>WACJ01000232.1:0-603574 GCA_008973525.1 Stenopsyche tienmushanensis | reverse complement strand
ACCCTCTCGGCGATGGATCTCTTCCATATAGGATGTAAGCTCGTCTTCCAAAGCCCCCCTGTCCACATCCCTCAAGCTGCTGTTACTTATGTTACAAGGGACCATGCTTAAAGTCTCCGTATCAGTTTGGGTCTCATTCTCGACTGTAAGTCTAGCCTTGGCCGCTGGGAAGACGCATTGTTTGTCTTTGTCCGCATTAACGGATACGCACTTGAATATATACCAAATGTCGTCTTTTGGCCGATATCGTAGGTCTCGTTTGGGAAGCTCCTAAGTTTGTAGTCATTATCCTTAACAACGGATTGCATAATCTTGAGTCGACCTCCTTATCGTCAAAGTGGATGTGGACGCTCGAAGGAAAATCCGCCCGATAGGTCACGTTAGTGAGAGAGTCGGTTGTAGCTGGATACGAAAGCTGGGCTCCATAAGACGAAACGACGTTATCTGAAGCAGGCGGGGCTTTCCCATTGACAGATGTGTATTGGAAACTATTCGGAGTAGGATCTGCCACATTGCTGGGAGTACCCGTGCTTCTTCGTCCTCGCGAAATCCTTACTGTGTCGTAGCGTTGTAGCCCTCCACTTGTGAGGCTCTCTTCACGGACTGAGTTGCCTACAACAATAAAGAAAAGAAAACCAATTAAATTAGGTAACTTTGAACGTATATTTATAAACCAAATGTAAATATCAACCATTTTATATTATTAAAGCATGTTATTATCCACCTATTTAAATATTAAACGAATCACAGATAACACCAAATTTATACAATAAGCACTATGATCAAACGAGTTAAATAGGAATTCAATGTCAATATTTTAAATTGACGTTAAAAACTTCTTCACGATTATATTATAAAACATTCTAAATAATTCACATATGGCAGTTTCTTCTACAAATATTATGAATGATTGATGTTTTTTGAATTATAAATAGGTTTCGTATTATAGTGGATACTCAATCTATCATTTTTGAAAGGCGTGGTAAAAGAAATGATTACGGAATAACAAAAAGTTTTATTAAGAATATTAACCCTTGGTTGCTACAGTATATTTTGATAAATAGAAGTTCGTTTTATATATTTCTCTCGCTTTTTGATCACGCTAACGCATAAGTAAGATGCACTACAAAGCTAAAAACTGATATCACGATTAGGGCTTATACAAAAACCGACATTCTACAAAATCGGTTTTCGGTTTTTATTTTTGAAAGAAACCGGTTTTAAGAAATATGAAGTCAAAATAACGGATATATTAAGATTCACACAAATTTTTCTTTAAATATTTCTATACAATCCTCTTAAAACATTTATTTCTGCCACAAAATTAGGATACATCCTCGTTAACCCTTTGAGTAGTGAGCTAGTTTTAAATAAGCTGAATCACTGGAATGGACACACAATTCTGTGTCTTACCTCTTTAAGGGGTTAATATGCTTTCACTCGTTTTGAGAATTCCATTTTTTCAAGTGCACAAACAAACTATTTTTTATATAGTTTTTGAATTTTGCAGTCTATTGTAAAGATAAGAATTAATTCCGAGAAAGGTTCAAAATTATCTTCCGTGAAAAACCTTTTCTAAGCCAACGTATCGTCACGCCACATGCACGAGCACGTGCTGTCAAGTGATCGATTCACTATTTTCCGTCCAAAGCTCTTAGATAATAAAGATTTAATTTTTATATTCAAAACTGGATTTCCAGAAACAAAAATCCGATTTTCGAAAGTCACAATTTTTGCCTAAAAACCGAGTTTTCGAAACAATAAGTTAGGGGACTCTCAGTACTTCGTAAAAATATTTATGTAACTCATTTTTCTTCAAAATGTCCGGCTTTGGCTTATATTACCGCAGCGCATATTTTTAACATTAATTTTAAAAACTTAATTAAAAAGTCACTTGATAAATCTCTCCCAGTATTCTTGTAGATTATTCCAGAGCATATGGGTTCAAATTTATAGGAGGTGTGGCTGACGACCATATTTTTAAAACATATATTCGCTATGAAAAACCATATCAAAATGATTGATCCAAAAGTGATGATTTAATGTATCATACATACACGTGAAAGGTGTTTTTAGACATCTTTGAATTTGAACACAGATAACTGGAAATGAATGTATTATTTATTGTTAAAAAAAATTATTTGATAATTAGTAAATTAATCAATTATAACATTTTTATAATTAGTAAGCATTAAATCTTTGTATATCCGTTACATTTAATTATCAGTATATTCATGAGTTGTAAATATAATATATTCAAAATTTATACATTACATATTTTAGAGATCTGCTAGGAACTTTCTGTATCTATGTTAATTGCGTTTCAAGCTAATTTGAATTCCTACTTGTAAACTATTTTATGTATCACTTTTTTCTCCTTTTATAAAGGTAGACATTTTAATTGAGGGTGCTGAAGATATGCTTTATATTTTCTTGCAAGTTCTTCATCTAAATTGAATATAAAATATATCTGTGAAATTGTTTTTCCAGTAATTTCCTTGTATAAACTTCGCGCATTTATTCTGACTAAATCGAGAATGTTAGAAAATATATACACTATTGATAATAAGTTTGGATACGTCAAGCATATTATTGAGTTTAATGTAAAAACAATACAATTAACCATTCAAAATAATGTCATTATTTCTTATACCCAAATCTAGATTATCTGGTACAAATTGTTTTATTTAAATTTATTCAAAAATTTAAAACAGCAAAATCTCTCAAATCAATGATTGTAATACGCATTTCTACCATTAATCTATGAAATAAAAGCTTTGTAATCAAATAAATATACCGGGTCACACAAAATCTACTGTGAATACCAAGGATGGCATTATTTTATTATCGTCCTCCCGTCGTTGAGTACAAAATTGAATAAATCCAGATCATCTAATGCGTAATTTTTGCGTGTTCATCAAATTGAATTTATATGAACATGTATCGACGAAGAAACCCAAATTGAATAAACAAAATTTGTTGCTTTGAATGCAAAAAAATGAAAATATTTGTCCGCCGAACAAAATCAAAACGTGTTTCAGAAGTGCGTAAAGTGGGTTACTTTTGACATTAAAAGACTGGGGATTGATTAAAAAATGGTGGAAATCAAACATCAGGTCATTAAACATTAGGGTGAAATTTCACACTTCAGCAAAATAATTATTTCAAGTATACTTTAAAACTCTGCATTTTTTTAAATGTAGAAATAATTTTTCATTATTCCATTACTCCCAGACATTTTTCCAATCGAGATATTAAGGGATACCTGCACTATTTTTTTTGTTGGTGGCTTTTAGCAATCCCTTTTATAGGACAATTGCCAACCTTTTGACATGGTTTTTCATAGTGTTTCAAAAATGTGGTCGTCAGCCACACCTCCTGTAATTTTAACCTAAGATTATTGAATTACGAATTTGATCGCTTAATTACAGGATCACCTATAGATCAAATACAGTTTGATACAAACGGTTGAAGCTTAAAGATAAAAATATCCAGACTATCTGCGAAATATTTGGGGACATCTTGAATATTTGAAAATACCATAGATCATAAAAAAAATTAAATTATTATTGTAATTTGAAAGTAAAACCAAAATAAAAATAACCTTTAAAACTAGATTGTGGCAGTTGTTGATTTATTGGGAGGCTCAGATCCTCGCAAAACTATTGGAATATTATCATTAGACTTTGATTGTCTTTGTTTAACACTTTGACGCACAATCAGAACCTGATTGCTTCGTCTCGTTAAACCGATTGACGTTCTTATTCAAAGAATAACAAAACCATCGCTAGAACACCCAATGGGGGGTCGTTCATTCCGTCTCGTGTTATTGTATTAGAGCAGCGGTTCCTAACCTTTTTAGTCTCGTTATCCCCTGAAGAAAACAACATATACATACAAATAGCCTTTATTTATCATGAAATTGCACAAAAATATACGAAATTACAATTTTAACAAACTTCCTTAATTAATTAATGACGGTTAATGTGAAGGTTGAAATTGTTTTGCATTTGCAAGTTTTTGTATGTTAGGTTTAGTTTCACTCAACGCGCATTCTTAGAACTGTCAGCTATATTATTTTTTATTATAACTTTATTTCTTTTTGTGTTCTTTGGTTTCCGAGAAATAATCCTTTTTAAAATTGAAATAAATCTATTGGAGTGTATATATATATATATAATGATATTGATTAATCTTAGCCACGTGTTGCTCACCAACAACGAGCAAAACAAACAAGGTTTGATGAGTTCCTTTCCTATAGCGTACCGTTTTTTGTTCATAGCAATGATATAAGCAATTTGATACATAGCTTGAAGACACAGTTACCAAAAAAAAGCGAGATTAAAGGGGAAGATGATAATAACGAAAGGCATTATACAACTGAATATGCATTTAGTAGCATGATAATGTAAGATTAAATCCAGCAAAGATCACGCAAAAAAAAAATGTGATTCTTGATTAAGAAATTTTGCTATATTCACTTAATTTATCTGATATTGTGCCTTCAGATTACTTTTACTTAATAACTTTTCGTGACATTAAAACATTCGATTAGAAATATTTTTTTGCATCAATTCAAAAACGTACAAAAATACACGAACTCTTTTTTAAATGAACACCACAGATATTCTGCAAGACGAACGATCTTACAGAATGTCATTGCGTATTTTTGGGTCAAATAAATATTTCTTGTGCTGAGAAAACGTTTCCATTTCTTTGGGCTTTACCTTTTATAATAAATGCCAAATGTATTGAATTCAATTCACATAGCGTATCAAATGTTCGAAAATATTCTATTACATCACTCTATAGTAATCGAACAGAACGGTTTTATCAAAGCAATCAAAGTTTATGTTATTATTATTCCACATTCAAATTCTAACAATCAGATTTGTTGAAATATTAAAATAGATTTGAATCCAAGTAATATTCATCGATGGACTATAAAAACTACAAAAAAGTCATTTTCAAATTGCGTAAAACAAGGATCATAAAAATAATAATAAATATTTGTCGGAATTTGTAAATAATCGTGGTCAAATTTATTAACTTCATCCATTCATTTCAATACTTCATATTACATTGTCCATAAACCTAATTAAAATTCTATCTGTCCTAATGGGGCTTAAAAGAGGCGCTCCGAAATAATTCGGTAAGGAGCGTCGTTGTGGGCTTTGAATGGACCAAATTAATTGCTGTATCCAGAATGATAAATTCTGACATTTAACACAAATCAAAGAATTATCGATATTTATTTTTAATTTTCGCATATAATTATCATTTTAAGTTGAGTGAAAATTAGACTGTTTAATAATTTAATATTAGCATAATATCACAGTAAAAAATACGGATGACTATCGATTATCAATGCGGCTAAAATCATAACCGGAGCAAATGTTTGATTTTTTGTGGTCACTCGCTGCTCTAAATTATTGATGAGCATTTTTATCATCCGCGATTATGTATAAATTGCTATATCGTGAATGTTTTATTTTCAAGCATATTTGATTTGATCATAATATGATCAAACGATAACAAGAAACCAATTTCAGTTATAATATGCGCAGATACTATCCTGGAGCTAAAATTATAACTTTTTATATATCTATCATACTCGCTCGACAGAATTTACGTTTATCCCATGTTTCAGTTATTAGAACATAAATAAGACAATTACGATTTCTTCGTATAAGTCTGAAATTACCGTACAAACTCTTTCGGATAAAAACTACCCCGACTGTATAAATGTGGAATTTGAATGAGTAAAAACTATAAATATTTATGATCTCAGAATATTTTCTTAAAGTATAAATTAATAAGCTACGATGCTGAATATTTTTGAAAACTCTATTTATATGTCCACCCTTTAATATACCGGCATGTATTCCGTAGATACACACTTTTACAAAATATAAAAAAGCCTTTATATGCAGTTGGGAATAATATTAATTATTTATATGTAAGTATCAACATATTTGTTATGGTTAACATTGGCTATTGATATTGTTAGAAATATTAATATATATATATACAAAGAGAAACACTAGCAGTTTTCTATTGTTATAAAATATATAGGGTATTTTGCACGTGGACCAACAAAATTTGTCTAAAATAAACACTTGCAAATTTTCAATAATAATTGTAAATATGAATTTATTATATTAGTACATAGTTAATTTCATTTGGAACACACAATTAGCTAATTAACAAGTTTGTAATCCAAATTCGATTTAATTATATTAGTTATATGTAAGCTTTTCATCAACATTCTATATTGACTGTTCAAATTTAAATTGAATTTAAATCACAGTGCTCTCATGGCTTTCACATTAATATTCTATTGACATTATAAATTTTGAATGTCATAGATTTGCGAAGGTGAATCCTCGACATAAAACAAGGTACATCTTTTTTAGACGCTGTCGCAATTTTTTTGATCGCTAATGTAGTAGAAAAAGAACGATACGTCAATGTTTGTGAAGAAATAAAATTGAACCAAACCTCAAAGGAGCAGTGAAGCTACGAAGATGTAACTTTCTTAGAAAAATTGACTTTACATTTTAAAAATAGCACTATGACACCTAGCTCAATGACGTCAACGATTCTATCCCATTACAGAAAATCTCATCGATATCGTAAATTTCCCAATAAATCCTGGATTTACGGCAATGAGTTTCCCGTTCATTAAGCGCCGTTTTGAAATGGGTCGGCATTTAATGTCCTTTCGTAGGATAAAAAAATTAACTAATGCGAATTTATACTTTATCAATAATCAATACAGTAGGGTTACAGACTTATTATTTATACACCAATTGTTCTAGTGATTTTTGTTGTTGTTAGAAATGCAATATTCAGATTAAATACAAATTGTACATTTCTCACTATTTTTTTTTGGATTTCGATTGAATGTATGCAAAAACAATATAATTTTTAATAAAGGCTTACCAGATCAACCAATTTAGAATACTATACTATTGTCAATCTTCAATGTCATGAGCAATAATACAAAACACGAGGATGATTTAATAACGTGAAGTGAATGTTTGACATCGATTGGTTGCCTCCAAGGAACCAAGCATTTCGCTGTAGCGAGTACTGTTCTTTTTTGAACATTTTCCCAATAATGTTCCAATATTGAATTTCAAGCGTCCTATAAAACTGACTATTTGAGTACGGATATGGATTTTTGACTCATTTTATATATATAACCCGATAGGTGGTTCGAAATATCGGATAAGGTAAAAAATTCGTTCCTAAATTTTGCCTTAAGGCGTCTTCTCACTTTACAAATTTAAAAAAATCGTTTTTTTTAATTTTGAAAGTACATATCTTCAAAAATGTTATATCGAAATTTCATAAAGATCGGACGAGTTTAACCACATTTTTGGGCGACCGTTAGGTGACTACCTGAGAGCACCCGGCTGCATACATATTGTTCAGACTCATGGTGCAAGTACAAGAAAGTGGTGAAAAACAATCAGATAGATACTTTTAAACATCCTTCTGCTCTAGCTGAGGATGTTCACGAGGTTTTGAAACCGATTTATGAAGATCTTCGGAGGAAATACCCAAAATAACAACGAGTGTTTCAACAGCTGTGTCTGGGCAATTTTTCTGCAACCAAAACTTTAAACGCGTTTATCTCAAAACAAGGTTTTTCGGTGGCTTGTTGATGAAATTTCGGAAACTATCCGGCCGATTGTCATGAAATTTGAATGACATATTCTTCATAGTTATGACTATAGCGCATATCATCAGATTTTTGAAATTTTGATTTTAAGTATTTTTTCTTACAAAAAACTGCAAAAAAACGCGTTTTTTTTACTTTTTCGAAAAACGTGCGCCATTTTGTTATTTTCGCGCGGCTTTTTCGATGCTACTGTTTTATTATAATTATTGGTCAAAATTATAAAAATAATTTTTTTTCGTGTACTTAAAAGATGCGTTTATTACATAAGATCTATTTTATCCCATAATTTTTAGCGAAAATCTTCGAAAAAAAATCCCGAAAATAGCCTATTTTTGAGGCGCCTAAAGTGAGAAGACGACTTAAGGGGGGAAACCAGTTTCGACGGTTTGAATTATTGGTTTATACCTTTTTATAATTATAATGAATGAATCAAGAGTTTCCTACGATTTTATAACTATGTAAAAATATAGCCTAATAAAAGTAAGTTAGCATCATTTAGTCTGAAGCATTCTGTAAATCTGAAGCACATAAAAGATTATCAATAGTTTTTATTGCAGATTCCAATACTTGTAGATTTGACCTTTCAAAATAGATTCAATATTTATAAAATACATCAACTAAGTTTATATACAAATATGCTTCAAAATTAATATGTTATAAGCTCACTACTAAAATAGCAGTTAATATACATCAGTCTCAAATGTAATATTATGTTTAGTTTACCTGTTTCATCAACAATTGTAAATTACAAAAAAAACATTTAACGAGGAATTTTGAACTTAAACGCTTGTAGTTCTATGAGTTCGCGTCAGTTGTTTTGTTTGTCTGTTTGTCTTGGATGAAATATGCAGAGGTAGACTCGTTTTTCGCGCACCTACAAAATACAAAGCAATATAAGCTTACATATATCGGCCATCTGCAATAGTTACATATTTTTTCATACATTGAGTCGTTCGCAGAATCTGTGAACGAACATTTTGTATAAGTGGTTATTCAATGCAATAAAATAAACTAAACAAGATTTGAAATATTTCCAAGATGTAAAAATATGACTTTTACAAAGCGTTAAATTTATTTTCATCGCACGTATACAATTTTCTCGTATAGGTACCATGTGTTTCTTTTTCCTTGATGAAATGAACAGATTGCTCTATCCGTATGCTTTGCGTCTTTCTTTTGCAAATTCATTTAAATTAATGCGAATATGTTAATTAAAAATGTTTTTGTATTTTATAAATATAACTTACTTTTAATACTTATTTGAAAATTTAATTAAACGTGTTTTAGAATAATTTCCCAATGGCGCAATAGAATTATTTTGGATGAAGATGTTGGTTTTGTGACAATTCGTTTGCGCAATAAAATCTGTTTCTTTTCCTAGGGGTGCGCGAAAAAATATTCTTTAACGAATGTACAGATTATGCTATCGCATAATATTGCTATTGCTGAGGGGTGTTTTTCTAACAACCACTGCTGCTGAAGGAAGATATTTTTTCCCCATAAAACATAAGAGATGCGCAACCGTTGAACGACGAACGCGTTGGATCGATTTTCATACTTTTATATGCTGATTTGATGAAAAATAAAAAATGTGTTTTCTCTGCTTTTAGTTTAAAAGTTAAAATAAACATAGATCTGATAAAATCAGAGGAGCTTATGAATCTTTTACAACTTTAGGTAAAGTTTTCTTACCATGTATTTTTCAAACTCGCTAATTTAATATTTTAAACGCGAATCTTAAAGTCAAATTCTGAAATCTAATAACTGTTTTTTAACGACAAGTTTAATGTATTTTATAAATTCATATTACAAACTATATCACTTTAAATGCTAATTATTGATAATGATTTTTAATAATATTTAAGGCATAAAAAATCAGAAACAATCAATCAACTTCCTCCCGGTAATTGTTGATTAAGAAATATGTATAAAAATGTAATTTATACGATGTATTTTTCAACAATTATTCAAGAATTTAATGAAGAGAAATGTAAGCTATTAAGATAAACTATACATATAGCAAAAGAGGAAAATTTAAATAAATTATCTTTAACGACAGATTCTAAAATTCAATGATATTGATCATTTGCAGTAATAAATCGAATAAAATATGGATCAATAAACATATTTTTAAGTCAATTTAATCAGATTTAAGAAACGTATTGAAAGGCCAAATCTAAGGTAAATTTGGTTATTTCCTTTAGCCGCATATCAAAATGTTAACATCTATTAACCTCTAAAGGAGTACTATCCCAGGGCCTGTGACCCCCCCCCCCCCCGTCAAATTATTTGAAAGAGCACTCTTGTACATTGAGCTCGGAGACAGACAGATAGAGAACGTAGTGCAGTTCGGGAGACTTAGATTATGGGATCAACGACTTCATCGATTTTAAATTTGCTCACTCCTCAAAAGGTTAATGAGTACTAACTAGGGGACCCAATCGAATATTCGAATATATTTGCCCTCTTTTCGATATTCGTAAATACACTAAGATACCATCAATAGGTCCAACGCCATCATCTTTAATTGAAACATCGACGTTTAATTGAAAGATTAGTCCATCAATAATTTGGAGCGGCGAATTGTTATGAGAAGACTTAACTTTGGTATAAAATGGCTGGTGAAAATTGCTTTCATCCCTGTTTTTGGATATATATATTCAATATCTCCACCCAAGTCAAATGTTTAATATTGATCAATGAAATGCAAATAGCGTTTTAAATTGCTCTGACAAAAATCTTATCATGATTTAAATACATGCTGTTATGGTGTAATATCAATGTTTTAAAGAGAAAAGACAAGATTATTTTATAATTGATCATAGAAACGTTTCATAATTTTATTAATGACATTGTATCAGTTTTAATGTTGTTTTAATACAAACATTAGGGCAAATGCTTCTATAATATTCTTTGTAAATTCTATATCCGTTATCGGATACAGACAACCTCCATAGCACACCTTACTAGGGAAAGGATTTTTCATGTGGTGTTGAAACATTTGACTTCTACAGACGGTAAAGATAGGTTTATTAGCATGGGAATTATAAGGATGAGAAATATTATTACAAACAAACAAAAATATATAGCATTGGTATACATTTTTCCGTTTCTGTTTTAAAATTGAGACATTTCATATGAAAACATTTTATATTTCCTACTTTTTAAAACAATTCCGTGAATAACATAAAATATAATGATATAATGCATGAAATGAAATGAAATGCGAATCATTAAAATTATGAACAGAGAATCTTATTTCATGCATTTCCATTACATTCTGTCTAGTTTGTATAAATTCAGGTATAATATTCCAATGTTCTGTTATTATCTTCATCAAAGAGAAGCAGCAGAATTTTTTTTACAAAAATTTAATACAATTTACTTTTAATAAAATGTATCAATCTATGAAAATAACCATATTATTTATCATAATATATAAAATAAGTACATTCAATAATTACCATAACTGAAAAAGGTTGTAAATCAATGACACATCCATTTAAGTTGACGAGTATATAAGCAGCATCTCATAAAAAGCTCACGAATATTTTTTTTATAGTGAAAAGCCTGATTTGCTCCAAAGACTTTAAACATCAATCTTGATGTTATCAATGTAGCAAAACTTATTTTCCCACTAACCATGTTAAATTGATTGGTAAAATCCCTAAAAACATTTTTATTACTATCAGGTCAATTATGGATTTTCGTTTCAGAAGTTATAAATAACAATTTTGATCCCTATTATATATCAAGTACTTTTGTAAATAATTCATCAATGCCTCTATTTATAACACGCTTTATAAAACACGGAAGAAATATACATAATTTTAAAATATTAAAATCCAACCCTTAGACCAAGGTATAAATTCAATATTTAAAGCATAATATACTGGTCGAATGTTTAAAAAAATATTAGGGTACATCGATTAAGATAAAAATTTAACACTTCCACAAGCCTGGGAAAAAATATTCGAAACTGTGTCGATATTGTTTCTGCATCCGTTAAAGAAATAAAACATTCCACTTTAAATTCTTGCTGGAAAAAGCTTTGTCCAGAAGTAGTCTCTGGAGAAAATTTTTTACCATTAAAAGAAGATGAATACCAAAGGACAACAAACATTTGTCGTGATATTGGTGGAGAACGTTTTGATGACATGGATATTTATGACATCCAAGAAATATTGGAGGATCGTACGTTGAATGAAGACGAATTAGTCGAAATATTAAATTAATCAACCACATTTAATGATTCAGAAAGCAATTGAAGCGAAGTTCATACTTATATTAATCATCTTCGATATTTTTTTTTGAAACGCGAACCCTAATTTTGTATGGACTTCAACCTTGTATAACACCGATTTGTATTACCACATAACCATGTTATAATAGGCCCTAGTTTGTTTGCTAATTTTTCACACTTTGTAAAAATGGATATGTAACGTAGGGCTGAGGTCATCACCTTGAGATGCTCTCCACCCTACGCAAATGCTCCAAGGTGGACAACCCTATGTGGTTCTGTTCACTAATTTAGTTATATCACGGAAGGAAGAATATGGCCAAGCAAATCGTCGAAACCTTTATTTTATATAGAGAAAGAGATCCCAGCTGCGAGACTACTGGGAAGCCTTGCGGGAAGAATACGTATTTTCGCTGTCAAAGCTATCGGTCGAGTCTGTCTTCTTCTTTCTGCCTAAATTGTATTTTAACAATTTTAAAAGATTCCAATCCATAATAAACGCTATACAATGGCGATTAATAGCATTTAGTAATACTATCAAAGTAATAAATAATCTTTATTTTAAATTAAGAATTTAATAATCTGTTAAAATATTTTTATACTCAGTTTGTTTAAAGTATTTTTGAATAATCTCCACTAATTGCTCTATCAATTGATTTTGTGATCAAATAATTCAAATCAATTCATTAACAAAGTTTTTGGAACACCGCCCCACAAAAAAATAAATACTAAATTTGCCACTAATGTTTGATAAAACGAATGGATCACAATATGTAAATATATGAATCACCATTTTATCACATATATGTGTAGATATTGCAGAAACTACGTATGATTCTTGAATAAAAATGAAAGTGACAATCAGAAAAGAGTGTCGTAAGGAAAATAAAAATGGTGGTAAATTAAATTTTAGACAAGTCAAAGGTAACTTGATTCCCACTCAAAAAAAATCCAATTTAAGGTCTTTTAAAATGAAATTCCATTCATTATATATTTCTTTTTAGTATTTAAATTCAAATGTATTTTTTAAAAAATCAAACGATCTATTTATAAAATACGAGGATACTAAAGGAGGGCAAAATATAGGCTGACTTTACCTTCATTTCATTTAATATTCATTTAATCACAATCCATAGGAAATCAGACGATGAATTCAAAAGATCTGAAAGAAAATCCGTTTTTATATTGCCAATTAAGAACTAAGTGTTTAAAATACAAAATACTTTGTACATCCGGTACTTCTTAATAGTCTTTTGTCGAACTGAAATAGCGAAGCTAAAACTGTAATTCGTCTTTAGTTAAAATATATTTCTATAAAATGCTAGCATCTAATTATCATAAGTTTTTCCACGGAGATAGTTATATTATAATTTATATAACATTTTCATTTGCTCCCTTCGTTAGAATTGAAGCAAATTTCTTAAATTGACTCACCAAACGTTTTCTGAAAAATCAAGCACGACAAATAAATATTTAAAGGATGAACGTTATATTCACAAATTTATGGATCTATTTCATGTAAATGAGGCCTTCACGTTGAATTTAAGCTAATTATGGGATCAAGTATCTCCTCAGCTTCCAAAAATTAAATACCCCAATCTAGGAGATTTTCATAAAGGGCAACGATCATAAAGTATCGCATTTCATGGCGATTAAGCATCGAAAAATACCATTATAAAATGGTAATATACTGTAAATCGATATAATAAATCGGACACTTCTTTGTTTCACAATTTTATTGCTTGACAACATTCAATATGACAGATGTTACATTTTTCATTTGTCGTTTATAAGTTTTTCTCTTAATTTAAAGCCTTGAAAGGCGTTGAAATGTAAACCCGTAACGTAAAAAAATCAATTCAATCAAACAACTAATACAAAAAACTATGAATAGCTTATCGACAAAGATATTTCCAGACGAATAGAGTTTCATTCACTAAACTTGAATATTGTAAATACTTCAGCGAAGCATTGTAATCGATCAGCGAAGCATCGATAAAAAACCATGTGAAAAGGCAGTTTTCATCCCGCACATACGCCTTTTAGATGTAGAAAATTGAATAACAATCTTATATAAATAACAAAGATAGACATTTTTCCAAAAATATGCGATGTGCAATTTTGATGTCATAAACTATTTCACTAATCTGCAATTATATACGTTTAAAAAACATTCTTTACACAAATCATTTTTATTAAATTTGTATGTCTATGTTATATAAAAAATACAAGGGTAAAAAGATTTTTTGCAAGAATGAAGCATTTTAAATTTGTATGATTGATTTTGTATGCCAAAAGAAAACCTTATAAGAAAAACAAAGAAATCAAAGAAGCTCTGGAATACTTATTAAAATTTACATTTATATAAACATTATGAATGCAAAAAGTTTTTGAAGCCTTTGCATTTGAAGTTTTTGCATTGTTTCTTTTTTTCTGATATATACGTTTATTGTTTTTATTGATATTGATAGAATTTTTTACGCGGCTTTCATAATGAGATCTACAAAAATATTTCATATTTATTATTAATTTAAAATACAATCTTTTATTTATCTGTTGAATGGGTTCTTTTGATCTTGGAATCATTGCAAATCAAGTAGGAATGATACCAAACTAACACAAAAAATTAAAATATGTAATTAATATTTAAAATCAATATTCATTCATTCAAATGCTTTGAAGTTTAAAAAGACCGTTATTAAGTTCCAGTAACGCAGTAGAACCTAATATAGGAGACATTGTGGAAGCAATAGCAAAAAAATCAAAATGTGCTAAATGCGTCGAAGAAGATGTAACCGAGTGATTAAATTGTGAAATAAATCATCCTGGATTCCAAATTTTAAATGATGAGAAAATAATTATACAAATATCTGCCTCAGATGAACAAGATCGAGAAAACGAAGAAGATATTTGTGGGGGGAGATATTGATCCTACACATTCTGAAGCATTTCAGTGTTTAGATTTCGCCATGAAAACGCTTAAGAATCAAGAAGAGTGTATTTCAGGACAACTTACGTATCTTAAGAGTATTCGCGATTTGGCAGCTTCTAAAAGAAGAGCTAGCTTTAAGCAAAAATCGATAATTGATATTTTTGATAAAATATAATTTATTATATATTTAAATCTAGACAAATAAAAAATATTCATATTTTCCCTGTCAATTATGATTATTTTCGATTATCCAGATTTTAATTATCCAGAATACTTTAATCTCCAGTTAGATCCGGATAATCGAGCTAAATTTTGATGCTTCTGCCTATACGATTAGCATTATTTATTAAAATAAAAAATTACCTTTGACTGCTCACTTTTGACGACGTCCATGACCAAAAATGTTCTAATTTTTGAAAATTAATTTGTATTTAACAAAAACTTCCTGTTTTTTTATGGTTATTTTTTTTAGAAAACATGTTTTTTTATAACTTACCAGAATAATCGGTGCTGTCTTGTGTTGCGAGTCCGAATCGTGGTAGTTGCCTCGAGCGGGCCAACTCGTGGTAGGAGCGCCGGTCGCCGCCCCCCCAGCACCTCGCCAACGTCTCCTGAACAAGAAACACTACGTCTTTATTAATAAAGTCGAAGACTTGAACAATTCTATGGTTCCTTAAGCAATAACAAAACATTCTAAGTCAATTTGGAGCTCATCCAAATGTAAATTTCGTCCAATTGAATGCTCATTTGCCTAATTAAAAAAGAATCGAGCTCTTTCATCGTAGTACAAGCGTAAACGTTAATTAGATCTTGTTTACACAACGGCACAAAATGGGTATCTTAGTTCCCTTTTTTTCCAACAACTTAAGTAGATGTCCTCTTGTACAGCCTCCGTAATACGCTTAATTTATACGTAAACAGTGCTTTGAAAATAAAAACGGTCCACCTCGAACATAGTAACCTAATCCTCCAAAACGTTGCGAAGGAACCTTTCTTCTTGTTAGCAGGTAATATTGTCCTTTACATGTGTACAAAAATGCTTCTGTACGCATTGGTAGGTTAATTTGTTGTGTAAATTCGGCCAGACGTAAAATGATATCCTACATATGTAGGAACTAATTTCGGGATGCCAATGTCAATTTTGACCCACCAACCAGACAGAATGTTAATTAGTAGTTCAATTCTTTTAAATTAATCGTTCTATTTACAAGATCTCAATTGAACCATCCGCGTTTTTATGTCACCATATCAATTGGCGAATTAAAGCTATTTGTATCTTTTTTTTATTGGTATCTAAGGGACGAAATTGAAAATTCGATTAAATGACGGTTCCGCGTCATAGTTAGGAATGAATTCTTAAGTTGTATTAACACATTTTCATCGGGCTGCTTATAATATTGCCTTTTGTCTGAAGCGTATTTGAGATTATCACGTTAGATCTTTTTTTTAAAAGTCAATAGTTCACATGGCTAAAGACGCAAAAATCCGCATCTACCAATAGTACCCAAAAGACGCACATAGGGGTAACCCGACGATAATGTATTAATATCATACTTAATGAAACCTAATATTATAATGACCGAGTGCGGACATAATGAGTTAGATCTTGGACGCTTATTAAGAAGATTCGGGTTCAAATAAAAAACAAATTTGTGAAATCAGAAGCGTTACTATTTTCGATCAATCGTCTCTTTGTAATAAAAGGAAACATAAATTCTTTATAAATATATTTATTATAATGTCTTAATAATAAAGTCTCAAGAAATATTAATTTTGAATGGTTCATAATAAATTTATCAACATTGAATTAAAAAAATCACAAGCGGAAAATTTGGATTCCATTCGGTTCTAGCAGCAATGAAAGATTTGCACATCATATTAATAATAATGTTTAACCAAATACAAGAAACGGATAAAGTCGTATTGTAGATTTAGTTGGATAAAGTCGGTGTTATTTATTTTGATTTAGAAGAACAATACAAAACCATAACCGTATATATTATAGTTAATCAAACAAATCTAATTCGAAGAATAATGTGGTTAATATGCTTAAATAATCAGAGGTGTAGATTTCTGTATAATTATGCAAACACCTTGCTTTATTTATTTACCATTTATTCAGAGTTTACAAACTCCTACAAAGAAGGAAAGAGTTATTTGATGTTCATCAAGTGTGTAATCACCTAAATACTTATTAAAGATACAAATAAATACTAATTTAAAGAACGACCATTTTCAAAAACAGTATTAATGGATTGTTTAATCGATAGAAATAACATGTTTATTCAATATATAAGGCAAGATCGGTGAATATAAAAATAATCCAGGATCCTCAAGTAAATTGGATTAGCTCAAAATATAGCCAAACTGAAGAAATCTAATTATCATTATTGATCTAATAGTAACAAAATTTATCCAATAAATTATGATGTATTTGTCATTATAGTACTTGGAAATATTATTTATAGTCGTACAATAAAACATATTTTTCATACCCTTACTATTGTTCTATCTATATATATTTATTGTTTGACAACATTCCTGGACGTAACTTAGGCTTTTGAAAAAGTGTGACATCCGCTTGCTTGTTGCTATATAAAATTGGAAAACAACTGCCCACCAATTACTTCTTCATACTCAAATTATACCTGACCAACAGAACATTCTACGTCAAATACGAAGATGAAGCTACCAAACTCCATGATATAAAATCCGGCGTCCCACAAGGCGCCGGATTTACATCTTTTTTATACAGCCGACATTCCGACAACAGACACCACGACAACGGCCATCTTCGCGGACGACACAGCTCTTCTGACCTCGCATAACGACCCTGCCATAGCATCTTAACTGCTCCAACATAACCTCAACAACATACAAAAATGGCTCAAGGAATGGCGCATAAAGGCAGACGTAGTTAAATATCTCGGCATGCACCTGCATAGACGCTTAACGTGGAAGACGCACATAAGCAAGAAGAGAAAGCAACTGGAAATTAAAAAGAGAATGCTGTATTGGTTAATCGGCTGAAAATCGGAACTGTCCTTAATAAATAAAACACGCTTTTACAAAAGTATATTAAAACCAATCTGGACATATGGGATACAGCTCTGGGGTACCGTATCAACCTCCAATATTGACATTCTTCAATGCTTTCAATCCATAGTGCTGCGTACTATAGGCAACGCTCTATGGTACGTGACAAACGAAACGATACACAGAGAATTAAGCATACCAACAGTGAGGCAGGATATTGAAAACCATAGCCAAAAATACAAGAAAAGATTGAACACAAACCCCAACCGCCTTGTTGAAGAGCTGATCAGCCAAGCCTCCGGGACGCATAGACTGAAAAGATGTATGGTTCTTGACCTGGACAAGATTCGAATGAATGAACATTAGGTCTTCATTAATGAATGGGGACCTACACGAGCCAGTAACACCATAAGAAGGACTGAATGTCCCTCAACGGATAGGTTGTTTAAAAAAGGAAATTAAAAAATATCCTTACTGAAGAATTAGTTATAAAAAAAGGAAACTTAATGGTTGATTACAAATATATCAAAAGCTGTTTGTACTTAATAATACTACTGATTTCATATATTAATTTGTGATCATAAATGCGTATTGATTTCCCACCATCAATGAATTTCATGTGCATTATGTCTGCAAAAACGATTATTGTTTCCACATCCTGGGACGCAAACTAAAATGTATATGATCATTGATTATTATCAATTGAACTAGATGATAAATGACGAGTGCTAAACTAATTTTATGGAATAATTTTACCCGCCGAATTGAAGAAAGATTTGCTGTCCATACATATTATTTACTTTTTTGCATTATTTTCCAAATATTAAAAACTCATAAAAATATACTCCATAATAAAAGCACTAGGTTTTTTAAGAATTTAAGATGCTTGTAAATATTGAAAAATCAAAGAAGTTCCTGAAAAAGAAAGTTCTATTAACACCTAACAGATGTCAAAGCTGCTTTCAAATTTGGGAGATGAACTCAGATTAATATCACTAGTCGAATCAAACTCACTTCATCAAGTCATCCTGTTTATACGCTTTAACTTATTGGCAGAGTCAATACAATTGTTGTTTGAAATCCTCATGAATTAATTACAATCGACAAAGAATAATTGATGAATTAAGACACATTCTTAGGAATTTTATTTGAAAACTAAATTTTGTTTTAAAATGAATCGAAAACTCAAAGAAAGTTTTTAAATAACACACGCAAAATAGGTTAATTATACTAGAGTGCACACGCAAATTACAACCCTTAATCATTTGTATGCAGACTCCCGCCGTTTGTATGCAGACTCGTGAGAACAAATTAATCTCAGTTACAAATATGTATTTCAAAATAAATTAAAGTTGTATTTTCTAAATTATAGCCGCCATCAGCAAAGCAAAGTCTTATACTGTTTAAGCAATTATTTTAGTTAATTGAACTTCTCTTGAAATAAAAAAATACGATCAAAGTAATGAATGTAATAAAGTGGCGTCCCTGAGAGTTGTACCAAATAATTTAACGCCCGTTGAAATCCATTTAGTTTAAAGTGTTTGTTCATAAAATGGCCATCAAATGATTTGAAAAAGTATGATTGGACCAATTTAAACTAATTTTAAAAATAGTATCAATATAATATTCATACTCTTGACTGATTGCACATTAAATTATATATTCATTAGTGCATATCAAAATGAAGTTACATACAATAACAATTTTTTTCTCATTTATAATTCATTTTTGCATATATTAAACATTTTAACATTTAAAAAAATTGGATTATCGACAAACACTGCATACGAAATATCACAAAATGGATAGATTTTTTAATGAAATTAAAATTCATTATAAATCATGACACATTATTTAATAAATTTGTAGGATTTTTCACTTCAAACTTTTTTCTTCTTCATTTGGGGTTGCTTTTTCGCAATTTCCTCAAAACAATCTTATAAATTTATTCTGTGATGTGTAAGAATTTTTAGATTGAAATACTTTTTGCATCAAGAATATAAAGCAGATTTGTGTTTTTAAAATCAAAAATTACATGGTACTGAAATACAGTAACTCTATGAATATTATTGCCCTTTTACCAGAGTTATTTGAAAGCTTTTTTAAAACTTAATGATAAACGATTTCTTAATTATAGTACTAAATTACATGGATTCATTTATTGATTATATCAATAAGAAACGAAAAATATTCCATGCTGTTCCCAATTTTAAAATCGACTAACTGTTTGCCTGTTTGTTTTTCCTTCACCTCCTCCTTCTCCTTATCCTATTTTTAATTAAGAAAGAAGGATTATTAATTATTTTTTATATTGTAATAAAATAAATAAGGTAATAAAATAAGGAGCAACTTCCAAGATCACCTTTCGTTCCAAAGGCCACGTTTGTGTTTATTAATTAATTTCCCTCCAAATATGCTTCAGGTCTTTGTGGCAAATTCGTCAAATTTTTACAAAGATTCATCAAATATTTGTTTATATAAACAATTTAAAATATCACCAAAAAAAAAAGTAAATACTCATGAAGACAGTATTTTCTATAAAAAATGACAACAGCCCGGTTTCTTAGAAAAAATATTATTGAGAATACAAGTAAAAGAATTACAATGAAAATTTTTTATGCAAAATAATGCCCCTGTTTTCTCTCAAAAGATTTTATTTTATACCATGTTAATCAAGATTTAAAAAATCGACAAATTTGGGGTTTGTAACTTTTTTTGTCAGCGAGTCGAATGATTTTTTTTTTGTATTATGACGAGAGCCAAAATAAAATTGAGTGATTGAACAAATAATC
Source organism: Stenopsyche tienmushanensis (assembly GCA_008973525.1). Taxonomy (NCBI): domain Eukaryota; kingdom Metazoa; phylum Arthropoda; class Insecta; order Trichoptera; family Stenopsychidae; genus Stenopsyche; species Stenopsyche tienmushanensis. The sequence continues at coordinate 582,884 of WACJ01000232.1, read as the reverse complement.
TGAAGCTTAAAATTTAATATTATTTGAATTATCAAATGTTTGTGAATTATTAAAACTAACTAGAAATCGATTATATCAGGTCAGTCCAAAAGTTTGTGCGCATTTTTGAAAAAAAAATAGTGTAAATAAAACACATTTAACATTTTCGTAAACATCAGATGCATATTAGTACCCATAGAAAATTAACATCGATAATCGATATAAACGTGCTATGTTATATATTTTTATTTTCGTGTGGCGAATCTGCCAGATCTACAGCGATAAAAATTAATAGTGTACATGGTGAATATACTAGCATATATATTATTATCCTACATTATGAGAGACTCCTTTAGTTTTAAATCAGGATGAAGAAGAGCTGTTAATTGCTCCGAGAATTTAATCTAGATACGTAAAAATTCCACGTAAAATTCGCCGACATTGAATAAATACTTTGTTTAAATTCAATGTCGAAAGAATTTTTTACATTCATATTCCACATTGCTTTTGATTAATAATAAAGCTTAAGTGCTTATGAACGTGATTTTAAAGCCGTAAGAGTGAAATAATGCTGATTGGATTACCAAAACACATACACGTGATTAAACTTACCAATCATTCTGTGTAAATATTACAGATTAATAGTGCTAAAAGAAAGGAAGCAATAGAACAGAAGGAAGCAAGAAGAATTTTATAATTGAATGTTTTCACAAAAGCCCGTCTGTTTTCATTAATTCGGGTAATATATCTAACAAATATATTTTCATCCTCAGTAAATAGTCGAAATAATTCATTTCAGTTAACCTTTTCAATGATTAGTTACATTGTACTTTTAGGTTCACTATATATACAATAATATATTCTTTTTAAAAAAATATGCTGTAACGTGGGGAAAAATTATAAGAAAATTTCGGGAAAAAGAAGCGATCATTTTTAAATGTGCTGATAGTGACTTTATCGTGTATTTTGAATGGTGCGTTTTAACAACACAAAAAATACCTAATTTGTTTGAAAACACCGTTGATGTTGAGTATTCAATTTTGCCATTTAAATATTTCTGGTAAGAACAGGCGCTTTATTATTCAAGTGCTAAAATTACTTGGGAAAAACACCGTTTGTAGAGAGATTGTTTTTCGCATTATTCCTGTAAGGACTCATGGGAAAAATGCTAAGCAACTATATTTTTTAATTTAATAAGCGCCAAAAAACCCATAACTGAAGAAGATTTTAAATAAATCTTGAAAAATATATAAAACACATAAAAACGTATTAATTAACTCAAACTTCACAGCTACAAACTTACTCTTTTAAAATAATTTCAAAAATTAATACAATATTTTTTGGCCGTTATTGAAAAAATAAAGTATAACAATGATTTATAGAATTAAAAAAATAAGATGAGCTCAAGGGATAAAATCTTGTCAGTCAAAAAAAGCAAGGAAATTATGAGAGCGGCATTATTAATTGGCTGTTACCTTGAATTATTTCCATATTTTTCCTCTTTTTTATAATATTATAATTATCTATCATGCATAAAATGTCTGCGTTATTTTTCCATTTTAAAATATTCCTTGCCCATTAATAATGTTTTATGTTTGTACAAAATGAAAACTATATTTAGCAAATGACATTGAAATATTACCACAGAGAAAATGCATCATCTTAAGTATTTCTTAGATCATTTTGTCAGAGGGAGTGAAAATTTATTACTTTGCTTAAGATTTCAGAAAAATACAAGGCGTGTAGTATACACTATGCAATGCACTCATGGTGCATTTTCTGAACGTTTGCATTTAAATCTTTAATCGACATCGAAATAATATAATGCACATTACATACATTTCCCCAGAACAACGATGATGAATGCTTTATTTAACTTTCCATAAATTTGACCCATTTATGGCAAACAAATGGGTATTGAAGAGGCTTTATTTTTTTATGAGAGTGCTTGAGGTGCAAGATAGCATGGACATGATTTTTTATTGATAATTGCTTAATAATGCACCATTTTCAACTTTTACCATGGCGGTAAATATTTAACTTTAATATAAAATCAAAATTACATTTTTTTTTTCAGATTGGATTTTATATTTTAATATGTATAATCAAGACAAAAATGCATTATATTTATATAATACAATATAAGGAGCATCGAAAGCTAGTTTTTTTTAAAAAACATGGTTGTTTGCTGCATATGCGGTGAACGTGGCAATAGATTTTAGCTAAAATATCAGACATTTAGACTTCAAGGATGTTGAAAGATTAAACTGAAAAATTATCACAAAGGTTCTCATCAAATTATATATAATTTACAGCGCTTATAAATTTAAAAATATTGATAAAATGAATTTATTGGTCGTTTAGTTGCCGTAAAAGCTATCTTATGTTAAAAAACAATAACAGATGAGATGAAGCAGAAAAAAACAGTACAAAAAAATTTGGAACTGGAATATCATCAAATGAAGCTCCAGTTTCAATTTCAAAATCAGGATTAACCCTTCGAAAGATCCTCTTCTGCAACTAATATGATGTTCGTAGTATAATTGTGTGTAATAATCCAGCATGCTCAGTATCAAGACTCATTATCAACAGATGATTAGATCAAAACTGATTTATAAAATATCAAAATTGATATAACTGGAAGGAGGTAATCGTTTATCATGATAATTCATAATATCGCATTCTGCAAAACTAACTGAAAATTTTCAGGAATTGAACCGCACTCTCTAGATTTCTTAGACTTGGCTCCTTTAAACAGTTATCTACAGAGTGCATCTGGAAAACTATGCTGGAAAGAGTGGAGAAAAGCTTCAAAACTCGACTATCACAATGCATCGACCAGAATAGAAGCCATTTTAATGATATTATTTTTCAAATATATATATTTTAATATATCTCTTTGTACGTGGAAATATATCCAAATTGGTATTTCCTATACTGCTTGTATTATTTATTTTTAAAATAAGGTCAATTCACTGCTGCGCCATGTATAAAGGCCTTTGGAAAATTCGTTAAAGATAAATATTATAATTTAGTAAAGTAGACGATGTTGAAATATTCATCTATTGTTTTAAAATAGATTTCCCCAAAAAATAATAGCTTGATTCCTAGTACGCCTTATGTATCTTATTTTGATTTAATTTTAACTATTCACTGTAACAATTAGTTAGTATGCCCCTTGTTTGAATTTTGATATGAATAAAGGAATGTGGGCATTCCATTGCTTTGATAACCAATATTTTTTCAAATTACTTTGGATGTTGATTTACTTAGGGTAATTGAAAATATCTCAAAACTTGAAGTTAAACATAGCTTTTATGCGAAGTTTCCAAAATTGTATTTCAATGAATATTATTGCAATTTTTTTAAGCCATACGTTGATATATAATAATTTAATACCATTATTCTAAAGCTTAGTTATTAAATGCATTCAATATGGCCTTAGGTAGTATTATTTGCACAATAACCTTTACTATTTATAAATATACATTTTATCATAGAATTTATACTTAAATTGACATTGACTTTAATTGGGTTGTTATTTTTATGCCGAAATAGTTATAGAATAGCAACTCATTATAATGTAAAAGAGGTTTTAATTAGATAGATATAAAAAATGGCAAAACGGCTTAAATTTTAGCTAAAATAACGTTCAAAAAACATATTTTAATAATATGTGAATTAAAATGATTTCATTCATTCGAGAGTATACAATCACAATCAAGTTACAGACTTATAAATATTAAATGAAAGTGTTTTTAAATAAAAACATAAATATATTCTCTTCGCTGATGCATGCGGTTCAGTTAGTTACTGCGGGTGGTGGCAGATCTGTATCTAATTTAGATAAGAAAAAGGATTTTATTTAAATAAGAATTATTTTATGACACATAACTAACATCAAGAATTATCAACGCCATAACCCAAATGTCCCTTATAGATTTTAACATGATAAATTATATACTTAAAAAAATATTTAATAAACCGATAAATATTATCATTTCAAATTTAGCATCGCAATTTTGAATGTTTATTATATGATTTTAAAAATATCTTCGAAATCTTATAAATCTAATTTAATATATAATTATTCCAAAAACAAAGAGGGCCGCCTGTTAATTAAACCCTTGGAAATGCCTAGATGATATTTCATAAGCTCACGTTTTTATGAAAATACTTCAGATGTAATTCAATTAAGCGCTGCCCTTCCCTGAAAGGCATTCCCTGAAAAATTATTTCTTCTTATGAATATGTTATGAAAGACTCATTCGGGTGAGATCCATGGTTTTCCATATATTTGACATGATATAAGCATGCTTGAAAATTCACTAATGTCATCAGTATTCAGTGCCTCTGAGGATTATAATATTCCGAGCGATCATGCGAGAAGCTTACTAAAAAGGATATTCGTTTTGTGCTCTCATCTGATATTAGGGTTAAAACTTGGAGGCACATTTAATATTTTAAAAAAATACCCATAATAGCATTCTGTAGTATCGAACATATCAAAATCATTCTGTAGCGTTATGTAGTATATGATAGAAATTATGTACACTGGCTATAATATCAATTTCATCAAAGAGCATCTTTGCTTTGTAATATTTGGCATGGGGTAGAATAAGACAAAGCATTAAAAGACAATACCTTTCGAAATATAAACACGATGAAAATGCTTTCAGTCGATCTTAAGTGGAAATTTCACAATGTAATTTGGCTGTATACTAATCAAGAATGGTATGAATAAGACATGTCGAAATTTATATTTCACGCGTGGTTTGAAAACTAAATCATCAATAAGCACGTGCTTGCAGAAACAAAGGATAATCATACAACCATTGATCTGTGTTCGTAAATAGCAGCATTGCTAAATATTAATTCCTCTTAAAGTAGACGATGCACGTTTGTTTTATATTTCGCAATAAATCAATCAAATTTTAAGCCACAGCTGAATGTTACACACGGTGATATCAAACAACAAGATTAATCTCTTAATATTTTCAAAAATTCAGCTGAATTCTGACCGAAAAAAAATAATATGGCACGTGGGTTAGTTCATGCGTATGAGCCATTGTAGGAATTAATATTAGGTTTTATACGTATATAAATAGTATTCCTTATTAAACATTATTTAATATTTTAATGTAACGCAGAGGAAAAAAATACTGGAAAATTGCGAAAACAATACGACGGAATTGCCATGTAAATCTTGAAAAAGAAAATTCGTCAGCAATAAAGATGATACTCGTATTTTAATTATAAAAACAACACGAACACTTTCTGGAAGTATGACTCAATAACATTTCTAATGGCGATATGAAAAATGTCCATACCATGATTCATATAACAACTGGACAATAAAGTTTTAAAAAACTCACTATATATGTAAGATAAGGTTAAGACGAATAAAAAAGAGGTACGAGTCGCCATAGAGTTCAGCCTTGAGTCTCATTTTGAATTTAAAGTTAGAATTAGGATTTTAAGATCTTGGGATCCGACCGCTCATCATGGAAGCGGCAAGATCTGATCTTCCCGCGGCTAGCTGCTCTGATCTTATAACTTTGGTTATTATTTTTAGGTACTAATAAAGACTTGAAGCCAATATTTGTGTTTACTTCACCCCCATCTCCCTCTTATGTGGACCTCTTCTATGAATTGATAAGAAACGGACTCCGGGAGGCCGTCCGTTTGGAAACGTGTGTCCCGGGGGCAAGGTTTACCCAGCGTCCCCCGATCTACGTAACAATAAAAAAAGTTTTTTTAAATACTTAAGGATATACCATTCACGCCAACGCTGTAGCTGTGGATCAGCGAAATCTCACGCCAAGGATGCAGTCGTCTACTGGAGTGGCTGGAAGATTACAACCTGCGATGAAAATAATTGATCCCTAGAATTCAACTACTATGGATCTACGTTATACCATCGTTCGTATTTTTTAAGCTTAACCCAAATTCATTACCACGTATCTCACACGACATTGTAGGCGAATGAGTAAAAATTATTATAATCAATTCATTTCATAAGAAATCTAATAATAAAAAACTTTAGTCAAATATATAAAAATTTTCACCGTACCAACACATTAATATTTCTGATCGATCGTCTCAATCCAGGTTTACCCTGATTTCCTGGATTTGAAAAAAGTAAATGCTGAGGCGATTAATGAAGTCGTCCAGGGACGCCCATTAGTGAGTGATTGAATTTGCAACAATAATTAAAAACTATCGTTTATATATAATGATAATTTTGCTACTCACTCATAGATTCTCTCCTCTCCTACCTTTCCAAATAATCCTATCCTTACTTTACGACGTGTGGAAGACAACGGGAAACCACCACATTAAATCCTTTCCCTAGAAAAATCTCCTATGGAGATCGCCTACGTCCAATGGTTCGGATATGGCACATTAAGAAGAAGTCGAATACATAATTAAAGCACCCCCTCGTTTTATTTTGTTAGTTATCACTAGGGGTCAAAAATATTCCTAATATCATTTATTTGAATAACGAATATGAAATTGGTAAAGCATTCGAATATTTCATATATTTAGACATATATGTTTTTTAATAAGGCAAAATTGGTGTTGGAATTGGAATTTTTATCTGTATTCGTTATTTCAAGCCTCCTGTCGGGTTCGTGTTCACGGATTGAGTCAATTCGCGTCCATATAGTCAAACGCTGATTTTCTCAAAGATTAGCAGTTTGAATTTCTTGGAATTAGAACATTTCGCCGATTTTTTAAGAATTGAGCAGTACAGCATTCTAGGAATTAGTATATTTCTCGGAAATGACATGCTAAGAAGCATTTCTAAGAATTAGTATATTTCTCAGAAATAAATTCCAGGAATCGAAAATTTTTATTGATTTTCTCATAAAGGAGAAGTGTGCCGCGTTTTTCCAATTAGTCGATTGAAATCAACCGTGACTGAGAGAGGTATAAGTTCGACTATTTGAAATTGAAAAAGATAGTAGTTATTGACACTAAAATAAGTAGAAGAAATTGACACAGTTTCTCCCCGAGTCTCCGATGAATAGTTTGAAAACAAAAATGCATCCAAGATTTGAAATAAGTTATGTTTACTTGAGATTTATTACGAATAAACTTTCTAATTACTTAGACGGCAAAAACCTCCGAACCAAGGTTCAAATTAAAGACATTAGAATTGAATACGACGTTTAGAAATCATTTTAATTTAAAAAAATAATTCAAATGTGATATTCAAATATATTTGTCCTTTTTTCGGAAGTACAACTGAGTTTAAATCCATTATTACAGAAAACAAATGTACAACACATTACGATCTTAAGCGATATGAAAATCAAAACATTTGATATTTGAGGTTTATCATTTAAAAAAATAGTCGATGATTTTGAGTTTTAAAAAGGACTTAAAACTCAATTTCAATGATTTCATGAAGTTATTATTGACAATAATTATTAAGATATAAATAAAATCGGAACCATTTTTTATTAAATTAATCAGATCATTAACTGTTATAAGCAGCTTAAAAGATGAATAGGAAACATCTTCAAAGCAGCAAATTTGACAGGATATTTCGATACAGTAGATACTTTCCCTCTACAACCCCTTCTGAACAAACAATATATACGAGATGAGCACGTTTTTTATATGATTTTTTTCCCACTTTTGTGATTTTCTTAAATGTTTTTTCGCTTTTAAAAGCACTGATTTCATATTTATTAAAAGGTCATAAAAATTATCATAAAAAAACTATGAATATCCTCGAAGGATATGAAGTTTATGATTAAATGAAGGATTTGAATTCCCGCTATATACCTGCAATCCTCTTACACTGATGAAATAGTGTGCTTAAAAATGAGAATATTTTGAATGAATATTAGCTGTTCATGAATTGTAAATTTAAAATCCTCGCATTTAAAAAAACTATCTAAGTGATTTTTCTGTGTGGAATTTTTATTATTCTTTTTTTAAGGCAGCCCTAAGCAATAAATCGGTTTTTTCCACCGAACGAACCTCTACAATAGGTCAGAATTTCATTGAGTTTATTCTGTAGTTATTTACGTTTAAAATGGCATAAAATCTGCATGGTGTAATAGAATAATAGTCTAACCAAAGCCATATCGAATAAATTTCTTTCATATTTACCAGATATGAAATGAATTTTTTTTCCAAGTGATATTTTCGATGTTTTATGATGACACCAACTGGATTTGGGTTCAGTTTGGCTCTCGAGCTTTAAGCAATTGTGGTTTATTGATTGAATAAACAGACCTGAATAGATTTAGGACCTTTTTCCCGCAGACGTATTCTTCGACAAGCTAAAATTATTTATGGAAAAAAACGCTTAGCTCCTCTATATTGCCAATATTGTGATAAGTGAATATTGAAATTTGCGGGTAAAAGATTATTTTTTATTCGAGTTTCCACCCCAATTTATTACAAGCGAGTAAAATCTAGTCATATTAATAAAAAACATGTTTTTCCATAGTAATATAACAGATTTATACATCACTTACCATGTAAGTAATATATGAGACTCTTGTAACTAATAGAATTTTCCTGATTCATTTTTAATAGATCAAAATCAATAAAATTGAATTATTAAGGGTGTTGAAAAAAAAACACCATTATTTTATTTAAATAAATTTACGTTCCCTTTTTCGAATAATTGTGATTTTTTATTTAAATAAAATAAAATGGGGTTATTTAATTGCATCATTATTTCGAAATAGTTTGGTCCGGGCGGAAAATCATAAAGACCAAAACATTCAACCATTTTGGATATGATCTAATATCTCAATTCAATCGTAGAAGTTCTTTCAGTATAGGAATGCTACATGATATGATAAAATAAGCTTAAGTTATCTAAAATTAATTACTTTTTACTCGTCTCACAAATGAACCTTTCTCATAGTACGAGAGACAACGGCATTGGTGCCAACATGCCAACATAAATAAATATTGTATAAATGTCTTATACATAGGTATAAGACTGAAATTATTATAGATTGTAGCTGATTATTATAAATATTATATGGAATGTTTTGAAAGTTGCAATACTTCAATACCGATTACCGAATATTTATTCATATTTTAAGCATACTTTAGAATTTTTTCAGATTAAAATCGTTTCTCATTGCTTAAATACACGGCAACTTTTACACCCATCATAAAAAATGACCTTTTTCGGTTGCCACGATTGCATACTTTTTTTTATCGGAAGTAAACAATTTAAATGGAATTTTAGTCTAAAAATTATGAGCTAGTTTTTGTGTTAGGATTATTAAAAAATATTGAAAGGTAAATTTTTGGCATCTTGTTGAACATTTTTTTTGTGAATTTTGATATTTTTTTACGACTTCTTTTGCATGAAAAAAATAAACGCCTTAAACAATCAGAATTATCTTAGTTTGCATAGTGTTTACATATGTACTGAGTAAGTCAATCTAATTTGAAAGAAATTTGTTGAAGATGCAAAATTTCCATCACTGCCTCTCGTATTATCAGGATTAAGTCGGGTTTGGAAGTGGAATGAGTGAATCCTTTGGTGACAGCCACTGTTATACAATTCCATACGTTGATTAACTTGGATAACCGTAAAATTTAAATGCAAATGCAAAGTTATTAGAAAAAGACACAAAATTCGTCAACCGAAAAGGCGTGATATTGCATCATGATAATACCAGACCCCATGTAACCCAGGAAAAAATTAAGGAACTCAATTGGGAACTGCTACCTCATCCGCCATATTCGCCAGATATTGCGCTGTCTGATTATTATTTAATCAAAGTTCTAGGCACTCAATTGAAAATAACACGTTTTAAAATGTAAATGAAGTTAAAATTCACCTTAAAAACTATTTTTCGTCAAAGTCAGCCCCTTTTTATAAAAGAGAGATTGAAACTTTGCCTGAAAGGGTTGTAAATAATAATGGAAATTACATAATTGATTGAATAATTAAAATAAAATCGTAACATATTTTTCGTTTTAATTCGAAATAATTGATTACTTATGGGTCGAAAAGCATTTTAATTGTTCATAAACATTTGCATAGCAAATTTGGTTTCTGTGTACATGCCCATTTTTCGGTAAGTATATAATAAATAAACTGAAGCTGTGAAAATTGGACAAAATGAAATAATATCAGGATAATTTTGCCCGAAATATTAACTTATCGCGTTAAAATATTTACGGCCTTAGATTCAATTTTGAGTATTTAAGCATTGAGATAAGTGCATCTTATAAAACTGACGATTAAAAACTTTTTCTTGGGCTTTGAATAGTTTTTCATATATTATTCAATATTTTTTATTCATATATTGAATGAAAAACATGTTTGAACGATACATTTAGAACATGTATTATTGCAATAACTTCACATTTCTATAACTGAATAGCAAAATAATTTGCATATTGTGATTGAAAATTTTGACGACAACGTTAGTGGAAGGCTATAGTTCTGGTCCCACGCACATCTTTTTCGTTCAATATTGAATCATATCTCCGAAAAATATTTTAATATTCTTAAGTATTTTTTGGAGGAAACACATTTTGTGATTTTTTTCACTGAGAAAATTCCCCCCTTTGTAAAAATTACATTCATAATTCTCCCCAATGTGGAAATAATGTTGGGACTTCGAGAATTTGAACCTGTGTGGAATTTTTACAACAGAAATGGGGAAGTTAATAGACTATTGATTTCATTCCAACATCAACGTGATCGCAATAATAAATTTAGGTAAGTTATTCTGATAACGCAATGCAAACTGCGAAATACTGTGATAATATGTTACTTCCTTTTTGACCTTATTATTATCCATTAGAGCGTAGATTAAATAAATCTATTTTAAAGGGGAGGGCTCAAAAAGCAATGAAAAACTTTTCAAAATTTAAAATTTTATTAGCCAATCGATTCGATACAATTTTGAATACATTTTATTTTGAGCAAATTTTGATCATTTATAAAAATATTGAGTATATATTTTTTAATAATTTTAGAATAAGCTCAAGCAATGGCAAATTTTAAGCGAACTTCTAAGGATTAATAATTTCAAAGAAATGGAATTTATTCACAATTATTGTGGGTTCAAATATAATTTTTTTCAATTTAAGTATGCCAATGTGCAAAAAGCGGTGATAAATATGATCTTAAAAATGTGCATATAAATATATATACATATATTAAAAAATACAAAGCATACATATTTTTGTTTAATACTTCGACGTTTTTCATACGATTTAAAAATAGCAGTGGTCTACATAGGAAATGCAGGATAAAGCTATACAATTTTTGGAATTGCAACAATGCAAATTTAATCAGATAAACATTTAAATTGAATATGTTTGCTTTTTATTTAAAAAAAATGTATTTTTGTAATTATTTCCATTGAGCTAATGCCAACCGCTTTAGCATGGGATACAAATGTTTTTAAATATGTGGTCGCTAACGACATCTTCAATAGATTTCAACCCAAGATAATTGAGTTATAAATCTGACCGTTTAACCATGAAACTATTTATGTATAGGTATAAATAATCAATTAATACAGTGTATTTTAACATAATATTAAATGTATTTAGATGCGCTATTAGCAAACATCTTTATATGAAAGATGTATTTTTGCCTTATTCTCAGCAAGGAAAAAATATGTTTATAAATGCTTATATGTTTTCTCTGAAAACTTATCATTAGTCAAAATATTTTATACAGCTGTTAAATACACTAAAAATACAACATCCTCATGATAATATTCCACCCTCTACTAGAAATATTCCTCCACGCAAAATTATATGCACACTGAATAATGAATGAGGTTTGTTGCAGATTCTGAATAAATTAATAATATTGAAAATGTATAATTAGTATTTTCAATTTGCTTTAAATTTTGTATATTTTAAAATAGAATAACCCCGTGTTTCGTGTCTGAATGTTTTTGAATTAAATTTCAATACACCATTCAAAAGAAGTTAATTAAAAATAAGAATAATGCGGTAGTTTGAAAAGATTTTTAATTATTGTAAAGGGGTGTTTCCTGAAACCCTTTTTGCGTTTTTGCCATTTCTAAAGGTCTTAATAACCATAAGACCCAAGTTTAATGGTCCAAAAGCTTGTTCTCGGTTACTAATAGAACATAATATGGACCTCAACAAACAGTAATGCTTATATTTGAGTACTTCCTGTGCAGAATTTATGAGCATTGGTTGAAATTCAAAAAATATAACAACATAAAATTAAATCTAACAATGATTTAATTTGGTTGTTAATTTTTAAGCTATTTTAAAAATAACTGATTCGAGATGATTTTAATATGGGTTAGAACTGAAATTTTGTTCAAAAAATAGAAGTATTATAAGTTGTCTCCATTGCAAGATTTCTAATATTCAAAAAGCATAACGCCAAATTTTATAAACACCATCCCTACACGTTTTTAATCAATGCAAGCCTACTTTCAAGGGAACCTATTTTAAGTCAGATACTGATCTTGACAGTTGACTTAGGTAATTCCTCAATAGATATCAGAATCTCACATAGAGCTGAAATGTGGATCCCCCTATGTTATTAGTCTCGTTATCTAACTATATAACTCTAGTATAGAGTCTAATGTTAAACTTTGCGTTGATAAAAATACACATTTGTTATCAACTTACAGAAAATCTTGGTAAAATGAAGAATATCGATTTAGTCAATCAATTACTAGTCATTTTAGTAGAAGAATCATTAATAAATTAATTCAATAAATTTTTCTTCTTTGTTTTGAATCGTTCTTCGCTTTTCCTTACAAAAATATCCTACGAAATTATTGAGTGATATGTTGTAATAAATAATGAATGCTCATAGAAAGTAGATAAATAAATTTAAATAATTATCCAATATAAAAATTATTTGCAAAGGATTCAGAGAACGTTTAAAGAATAATTATAATTTCAAGTATTAAGAAATAATGTATTGCAATTCTAAATAGAGAGAAACATTCGATTGACAAAACCACTCTTCTTATGTCCTAGTTTTCATGGAAAATATAAAACTTCTTTAATTTTATTTTAATTCTCATGTAAACTCTATGATTCCCATGTTTAATCAAAAAATTTCGAGAAGAAGAATGGTACTAAATTATTTATGAGTGAGCAAATACCTAGCTCTATGTTGGTAAATATTTTACACGGTTTCCACGCTTTGAAATAAAAATAGAATAAGACACAAAGATTTTGCTATGAACATTATTTAACTTATGAAAAAATTCTAAATCTTAGATGGATGAAAGTAAATGTGTATCTATTGATCCCAAATATTAACAAAATGAAGCTCACCAAGATTTCAAATCTAAATTATGTTTAAAAAAATAATCATTCCAACCGACTGGATAGACAGCAACTGAAATATCTTTTGATTGAATATATTTCTGAGAAATATTTTGACACTTACATCGTTATTATATTCATATTTTGTTTCAAGCCCTCCAAGGAAAACCTTTCATACAAAATCATACATTTTTATTTTACATATACACCATTTTGAAATGAATTCTTTCAATTTTTATGTGCGTGTAATAATAACAAAGATAAATAATATGCAATAGAAAATAATATTGAAACATTTTTCAGCGTAGAAATAAAGTAATAAAAATGATCATGGTTCTTAACTGTAATGCTTCTTTTGTATGGAGTGCACATGTGCCATATTTAGGTATAATAGTTTTTATGTATTTACATACATGTTGTGCGATTTTCAAAACTTAATAAATGAAATAAAATATATTAATGATGTCGGTAAAAACATCAGGGACGCTCCCCGTAAATATATATAATGATGTCGCTGATATCACAAATGGAATCAGATCTTCGTCAATCAGTGAATTATTATCTAAGTTGGATTATCCACGGGTAACAGTCCAGATAAAACTTCAATATATTGGTAAATTAATTAAAAAATAAATTTATTTCATTTACGTATGTCTTTTCAAGGTCAAGTTGACGTTAAAATGCATATGAAAATGAATTGTAAATAGTTCTTAATATGATTTAAAAAAATGATGAGTACTGAATATGAAATATTTTGCCCATTTATCAATGCCAAACCTACGCTTTATTTTATTTTAATTAATTAAGGGTATATACTAGGGTGGTCCTTATTTTTCGACTTTTAAAAAATTGGACAGTCATATGATTTTCTGCCATAAAAAAATGAATACGTGATTTCTTTTTAAAAATAGAAGTCGCTAACATAAGTCGGTTTCAGAAAAAAAACGTTGTATGGCCACTTAGCTATTAAACTGGCTTATTGATTCTGGTATGTTTATTAGTCTATTTTGCAAGTGGAATAGCAAGCAGAAAGACTCACTACTTCACTACTGTCAACCCTTCCCCCCTTTCTTAATTCTTTCCTGCGGGTACATATTGAGCCCTGCCCTACTCCTCACTTCAAATTCAGTCATTAGCGAGAGCAGGCGCTTTTTATTTCTCCAATTATATGTACTTATTTCAACTTATCATGGCGTTCATAAGCAGTGACGGAAATTTATTAATTAAAAATAACGCATCTGCGCTGATCTTAACCGCAAAAATTGTGGTCAGCTTAAAGCCGACCAAACTGTAGATGAAAGAACATTTTGGTCCACGCAACACTACTATTATCATATTTCAATATATCAGATAATATGATCGCAATGTATGATAATAGTCAAATTCATATTAAATCATAATATTTTAATCAAAGCAATAAAAAAAGCTACAAATCAGTGTAACTTCTGTTAAAAAAATTGCTTATAATATTGATTTTAACATTTAAGTGCAAATATTATGTAATTTTATCTCAGACACTTGCACAATATGCATTTTTTTGACAGTTCGTTAAAATATCTAAAAATTATATTGAAAGCAGATAGGGTGAAATAGTTGAAAAACCTGTAAAATCAGAAATTTCTATTATCACAGAGATCGAATTTCCTTTAACAAACTCTTTGATTAAATTCCCTTCGGAAAAATATAAGTTTTATCGTGAAACATAAGCCGCTTCCCCTTAAATTATTTCTACTCTTATAAAAATCTTTAAAACAATATGAGTTAAGCAGTATTGAACCTTAAACAATGTTGGCATTAGCCACTTTCCTGCAAAATTATTTTAAAAACAAATCCATGAAGTTAAATTACGTATAAATGCAACTTAGTTATCAAACGTGCTTCAATTTATTTATTGAAAAAAATCAAATCATAAATGTCAAACTAGAACGTTATTTTAAAGTAAGACGTTTAATGTTTCTTTAATAAATTTAATGTTTGATTCGTTTCATTGCCAAATCAATCAATATTCATAAAATCCATTAACAATTTAAATGAAAGACTGGTACTCTTTACGATCCGTTTTAATATCCTAGGTAAAATCGACTTGTGATTCATCATTTGTATAATTATAATTAGAAAATAACCGGAAAACGTAAAATCAACATGATTTAAAATATAAGCATGTTTAATGCCTATCAAAATGTACATTCTAGTTAATTTAAAATTAAATAACGAAGGCAAATCAAGTGAAAAATTGTTTATTTAGAAGTCTGGATATGTAAACCACGAACATCCTTCCGCCCTGCCTCATACTCCATCCCATGAGATCTCTTCATTATAATTACATAACTTAGTTAATGGATGGATCTAAAAGCTTTGCATATATTTAATTCCATATATTTTAATTCAAAATCACATCACACTGATCCGTATTATGATTTAGTTGTGTGAATTTACTGATGTTGCAACATTCGTTTTAGTTTATAACAAGACTATTAAATATTTTATTGAAAATATAGGAAGGCATGGAGCATTTTTGTGAAACAGAATAAAACGGTGGTCTTCGTTACGCTTGACATAAAGAACGCTTTTAATATCGCTTGCTAGATTAACATCATAGTAGCCATGCAGAAAAGACTCATACTAGAGTATAAACTTAGATTAATTTCCTAGATTATAAGTATTGGCAATCCTTGAAAATGACGGAGATCAAAACTAGTCAGAGTACAGAATGTTCATGAGAGTACTGCAAGGCTCGGTGCTGAAACTGACCATGTGGAACTTGATGTACAGAGACTTCTTAAGAATAAGCTCTCTGAAAGATACAATGCTCCTCACCTTTGCAGATGAGATGGTTTTTAGGCCAAAATTAAAGAAGAACTGTAACAGTCAATGACTGAGACACTTAAAAGTGTCTCGTGGCGATTCGTCGGAAAATTTAATTTTAGCTGCAAAAATAATCATTGATGCCAAATATCGGTAGGCCGAGGCCTGACCAAAAAATATTCTTAACATACATGAGTTAACTAGTTAAATTCTGCTATATAGAACACAAATATGTGTAGGCAAAATCCAAAAAGGAACCAACAAATATAAAATGATGGTGGTACAAAGACTGAGAGCCCTGGAATGATCTCGGCTTACAGAATCATATAATTAGATGCTCGCTAATGAAAAAAAGTGATGTTACAAAAATAATATAAATAATAAAGAAGTCTGAAATTAATCCATCAAAATATGACAGAATCGCTGGGATACATCCACGAAAGAAAGATGACTTCATCTCAATTATTAATTTTAGTACATAACATACTTTAGTACATGACATATCTTAGCAAAATAGGGAAATAAATACATCTAAATGCCATCATTGTCATGAAGAACTCTTATAAAAATGAGGCGACTTTTCTCATTGGAAAAATTATATGGCAAGCAATATGGCTAAGTCGATCATTCATTCAAATCTTTAAGAATGAGATTGAAAAAATACAAATTCATAAATTCGCAATATACCCCATGAAGAAAAGCGAAACGAATTCTGAGGGGGTTAATGAAGCAGTAGAGGGAGGCTGTTCTTTAGGTAAAAACCACCACATTATCATAGTTTACCATGATGTCTTTTAAAGATTTTCCTCTCCCAAAGAAAAAAAATCACCCCTCCACTCGTTTATATCATTCAATTAATTTATATCCATCACTAGATGTTAATAATATATACGTAAAGCTATTTAAAAAAAATACAACTTTTCATCCTTGCAAAAATATTTTTGGAGAAAAAAATGTTAAGCGAAGATCTGCTGATGATATGGAGAGATTTCTTGTAAATAGAGCGATGAAAAATGAACCGCTTTTGTACATCATTTAATAGCGGGTAAATATTTAATATTTTGATATAAAATCTGGAATATATTTACTCCACGAGCGTGAGATATTTGAATTTACCAAACAATTTTGAAAGAGCTTCTACAAAAATGGCTTAGTAAGAATTCTTCCGACGTTTTATTAAGCTACTTTAAATTTGCTCCTGTTACTTTTTTTTCTCTTTTGTAAGTTTCACGTTTGCTTAAATAATTTTACGTCGATCTTAGAAACCGTTTTATTCTTATATTTTTCATTCATATTACACAAGCAAGTCAATGGCAAAACAACGCGTTGTAAATATGAGTCTCATTTTTGGTTTCTTAACGCTTTAAAGATGAAGAGGTAATTAGGTCATTTACAAATTGGATATTACGTGTAGTCATTTTAAGTAATAATCCATGAAGATACATACTATATTTTGCTTCTATGATTGCACTTTTCTATATTAGATATTTTCATTTTGAACCATATTCTCTACTTCAAATACCATTTTTTAATGATCAATTTTGGTTGTTAAATTTTCAAACTTCAATCTGTAGCTTTCTGTCAATTAATTTTCTTTTTATTTCCACTAGACGATTTCTGATTCCCAGTACATTACAAAATTTAATTTTTTAACCCTCAACACTTTTTTCACTCGAAATTACATCAAAGATTACAAAACAAGTCAAAAAGATAAATTGAAAAAGTGAGAGTAGATATCATGTAAATATTGTATTGGTGATACAAAATTTACAAGTTGACCATATATAATAAAATCTTGTAATAAATACTTGCTCAGATTTAATTATAATGATAAACCTACACATAAAATTCATAAGAAAAGATTCATATTTTGTTACCATAACTTCTTATATGGAAAAAAAGGTGATCATATGGTAAACTTTAATATTCCAAAATTGGATATAAATAAATATAAATATATATTGCGATTAGAAGTACATAATCTTTAATAAATCTTACTTTTTTGCAAAATAAAAACAATTCTTCGAAAGCTTGCAATTTAAAGTTGTGGCAAATCATCAATCTATTTGAAATAATATAGAAGGGAAATCAACCAGATTGATAAAATATAATCAAATTATAATGATCGATAACAATTGGAATATATGCATAATAATATTGCAATTTATTCATATGACCTGCAATCATTATTATCAATCTCGCGATCATACATAGCGCGTCACATACGTTTAAACTCATAAACATATTTTTATTCAAATAATTGAAACTGTTTATAACTTCGTTTCGATTATTTGTCTAACAATTTTTCGCCTAGAGAAGGCTACTGAAAATAATCGCATTTGTAAATAGTCAGATTATTGTTCAGTTTCCATCATAAAGCCAGTATCAAAAGCTTGCATGCAAATATTATATTCATACCTTGAATGCCTCTCTGAATTTGTGAGACATTATGTGATAGAGAACTGGATTGACTGTTGTCGACAAGTAATAGAGGACTCCGGAAATGTAAGTCATAACCATGTAAGCCGTCAGCATGGTCGGCGAAATGGCTTGATGGTTTCCGATGGTCCCATAAATGGCCACTAGTCTTTGAGCATGAAATGGTGCCCAGCAGATGAAAAAGGCGACGACCACAGCAACTGCAACAAAAAATAATGAATGTTAATAAAACTCATCATTTACCTCGTACTTAAGAAAACCATTAGACTGTCATATCATCCGTAAATAAATAAATAAATGACTTTTAGCATTAATCTTCATGGAATATATTATTTAACCCTTTGGGCTCCAAGATTTTTTCATAAAAGTTCCCACCAATTCCAAGCCATTTATTGCGTATTTCTTAAAAAAATGTTTGTATGGAATAAAATGGGATTTATGAATTAAAAAAATAGTATTTTGTTATGCAGGACGTTTATTAAGTATATTAGGTATTTTATTTGATTTATTAATTTTTGTAATCATGCTATATATGATATTTTTTGAAGCAATCTTCAGAATGAAGCGCTGGTTTCCTTTCGTAAGTGTCGCAAAAATAAAGCGTACGCTTTCATCTTTTTTCAGTTTCATAGTCTGAACACACCATACAGTCTCTATAATTCCTCCCTTATCTACTATAAATAAAATGAGGATGATTCCATCTAACCGTTGATCGTGATCAATTGACGACAATCGTCTCAA
This sequence comes from Stenopsyche tienmushanensis, assembly GCA_008973525.1. Classification (NCBI taxonomy): domain Eukaryota; kingdom Metazoa; phylum Arthropoda; class Insecta; order Trichoptera; family Stenopsychidae; genus Stenopsyche; species Stenopsyche tienmushanensis. The sequence goes on along the minus strand of WACJ01000232.1, from coordinate 563,639 downwards.
TTTGGACCAATAAGTTTCATCAACAATAGTCAGCGATTTTTTTTAATGATTTATTGGCTTTCTGTTTTCTTTAATCTCATACTCCTTGTATAAAATATAAGAGTTTACAATCGATGTTTCAAAACCCCAAGAAATAACTTCTTCCACTACTTCAGACTTTCGCATAAAACAATATGATATTGCATATTAATCTGCCGTGTCCACCCCGCCCATATTTTTAATGTAATCAAAAATGACTACTGGCTTGTTTATTAGCTCATTTTGATTAGATTGTTATGAGGTTGTCCTTGGTATTCTTCTCATTGATTGGGAAATTTACATATGCTTTGTACTGAGCTTTGTGACTTATTTTATCTTGCCAAGTAATAACTAAAGTATCTTGTTTTCTGTGTGCTATCTTTCGTCCCACAGCAATCTAATTTTTTTTTATATGATTATGTAAACCCTTTCTGTAGATCATTATCGTAACAGTAAGAAAACGTTTCCTTTTCAAGAGCTCTCCAGCAAGGGTTGGATTGGTGTTAAACCTACCCGTAAACATATTATAGCCTTTTATGTCTTAGCTCGCCTGTTGTAGATTATTAAAAAAGTTTCTACACCACTATCAAAATAATATTGAATTACTGAACACAAATAATTTTCAAGATGCTCACTGCGCCACAACTGGACGCAAACAATTGTTTTATGCACTTTACCTGCACCGATTCAATTCCTCTAAACCAATTATTTTCCATATTCCAGATGACAAATTAATGTAAAAAACTGGCAACACGTAGTAGGCATAGGAATTGGTGGGAAAAGATCTTCGGCCACAAAGTTTGGCCATAGGAGTTGTAAGGGCTTTATTTTATCTTACCGCACTTTAGGTGCGATGAAACAAATAGAAATTTGATGCATAGAAATAGAGAAAGGATGTTTTAAGACGATTTACTAGAATTACACATTGTCTTCTAGGTATATGGTATCAATTTAAAACCAATTTAAAAAAGTTCGCGATAGAAGTAAAACTCCTTAGCTCTGAGATAATATGATTTTATGCATTGCTTTTTCATTTATAAAATACATAATATGTAAATGTTGTATAATATATAGTAAAATAGGGTGCTACGGGTCTAGTGCTTGCTTTATGCTACGTATATATTCATACACAAACTTAATAGTAGAGTAAAGATTTACACTTTTCGTGAGGTGTGAATCAATTTGCCCTACCATGGTTGTATAAGTTCCATTTCAAAAATGTATCAAAATAAAAAAAAATTTTTTTATAATAAACCAAAGTTTATTATTTAAAAAGCTATATTTGCTTATGTAATGGCATTCTATACTCTTGAACATATCACGAAATACAAATTAATATTCCAAATGTGGAAAATATTACTTAATTAATGTTATCTTTCTCAGAATAACTGTCGCTTCAGGGCGCGCGTTTCAAATAAGGTAGTTTCCCTTCCGCATCTTGTATTTCATGGATATGCATTAAATAGAAATGTTACTTAAATACAAATTTGAATCCACGAGACAAAGTTTTACCAACAAAAATAGCGCTTGTGCGTAATATTATTACATTGTTTACTGTACAAACTATATGAAGCATTTTATTCAGTGTTGAGTATAAAATAGATACTCGTATTTTATTAAATATAGTGATTCAATTAAATAGGGATATATGAGTGGAAGTCTCATTTCTCAGTGTAAGCCCGAGCATTTAAACTCAGACAAAATATTTCGCATTATACCATATTTCATTTCGGTGATATTTACAAGAGCGAAATATGCTATTGCTTTTCAAACGAATAACACTTTTCTCGGATATTCAAGTCTAAATTAAGTAAAATGGGATGTAAAGCGCATACGTTCGTTGAATATTATTCATAGCGAAAAGTTTCCGCATATTCTACCAATTTATCATGCGAATCCAACCTTTTTGACTAAATTTCACCAATAGTTTTGAGCTACGACTAGGAAAAGGATGCACCATCTGAGATCATGAACTCCTGAACAAGAAAAAATGCGCAAATTATACATCGTTTATCTAATGCGATTAGCGACAACTCATGAGGAAAGTATATTTCTTGTTTAATAAAATTACAACAGCTCAATGAATAATTTCTTGATTACTTGAATGATTTTAATTCTGTTAATGTTGCGTTTCCATTTTATTTTAAAAACATTTCTAATATAATACATTATATTTCAATAATAAAACCCATCCACAAAAAGTTGAGAACGTATTCCAAAAATCCACAATTGCGTGTTACACGCTCATTTCCAGACTCAATACCATCATTCAAATCAATCAATATTGGAGCTTTGTTTGAAGTACTTAGCGTGACATTAATTAATTTTCCACTAAAATATACACCTCGATGCCATGTAACAACGGCTCTTTATTTAAACGTTTCAGATCAGCATTCGGTCCAGGTGAAATAAATCTCAAATTAAAGATAAAATTCGACAGCTTTCCTTATCTTTGAGAAGTCTGCAGCATTTTTATTACGTCATAACAAAAGGGTACGTGAAATAAAAATACGGTTTTATATTTGAGGTAGGTGCTGGATATTCGTCACGTTATATCGTTTTTCCGATATAAAGGACTGAAACATAAGACGTCGAGTGTTTTTTAGATCTTTTAAATGCCTCATTATGAGCCACCCTTATTTGACGGTGGAGATATATTTATACTTCAAGGTCGGGAGCACTTCAATATTCCCATATAAAAAAGGACTCTGCATCATTATATTGTAACTACGCAATTGTACGACCGTCGACATTTTCATATACACTTTTCTTTAAATGAATGGTTTCAAATGAATTGATTGGAAACAATATGAATATTGCAGTTCACAATCACATTTATTGGACCATATTTCGGTGCGTATCAAATCAACATGTTTTCTATTCAGATCAGATATGCTATTATTGAAAACTATACAGGGCAGTTAATAAGCCCGTATGAAAGCCTGTATCTATTACTCAAAATCGTTAAAACTATTGTTAACAATATAATAGTTGAAATGGGCTTTTAGTTTGTCGCACTGTAAATGGGTCCTCCTGGCTGCTATGCTTGTTTCACATACTAGATATTTCACTATTCTAAAATGAATGCAAATCTGAAATAAATTAATGCAAATAATATAAATGCAAGTCACAATTGTTTCACATAGCCTCAGTGATATTTTACATAATTTAATAATGCTTTCAAAGCTTGCATTTTTCAAGAATATGTTTCAAAGAGAATGAATATGTTTACTTGCTATTTAATGAAATTAGTTTATATAATGTAATTTTTCGTCATAAAAGTATATAATACCGGTTGTATCCTGTTCATATACTGAAAACTGTGGCTCTTCTTGTACTCGATTGTATTCATTATATACTTTTACCTCTTTCAATATTACACTTGATTTGATGTAATAAAATCTTTATGGTCAGAAAAAATATTTTAATGAAAAAGGAGCATGTAATATTGCTTGCTTTGAAGTTTTTTGTAAAGCTCATTTTTCGTTTTTTATAATTAGATTATATTATTATAAAATAATATATTAAAATATAGAATGCAGCTAAAAATCCAAAATTGTATGAAAAAAAGAAAGGCTGGAAAGTAATCAAAATTTTGACTGTCATTTTGCATTCAGGTGGGTGTAAGACTCCACGAAGTCCAACTCCATATGATGTAAACCAGTACTCTTCAATCTTTGTTTCTTCTTTGCTAATACATTAGATATTCTTGGCTGCAGTGCAATTGTTTCGATTTTATTGAAGACATGAATGAAAATGCATTTTTGCATGAATAGGTTGTTGAAAACTACAAAAAAACATTAATAAATGTATAGCTTTACAGCTTAAAGATGGATATTAATATCTTCCACTGATATCAAAAATGTGGCAATGTTGATTTATTTAATTTTAATACCTCCATTGATTTCCATGCAAGTCAAATGTTATTCATCCTTTTTGAAAAAAAAAACATAATAAATAAAATGTTTTAGTCGGTTTGTTTTAAAAATAATAATAGGATTTGGTCTAACGTCCATTTTATTATATGAAACCATTTTGCCGCTTAAAGGCTGTATTTAATGATGCCTTCACACGAAAAAAGTTAGTTTTCCTTTCGACATCAAAATGCTCTTCCAGAGATCTGTCTATAAAATACATACAAGTTAAATGTCTCGTATGGAATCAGAATATTAAGCTCACAGCTTTTGGGTGTACTTATTGAATCGACGATGCTCGAAGAAGGCTACATTTTAAACAAACATTCGTATGTCAGTGGAAACAAGAATTTAATGGGCTGTGGGTTAGCTGTCATGATAACGGGTGGATTTTCAGCAAAAGCGGAAAAAATCCAATTCCGCGATGTATATAGTCGTATTTTTTCCGATGCTGAGAATTTTGTCACCACAATTTTGATATTTTCTTCCGCAATTTTTTTTCTGTATAACTTAGCATGCATTTGGATTTGAGATTGTTAAAATTCTAAATGGCATGAAATTACGAAGAAAACGTTTCAGGAAATACTTTATATAGAGTGCTTTGTGAATTTCACAGCTTATCGAGTGTAAATTTAGTTCTTTTCATGAGACGTGACATTCACACGAAGGCTTTAATACTTGAAAAAAAAATCTCTTTACTTTCATCATGACCTTTTTATCGGAAATCAACATGTCTTTTCTGAAACTTTTTCATTGTTCCTCATCCAGGGGTGATCAGTGTTTCTATCAAGTATTTGATCAATCATCGGAGAGGAGTTACAATTTCACATATTTTTAGAAATTCTATTCGTGATAATTAGTTCGTTTTGCGCGCACCAGCGGAGGTGGTTTCGTAGATTGAGTTCCAGGATCCTATTTCCGCATTTTTGTTTACATTTTCTCGCCAGGACAAAGGTTTAGATAAACTAATGAACTTTATCTGCAACCCGTCTCTTAAATCTAATTATTTTGGTGATTATTTCGATTTCTGAGATGACGTTCACTTTTGCTTTGCTCTTTCTCCAATATCTCCCGTTGCACCGTTATGGTTGCTCTATATTTTGGGAGATGCAAACCTTCCCACTACCTTCTTAGCTTCGTAGAATTTTTATGGCAGTCCGAGTTCAGAGACTCCGCGATCAGCATCCCACATCCTTCAATTTTCTTATAAGCACCGCGTCAAAGTCGTCCCACATCTAAACCTTTTTGGTATTGCTAATTTCTTCTCAATCGTCCTCTAGTAGAAAATCATATTGTGATCGCTGCACAGCTAATCCAATTCGACATCTTAAAAATCAATGGACTCTCCGGAATACTCTGAATATTAAAATATTTGATCAAGATGATGTCTTCGACCAATTTATTATGCGCATTCCTTACAGTGTCCCCTGTTGCCAGGGTGGTGATGGGGCTCCAGAGAGACCTTTCGTTAATGTCCGCTCCGATAATCCATTGACTGCCAGTTCCTCTGTTTATTAGATCGATTATTCTCTCAGTCAGTTTAGTTGGGCGTAGATCCATCATATTAATCCATTACGGAGACCAATCTGAATTCGAAAACAGAATTTTTAATTTGGCAGACAATTTCACCATTAATTTGAAAAAAATAAATAACCATGAGAAAGCAAGAATCAACTCGGGTCATGATTTGGGTCACTACTACTGGAAAAAATGTATTTATATAGCATCGCAAAGTATTGAAAGATGCATTTAAATTATGGACAGATGAACAATTTTGTGGTCTATTACAATTCATCGGTTAGATAATATCAAAATGTGGACATTTTGTAATCACGTATTTAACGAGAATGAATATGATTTCTAAAGAACATCAATCTCATCATGCCCCATCCAAGTCAAAAGCAGCAATACTGAACAATACGCGGAAATAACGTAACATTATTTCTAACATTGTTTGAAATTTTGACATAGTCAAATTAATAAGAAATATATTTAGTTTTTAAAAAAATAATCAATTAATAAATACATTAATATTTGATTGTCGCTTATATTACTATGGGGACGCTCACTTAATCAGTGGGAATTGGTATAAGCGAAATAAAAGACCTACCCCGACCGCCTGACTACAGCCAATATAATTGCATTTCTAATGAAATTATGTTAAGTTTATTAAATCAAATTTCTTAAAATATTAAGACTTAAAACCAATTAGTTCAACGATTTATAATCTGAAGAAAACACTGCGTTTTTCATAACAGAGCCTTTTTCTGGAAGTCTCTCGCCATATGTCAACCCTAGATGGTTGACACAATCGACACAACACTTTTATAACACGCAGCAACCACAAATATAGATGTGAATTATAATTTATATAATACTAGCGAATACCGAAAACGCTTAATAATCATTTGAAAAGAAACGCAGTAGGTGGTTTATTGCTTCAGGTTTTATGCGCCAACATGGTGCATCCATACAATATTTTTACTATGCCTAAGTTATTTCCGCAAGTGTAAACAGTAAGTTGATAAAGTTTTATCGCAATCGGATGAACGGTATGGAAGCGCATTAAATACGGATAAACAAACATTGAGTTTTATATAATATATTAGACTATGTTTATGTTACTTATGCAATCCTTAACAAAAAGTGGACAAAGTTTTATCGTAATCTGACGAACGGTATGACAGCGCATTACATACGAACAAACAGAGATTAATGTTTATATATTAGACTAGCAAGTATCCAGCAAACGTTGCAATGCCACATAAAGAAATAAATTGTTTATCGTTTAATTCAGTTTATTACGCTGAAAAACATGTATACAAGTAATCAATAATATATAAGTAATCAATTATTTTGAGAGTGTGTCGTTACATGTCAGTTATCGCTAACGCGTCGACTAGAGAGGTTGTGCATTTCGTTGTATCATATACAAACTTATGAAAAAAATATGTTCTTATACAAACATCTAAGAAAATTTATAATGTTTACGGCAAAATTCTTAAAGTCAACAAGTGTCAACGATGGTTTCGAAGATTCTCAAGTGGCAATTTTAGCCTAGTTGATGACCACTGAAATGAGAGACCTACTGAATTCGATACCGATCTGCTGAAATCGCTAGTAGATTCAGATCCAAAATTAAGTGTGACAGAAATAACGTCAAGACTTGGTCAATACTGCAAAAACACTTGCACGCGATTGGCAAAAGTTACAGAGGGCGTTTGGATTCCTCGCCAATTGTCCGACACAAACAGGGATCAACGACGAAGATGCTGCACATCGCTTATAACTAGACACCTTAACGAGCAATTATAACTTGTGATGAAAAATTGATATTATACGACAATGTTAAAAGAACTAAGCAGTGGCTTTCAACTAATCAACCGGCTGAACCAACTCCTAAACCTTCTTTTACTATAAAAAGGTCCTCTTGAGCATATGGTGGGATTGTGGTAAGAAAATACACTTTGAGTTTTTAAAACTAGGAGAAAGTATCAATACACAAATTTATTGCTCACAATTAAACAGAGTAAATGCAAAGTTATTAGAAAAAGACACAAAATTCGTCAACTGAAAAGGCGTGATATTGCATCATGATAATGCCAGACCTCATGCAGCTAAAGTAACCCAGGAAAAAATTAAGGAACTCAATTGGGAACTGCTACCTCATTCGCCATATTCGCCAGATATTGCGCCGTCTGATTATTATTTATTCAAAGTTCTAGGCACTCTATTGAAAATAAGACGTTTTGAAATGTAAATGAAGTTGAAATTCACCTTAATAACTATTTTTCGTCAAAGTAAATGAAACTTTGCCTGAAAGATGGAAAAGAGTTGTAAGTTTTTTTCGTTTTAATTCAAAATAATTGATTACTTATGGGTTTCCCTAATACATTAATAGCTAATTTATCATACAATTTGTAACTATATTATTTTTGTTTTTTACAAAATAGCCTCATTTATCATTTCCTACTAGTTATATGAACTCAAGAAACTAATTGAAATGTTGCCATGTACTTTAATTGATTTTCAAACATCTCAATGTATATTAATTGAATTTATTAAGCGTATGTTATTAAAATTGCAAAACATCCATGCAAAAATATGATCAATTACCTAGAAGTATTTTCAATTAAATGCACGACTATAAAAAAAAATGTATTGTGCAATGGCCATGATCTGTCAAATCTCATATTCATATTGAGGAATGGGGTTTTAGTGAGTTGAATGTCTATTTGTAAATACTTTTTTTTGTTATGATCGTTCTATGTTGACTTTGAACTCTCCAATTTATATTCATTCTTCCGGAAATAAGTATAAGAATATTGCGATTTTTTTAGTCTTTTCTTATTTATATTTTAATAATAGCTTTTGTAAGATGACATCGTTGAGATATTTTGTAGAATACTTCGATGCTTTCATGATAAAAAAATATACCCAATGGCTAGAAAATTCTCTCTAGTCTCACGTTAAATAAATAACCATATCCTCTAAAATAAATATCATACATTTTTTCTCTTAAAGTACATTAATATAATTTTTTGATAAACATAGGGTTTCTTGAGAGTTTTCTTTTAATATTTATTTTTAGATAGTTGTATGCTATACGTGGAGAAATTCTGGTAATCAATTTAAGGTTTTTCTCAATATATTAATACTAACAATGTACGTATGTGTATAGTACAGTGGTTAAATTTCGCTGTCAGCTTACATTTTCCAACAATTTTTTATACCTTGCTTCAAAAATATGAGCTAAAAATAATTTTCGCCGTTTATCTCAGCACAAATGTTGGCCAGAGTAGTTTCTAGCTTTAAATGAATTCCGTTTCTCTTGCCTTTCCTCCCTTTCAAAGAAATGACAAATTTAATTTCTTCCACAATTACCGTTCTGGTTATTTGCTCAATATGCAAATAAGTTGGGAAATTTATGATGAATTTGTATTCAGAGGATTTTTGAAAAGTCTGTGAGCTACAAAGCAAATATAGATTTATGAAAACCCGCACAAACAGAAAAGGATGTCAATCAAAAATAAAATGATGTGGTTTTAGTTTTTGGGAGTAATACTGCTCGTGGCAGTTGAATATTTTACGAAAACTAAATTATGTGAGAATGGTTTCGTTTAATTTGCGCTGATTGAATACGATTAAAATATTGAAATGTATCGAAAAAAAAAGCCAACAGTGACTGAAAATAAACGCCCCATTTTTTCAACGAGATAACTCCAGCACATTTCGATAGCTGATTAGTTTGACAACTCGTTTAAAACCAATATTGTTGACAGCATTGTTTGATGTGACGCACAACATCGTCGAATTGCGCATGGAGCACAAAAAAAGGGATCATTAAATTGCATTAAGACTATAAATGTATTTTTCAATAAATGTTTAGATTAGAAACATGCGTCATTAAATATTTTATTTTGTATTGACAGATTGTATGTGTTAAATCATTGATTCCCAACGATAACGTTGAAAAGATCAAAGAGAGCATTTTTGGTTCTAGACAAATTTAGAGAGGAAAACGTTGAAGGCCAAATATCATCTCTCCTGGGTAATATTCGCAAGAATACGCTGAAAAATTTGATTCATCCAAAAAAATCATCAATTGCATGCTTCAAAAAATAGTCATAAAAATGTTAAAAGTAGTTATTGGTACATGATAGAATTATTCCTAATGTATTAGCATAGCAAAGCTAAATTGTCCTTTTTCTTATTTAATATAATAATAAATTTCATCTATTATGATGCAAAAACATAACATTTAGCTTGTTTTTAGCATTTAAGAAATTAATAAATATGAAATCGTTTATAAGACTAAGCCATCTTATATCCGTTTGGTAAGAAATATCAGTAAAATCTCGTTCCATTTCTATTAAAAATGTTTTGAATTGCGGCAACTTATGAAGTTTTTTAACGAATAATATGAACTGCTCTCATACAACCGATATAATAGTTCAAATTCGGTTTTAGAACTATTTTGCAAAGGGTTTCTTGATGAGCAAAATATAACAAAATTTCTTTATAGCCGTTAATGTTGTCATTTACTTTTTTTCTATTTTTGTCAACTATACAACGTCGGCAATTATCTAGCCTCTTTATAAAAAAACATATTTTATATTTATGGTTTTTCGAAAATCGGAAATGTATTTGATTTATGAAAAAATTCTATCTAAAAATTTTGCCTTATATCCGCCATGAGCAATGCAAGAAATGCATCTTATTTTCTTGCATTTAATTCCCATTCAATCCTCACGCTCTAAATGCTTCTGTTTCTGTACACGCTCTTATATGTTCCGTTATATGTTGATCAATGAACAGAGAAGATATCATTACTTTTACCATAATGATATGTATAATATTATAGCATATCTTTTCGAATCGGACACTTCTTTAATCGGACTATCTTTTCATCTCTAGAATCTTTGTCTATTTCTTCCCAAACTATTCCATCAGAAACAATTTCGATAAGTTGGTTTTCTATATTATTCTCATAATTGGAGCTCAATAATAACAATATCCTTTAAATAAAATTAAGGGATGTTTATGTATTCAGATGTGCTGATACCAAATATCACATCTGTTTTCACCTAGTTTTTTAAAATTATAATGCGGCGAAAGATTTCATCAGAATTTTTCTGTCGTAGAAAAACGATGTGCAGGATAATTTATACAGAACATGTTCGCAAACTACTCTTGAAACCTCAAGAAAGAGGCTTGGTGCAGCTAAAATCGGCAGAGTTATATAGCAATAAAGACATTTTGAAAATGTGAGTAAAAATGTGTTTTTTGCATGAAATTTCTTCATTGGACAATCAAAATTGTCCCTATATAATAATAGTTATACAATTCAATGTTGAAATCTTATTTCACTAGGAAACAAACAAAAATAAATTCAAAGGGTATTAATTTTTTATTAAAGACAAAAAATGAAATCCAGAAAAAATGATAGGTGATACAGATTTCTACTTTTAGATTTGGATTATAAATATTTTCCTTCAAATGAATAAAAAAAAGTTTGGATTACTTCATCAGTGTAATCTTGTTCTCTTTTGCCCTCGACGCTTATATGTTCCTATTCGTTATCGCTATCTAAAGACTCATATTCGTCTATTGTGTGTAATATTCCATCGCCTCTTTGTACAGAAAGTTTTCATCAAAATTCGAACACTCGACATCAATGTTTTTTCTCTTTTTTTTTTGAATACCTTATAATAAAAAGTTTACGATTATAGCTATTGAGCTATTAACTGAAATCTGGCATATATATAATATATATTTGTTTTTATTATCTCCTTGTTAAATAGCATTCATGGCCAATATGGGACCAGAAATAGGTATATTTCTGTTTTTTTTTCCTGATAAAATTACATATACAAAGCTTCCACATCTAAATATTTAGCCTTCTTAGAAAGTTTAACCCTTTGATTTTTGATGCATAATAATTCTTCATTTGCAACATCATCCAAATCATTTTATATAAGTTGGTTTATGTCTTCATGATCAATATTAATATCAAGTTTCTGGCAAAGTTCTACAATGGGATTTGTAGTGTGTTCAATTTCATTTTCTTTTTCAAATTGCGAATAAGTTATATTTTCAAAATGTTTAGTTAACGTGTAAGTGCGAATAATCGTAAGTTGAGAACTACCTGTACTTGTATTAAGAATTTGGGTTAGACTGGAGCCGGCTCTGCTGTATTTGTTTTTCTAAGAGGTTTCTAATCAAATATGTTTTAATCGGAGCGCGTTACACGATGTTGCATTGCTAGAGCTAATGCAGTATTCGCGGTGTAAATTTAATTTAATGAATGTCCGTCGTTAAGTATTAAAGAGGGTCGTTTTTAATGTTTCTCGGGCTTTGCACCCACCGGATGTTGTACGCGAGTGGTGGAGTTAAAACGCCCTTTCTATTGACTCTGAGAACTTTGCGGACTGGTTGTGTTTGTTTGCTTGGCGTGCAAATTTCAAGCATGGTTTAATTTTGCGTTGTAATTCGCCTCGGATTTGGAAGCCTCTACCTCGTGATCGTCGCCGTATCATTGAAATGATAAATACATTTAATTATTAACAGAAATGTTTTCATTGTGTCCCTCTTTTTTCAAGATTTCCGTCGTAAACTGGGAGTGCGTAGCCCTATAACTAGAGAGCGGATGGATGACATGATATTATTTGTATGATATGATATTAATAACGTAAAAATAACGATGATTTCATTCATCCTCGTAATAAAATAAAAATAAAAACGTAGTTTTTTCTATATTCAATGTTTAATAATACCTGATAAATAGTATAATAGTAATAGCGTACTTTGTGAATTTAAAAGGGTCACTAATTTAAATTTCAAATAATTTTATACGTCGTTTGAAGAAATAAATTAAATCTCTTGATTGCAAATAAAATCAAAATCGAATTATGTAAGGCCATTGATGTGGGCTGAAATTTCAAAGGATTTCTGTGATTCAATATAAATTATTCCTTTTAAAACTGAAGTGACTTGGATATTTAGAGCCTGGTTAACAAAGGACCCCATAGCATTTGAGATGGGATTACCAACAATAAATTAGCTTCTGAATGAAAGACTCGAGAACTTCCCTGATATAAATTGGGTTGGAAAAGTTCCATCCAAACATTTACTACCTCCTTTTTTGGCATTTGACGCAAATCACCGACAGGTTTTATACTGTCAGCAACCTAATCATTTTAATTTAATTATCCCCCTAGAAGGTTTTCAACGCAAAATTTAATTAAAAATTGTTCAATCTGATACTATTAACTAATTCGTTTGAGTTCTTCCGGATAATTGAAATGAAATGATTGATAATGGTATTCTACTCAAAAATAATGTACATTCAAGTATTAAAAATAACTTTTTTTTAATAAAAATAACAAAATTTCATTATTTTCTCCAAATCATCGACCGCTATTACTTTTAAATTATTATAGTTTTAATTTACAATAATGTTCATTTTGGATCATTATTTTTTTCCAAATGTCATACAAAATGTTCCAGTCCAAACAATCAATAAGTTTGAAATTATTCTGCAAGGGTTTTAATTAAACCTGAATGGATGGGTTATTTTTATTTTAGATTTGGATTCACTCTTTTGTCACCTTCTAACAAATATTTTTAAAAAAAGCGTAGAATGCCTTATATAAAAGTCATTGGTTTTGTGGTCAAGATTTTGACCACAAAAATGATGATAGAATTTCTCTTAACTTTTTGATTCCCCTAACACAAACAAGCTTCACTAGAAAATATCCAAATGCTGATGATGTAACTAATGACACTATATTTGAATCGTTTAATTCTAACAATACTCAAAGCATTACGTAATCGTTTTAAAATTACTCCCTCTAGCACTAGAATACTATTATTATTTCAGTTGTATAATTAAACGCTAATACAAGACAATTAGCACACAAAGTAACATCATAAATCAACACTTAATTCCGTCTTTTGAGATTAATTTTGAGAAACTGATCATTAAGATCCTTAAACAAACCATGCTCTATGTTTTCAGTAATTCTATTAAATAGCGAATTTAACTAAATACATCACATTGACTTGACTGATTTACTTGTTATCTTTAAGAATAATATTAATGACCAAATATTAAATATTGATATCTTTCTTAGAAGTGAAATTTATGGAATTAATTTAACCCCCTGCAGCCCATAACTTTGAAATACATATTGCAATAATTTACAAGTTTGTAAAGCGGCTCATGTGATTTTAGCAGATGTATTTGTAATCATTTGGATAAAAAATATGAATATTTTTTAAATTTCTCTTCTGGGCTTTAGAGGATAAATTGATGCATAAAAGGGTAACTTTTAAGTAGGGCTTAAACCTCAAACTCCCTTCACCAATTTGCACCTGTTCTCAATAGCGATAAATCCGAATCAAAACGACTGAGATCCAAAAAGGCATGCTTCAAAAACAATACAAAAGCCAATTTAAAATTCATTAGGATTTTTAAATTAGGTTAGCCTTTTAGAAGCATCAATGATTTTTTTGGTGTACCAGTAGTCTGTAGCAGCCAGCTACCATTAGAATTTAAAGATTCATTGAAAATATTTTTTAACATAAATATGTTTTCTACCCCATTTTCTCAATCTTCGGAGCTAAGATCCATACAAATTCAAAAAAAAAATATTGAGAAATAGAGAAATATTAATATTAAATTGGATAAGTTTATTATTATTTTTATTTTTAATCATAAATGTTTTCGACGTAAGATAGTTTGAAAGCCGAAAAAATATAATTTCAATGCTTTAGGCTAAAAGCGTTACAATGTAGCAGTTAAAATATTCCTTTGAACTAACTAATGAGACACTTTAAAATGCATGAAATTTTCTCAGTTAGATTTAAACAAAGAAACTTGTTTTGTGTAATAATTTTCTATAAAATGCTTTAAAGTTTTTCATTATGTCAATGTAGACCAAAAACTTTGCTTTTGCTTCCTTTTAAAATCATAATGATATTGGACTTATACAGTTTTGACAGTTATTTATTAAAGCTTATTCTGTAGTATTTATTTTTCAAAATACGCTAACAAAAATATATAATTATTATAATATATATTGTATATTATATACTTAGGAAGAATAAACAAACTTAGGAAGAAAATCTTCAAAGATAGCGAAGATTATAATTCCATATACAATTTTTGTCAAAATATGTATAAAAAAATAATCAAATTCATAATTGAATAAGGGAAAACTAGAGAGTGTGCTAAAGAGATCTGAAGTCGTGACAATCCGTTAAATCTTTCAACAACAACGTGCAGAATATTCTTAAGTTTACTGAAGTTTGATGTAACATATTCTCAAGGATTCAGTAGCTGCCAATGAATGATTCCATTTGATCTCATCAAGCACACAAATAACATTTTTATAAATGGTGACCTTTGGAGTGAAAATTGAAACGCAGCTTTACAGACAGAATTACAGCTTCAAATGTGTCAAGAATTTATAAAATTAAATGAGTTTCAACATTTTTTTGACATCTTGTGACAGGGGATGAGAAGTGGGCTATGTATTTGAATCAATATCGCTAAAAACAGGGGCTCTCTAAATGCCGGTACCATTGATAACGCTGAAACCAAAACAAATGGTCAAAAGGGTCCTTTTATCTGTATGGTGGAATTATACAGGAATTATTAATTATGAAATTCTTAAATATGATCAAACAATGATGCCACAGTTGTATTTTAGAACGATCTAAAGAAGCAATTTGTATATGATATACTAAGAACATTCAATAGAGAAAAAAATATTATTAAAAAAACAAGATAATGAAAGATCTTATAATTACAACTAAAATACGAATAGATTCATCCACCATATTTGCCCGATCTTGAGCCATCTGATTACCATTTATTTAAGTCAATGCAGTACTTTTTCCAACAAAAAATTAAGAATATAGAAGAAGTAAGAAGAAGAGAAAGAAAAAAATTAAAGAATATCAAAACGGATCTCGATGCTTATTTTTCGTCGAAAATTAAAGTTTTTTTTATGCAAATGATGTATTAAATTTCGATGGAAAAAGTTGTAGCCATCGTGGGAGAATTTGTAACTAATAATTGATATGACATACATAATTTTTTAAGTTTTCAAAATTTTCATATAATATTATTTAAAATCATAGGATTGCTTGTCTTTAACGGCTTACAAATATTACAAATGACATCACCTGGAGTATAATATTAACTCACAAAGCTCTAACTAAATATTAGAATTTAAATCAGCACGGTGACTTTCAAAGACAACATATAACGACATAAGCTGATTGATGTAGAAAGATTATACGATATAATCGAAAGCTCTTGATAGAGCATTTATATTAAATATTATAATGTTAACTATTACATTTTCCCAGTTCAAATACTTATTGAGCTAAAAAGATAATGTTTTGAAAAGTCGTATTGGCGTGCTATATATTTTTAAAATCATATATATTGGATCTTGAAAATTTTAAAGCGTTTTAGGCCTTTTGATGTATATTTTTTAAGCAAATAGTTTCTTATTTCGCACTTTCTTTCGCAGTTTATCTTTAATTGAATAGTTAAAGCAGTGTTGTTCGAATGCTATTTTTCAAACAAAGAAGATTTTTAAAAAAATCTGCTAATTGGTTCAAAATTCATAGACCGTAAAAAGTATTAAAGTTACGTTGACTTTGGGAGAATTTATTATTAGTAAAATAAATGTTTTAGATGAGATTTGATTTGCCCTCCTACGCAAAACGTAAAAAAATTAAATGGTGAAGCTTAAGTAAGAAAATGAAGATGAAATGGAACTTTCAATTTTATATATTGTAAGTATTATATAAATATTTTTTTAGCTGTGAAATGTCTTGTACAGACTGATGCAAAGTGGTTTTAGGGTCCTTTTATTTACTTTCACAGTAAACATAGACGCAAAGAATCTGCGTATTGACAGTACAAGAGAAATACATTTTGCAAAGCTCGAGCAACGCCTTCTGTCAATTGATTTTTATTAAATCTATAAGAAGAAAATGATATTGAATTATTAACGACAATATTTAAATTAATCCAATAAAAACCTGCCATTCGTTTAAGCATAAAAATTAAAGTAAAGTACGTGTTCTCCTCATACATATTTTTGAATAAAGCAAGAAAGATAAGTTTTATATTTTGGGTAGAAAAACGCCACGAAAATATTTTTTTACAGAATTTGCATACATATATATATATATATATATATGATTTTAATCTTCATAATGTTTGAAAAAACAAGCTTCTTTCGGTCGCGTTTTGAAATTTTTTAAAAAGCGAAATAAAGGTCGAAACATTTCTTTTTCTACATAATACATACCCAAATTTTTCTACATAATACAAAACTCACGTTTTCCTTCGATATCATAAATATCTGTCAATTTTCACACCCAGCAAGACTTTCCTGTCTTCTTCGATATTGGACAAAAGCTTGACATTTTTTATGACAAAAATGTCTTGTAAATATGATTTCCAAAAATCTACGCGTACATTCTTATATATCCACGAATAAAGTTTATACGCTTGAAATGTCTGTATATCCGGTTGATTACTCTTACGTCGTATAGGTCGATTCGAATTTTATTGTAGAACGATTATATTATATTTTCTTCCATTTCGTTCGTTCTATAGCATTATTTAAAGTCGAATGAATGCTCAGATGAATATAACATTTTTAAAAAGAGAAAGATTTCCCTCATTTTACAGGTCTCTCTCAAATAATGTAAATCATTTCATTACACATACATGGGCTATAAATAATTCCAACACATGCAAATCACAAAACCGCTGACATAAGTCGAAAGTAAATTATTACGGAATGAATATATAATTACTAAGGAATGTAATTAGAAATAGACACACAGATAAATTCATATAGCTAATTGCAAATTAATATTTTATACGTGAAATTAAAGGAAGCATGTCCTTAAATATTAAACTGAATTTATTTCAAAAATAGCAGCTTAAACACAATTACACAAAGATCATCAAGCTAATCATAGAAGTCATAAAATGATTCAACATTGATAAAAATATAATTTTCAATAAACATACAATTACACCAATAAAAAGTGTTTGTCCATCAAAATTCACAGTTGTCGAAGTTATTAAATTTGAATCCCACGGAATATCTATTGGAAGTATTACGAAATGTGTGTCCACAACTATTAAATTGTAGACAGATAAAATGAAACTCGGAAGAATGAAAGCGCACGTTCATGCAACGTATAAAAATTTCATCAATTGAAGAAACAGTCTGAAATATTTACATACAAGCGATACTCTTTCGAATATTTTCTTGTTATATGAGAAATATAAATGCGCTAGCAATTTGTCAAATGATACAATCGTAGTTGACTGAAGAGATATTTGCAGCAATAAGAATATTTGGAACAGCAAGTGATCGCTAGAAAGCAAGAACCTACTCAGCTTACAATGCAAATAAAAAACTTACTCATCCAAATGTCATTATTAGGGAATTCAATCCTGAGCCAAAATTTCTATCCTGGGATTTCGGAATTGCATTAGACCACCTCGGGATCAGCCCCGGGATCCCGGAAACGGGATTTTCAATTGTTAAAGAAATTACATTGATAAATTTGATCAAAAATTACTAATAAGTCCATTTGTTTAATATAAAAAATAACTTGAAGGCGAAAAAAAATTATTTATTTAAGAAAAGATAAAAATACAATTCAAAAATAGATAAATAAAGCACTAAAAAACTCAAATATTATTTTGAAAATATGCCCGAAGTAATATTAAAGCATTGAATGTTTCGTCATTTAGTCCGTTTCGTCATGACCGCGTGAGCCCAATTTTCGTATAACACCATCAATGTGACTGATAAAATTTCTTTTTGCCGAGACACGGACTAAAACTCAAAAATTCCCGATTTCCCAACAAATTATTTATTTTTGTCGCTGCAGATGAATATCTATATACTATAATATTTTTATGTGATTCGTAATTATATTACGGAGAAATACAAAAATTCTGAACCTCGTACCTATTATATTTCATATCGATATTCCCATTATTAGAGTCGAGGTGTAGTAAATACATCACCGATAGGGAAATGTCAATATAACAATTTAAAAAACATATATGTACTTAGGGGTCCCAAATATTCGTAAAATCAATTATTCGAATATCGAATGTGAAATTGGTAAAATATTCGAGTATTCGAATATTTTATATATGTAGACGAGGGTGATTCAAATATAACCCGGAATTTTTCATTAGTGTTATTATATAAAAATATAAATGGAGCATCTTATTTTTCTATAAAGTTCCCTTCATTGGAAATAAATTTATTCCCTCAGGAAGGAAGGTTCTTGATCCCATCACACAAAGAGGGCGAGAAGTAGCATCTTCTGTTGCGCAACGCGTTTTTTCATAGACAAAGGCTAGAAATCAAGTGAAATTTTGATGTTTTTGGTTTCAACGAAATCAAAAGGATCAGAATTTTATTTACTTTTCAACAATACATATTTTTTAAAAAAAAGTGCATTGAACGTTCTACTTTTAAGCTTGGCCGTAATTTCATTTTTATTGAGCCTGCTGTTGAAAAAACCCTCTCAGTTGTCATTGAGTTTGGTTTTATCGACAGTATCTAAAATATCACCCTTTTTTTGGCATGATCGATATTTTTGAATAGTTTTTTAATAAACTTTACACAAATTCAATAAAATAATTTCAATAAACTTGGCACTTTTTTGCATTTCTTTGTTGCTATTTCGATTGGCAGAAGAACATCGAGCAATTTTCTTAAAAAATATATAACAAATATTATTCGATTAATTTTACAAATATTCGAATATACGAATATTGGAAAACGGGCAAATATATTCGAATATCGAATATTCGAATATTCGATTGGGACCCCTATATGTACTGTATATATGTATACATAAATTAGACAGTTACTGCCCTTAGGCGTCGCCTAAGCTCGCCAATTAGTAGTTACGCCACTGTTTCCAAGCGTCAAGATTTCGGCGGGATTGTCTCGATTCTCCGGAATTACGTTTACTAATCCCGGGATTCATAAGCACCTAAAACTCTCCGGGATCCCGGAATTAGATTCCCTAGGCGATTTTTGTACAAGCCCTAATCGCATTTGTATCGATGAACATTTTTATGTTCATCGATACAAATGCGATGTTCTATACTGTTTATGTTATTTATTTTTAAAATAAGATAGTTTTTCTGTCACATCGTGTACTTAACAACATAAAACATTTATAAAAATCTCCATCTAAAAATAAGTCGTTTTTTTCTGAAACGAGGCAACTTTATTGACTTGAATAGAAAAGATAAAATAGAATTTAGAATAGATCTTGGATGAGAGTCTGGAACCGATCATTTATTAAAAGAAAATAGTATGATGAACCTAAACCATGCAGCAATTATCTTCTCAGTTAAATCAACTTGTATTAAAGAAATTAACATCAAAAAGGTTCTCAAATACTAAAATAGTAGTATCTCACTATCAAAATATGATACTCTATAAAGTCAAATAAATGTTTTATTTCAACTTCCAGTATTTATTTTCATAACATTTCTATAAAAGAATAATACATGTAAAAATTGAAAATATATCTTATATCATGTATATTACCATTATTTTTGCATCAATATATGCATCTTTAATAGTAAACCCCTATTTCTATATGGGAAAATGAAAGCCTTTCAAGAATTTTGTGATGGGTTCGAACTTTATTTAATAATACGTATTACATATCCGTCTCCATACAAAACTGATCTCAATCTACTTGCATTATTTACCTTATTTTTCACCACTTATCGGCACAATAAAAAGGTGTATAAAGAACCAATTTCCATAGAATAAATTTATATATTATGGGGAGATGTACGTGCTAAAGAATATATAATACATTTCTGAAGCATTTTTAAAGAACGTAGAATTTGGCAAACAAATATATTTTTTATATAGAAAATTGCGTAGGCTTCTATAAAAAAACAATATCTATAGTGTATAAATTTATACATGAAAATTATAGTTCTTAATTTCTTACGACAGATGCCTTAAATCATTCGGAAAATTTAGGTTGAAGACGTAAACAAAATCTGAAGTATGACGTGGAAAATTCACAACAGACCATTTGACCTTAGGTGGCATTGGTTGTTCTGTAACAAAATATAAATTAAATTTGCAATAAATAATCTAAATTCATAAAATATTAATTGTGACTTAGCACAAATAAAAATTTAAATCCCTACAAAAATAAATACTTCGATGCTCATTCTCGTTATGATCTAATATTGAAAACGCAGTTATTCTCTTTAATCAGTTTGTATTTTGAATTTATCCATCTTGTAGAGAGAATGTTTACATCTCGAAGGGATAAAAAAAATTACATTCAAGCAACAAGTTTGACAGCATTTCAGTCCTGTTTAGAGCTTATGAAATTATGGGCTTAATAATGCTCCAGAATCTTCTTAAATAAATTCTGAGTAGAAATTCAAACTTATTGTTTCGAAATCAAATTTACATCTTAAAATGAATTGTGTGAATATATTTTCATGAGGGTTGGGTCCATTTAGGTTTTTGTCTGAGGATTAATTTTAAAAATTCTATTTATTTTTTGTTAAATGCAAATCGATCGATGATAATCAGAACTTGTGTTTTTGTTGTAATACCACGTTTTGTATGTCTGTATATATTTTATTTTGTGTGTTTAATTTACGATTATTCCTATAAGATAAATGGGATCTGTTTATATTTCATGATGTTTTTATTTTATTTTACACGTTACGTCGTATTTTTGGTAAGAATTTGTGGAATTCATTTTAACACTCAAACTGTTATAATCTATGCCATATATAGATATGAACATATCAAGTCACACTCAATATAGAATCCATCGGAAAAACGCCAGGAAAATGTATATATAAATACTCCAGCAGACAGTAAATACGTGATTTTTTATTAACTTCAAATATAAAAACACGTGGTGTGTCAATTTTGAAAGAAAATAACTAAAGGCTTCCTGTATGTTTTTATGTATTATATCACAGGATCCATAAGAAATATTAGGGGAAAAGTTTTCCCAAAATCTCCTCTCAATCAATTTCCTTGAATGATTTAAATAGAATCTTTCTTTGATTTTTAACAATTCTCAATATCACTGTTTTGCGTATATTAATTGGTTATTGAAGACTCTTATATATAATAAATTGTGTTTTTCGTTGACGTTATTTTCTAACCATCAGATCAAAGTATTATAGTCTTATATTAATTTTAAATGGCAATAATTAGTAATCACTAGAATAAATGTATGATGTAAATTATTATATTATAGATTATTTTTATAAGACTAAGAAGATTCAAAAATAATGCTCATACAGAGGCTATGTGTTAATAGCCGTATGTCCATAACGAAATCAAATTAAAGCTAGCTCCACAGGGATGTCGACTTGAATCCCTAATTCCCGTTTACTTTATACTGTTTCTAGAAATTCATTCAATAGCATAGCTCTGATAAATGAATATTCAAGCCTATATAATGTAATAATAAATTACATGTTGATTAAATTTCATTCATTACAACAAGTCAGAATTCTATAAGCATTGAAATAATTTGACATTTCAAATTCGACATATGAAAATCAGTGGATGCATTGAATTATTTAGTATTTATTTTTGTTGTTAATTACAAATTTCATACTTGTTTTGCTTTGAATTTTGCATACCTAATGCTTTACTTTAATTTATTCCAATCACCATTATTCCGACATCTATATTTTTTTGATATGGAAATTCCTTATGTAATTCATAATAAATTATCCAGTAATCGTTCATCAACGAAGTCAGACGGTTGTACTAGCATTTATGAATAAAAAATATAATAATGTAATACATAAATACAATGTGTGGACTGAACTACTAATGGCCAAAATTTGGATGGCGACTGCATCCTTATTGAGAGTCGTGAAGACCAATGCGCATGTAGATTTATACTTAGGGAGCGCCCAGGTGAATGTTGCCAAATCAAACTAGGAACGGTCCAAAAGATTCGATGATATATGAGTTATCCCGCTTCCCTTTTAACGTATCAGCGATCCGGAAACATTGACTATTTTGAAGTGAGTCGATGCTCTTCAGGAATACATTCAGGCGTTATATTTTAACCCCATAAATGACAGTATGTACGCTTCGTATAAGAGACAGAAGGCACAATTTATCCTTAGTGTATGTATATTCTCCCACAAAGGAGACAGGTGACAACATCAAGAACGCCTTTTATCAAAAACTACAGAAAACATACATCCCACAGCCTTCTTATGACGCTAACATGATATTTGGGGACTTAAACAACTTCATTTTGAAAATGTTGTACACACACTTGAGAAAGGCTCAAAAAATAAATCTTTACAAAATCAATCGCTTCAATAATGAAATTAGTGTGCTAATTAACACAAATAATTAAGATATTAACTTTTTCTATATGTGGATGATTGACAAAGCCTAATTTCACTTTAATTGTTTCGATGCCAAATAAAATATTTGGAGGAATTCAAATACCCAAAGAAATCCAATACCATGTTTCTTTTAAATAAAGTGATGGCACTTGATTAGATACATATCAAATCTTACAAATCTGATTTCACTTACCAAAAATGCGATGGAGCTTCTGTTCTTAACATCCAACAATCGGATAAAAATCGCATTTAGATGGGCTTAAAAATTGGGTTTGACGATGGATCTTGACTTTTTTTGCTGTCTAAATCACAACTTTTACGTTAACAAACAGCAACTTTTAAATTTAATAAGAAAAAACGAGCCAGAAAAATACATTTTTGACCCACGTTGTGCAAACGAAGAGAAAATTATTTTCATATTTCTTTTATATTCAATATGATGCTAATGATCAATTTAGCAACTGTAAAATTAAGCATTTGATTTGCACAAGAAATATAAATATAGTCTCCTTTATTATAATTCGAATAAAAAATATGGTAGCAAATAAACAAATGTTAGTCATTTCAATGTCATGTTATAACAGAATTCATATAGTCCAATAAATATGTTTTTTTTTGTTGTTTTATTCATAAGTGCTTGCGAATAAAGTTGATTTGCGTAAAATCGAATATAAGATTTTCATTTCCTCGAAGATTATGTTATTAGTAAATAAATTTTAAAAATATTTGGTACTTTTATTTACATCGAGCCAAATGCTCATCAATATATTTAACCCTTTGCACTCCATTGTCCCCTCTCAGGAAACATCGTAATTCTAGCATATCATTCGGATGTCGATTACGGGGAATCAACTTATTCTAGCACAACTTTTAGTAAAATGCATGTTTCCCTCAAGTTTTCTGTTTTGCTGAAATGGCACAAGAAATAAAATCAAAATATGGTACAATTACTAAGATATATAGCGGGATTTACGTCAGAAGAGAAGGTGAGAAGGGCATGGAAAGACGAGAGAATCGTCACACTGCTAAATACCTACCACATTACAAAAATACAATCCACCCACAGAACATTAGGTAGGGGAAATGTTATATCAGTCGATAAGTCTAAAAATAGTTTTAGATCAATTCGCTTGACCCATTGTTTTCTGCGAAAGTTATTGAAATGTTGGAGAAAGTTTTTTTTTTGGGGGCTGGAAATGTGTATTACTAACTCTTACATAGTTTACTGCATCTCAGAAGAAGAAAAGGGCATCAGACTACTTATTATTGTCAAACATGCACAAATGAGCCTACATATTAAAATCTAGTTTGGATATGTAATTAGATTGTAAAGTAGAAATATTATGGTACAAAACAGCAAGATTTTTTTCGATTAATTTGATGTCTAATATTTTTTATTTTACAAAAATAGCTAAGTGTTTAATGTATAATTATTTATTTATTCGTGAAGCTTAACGTTCTTCACAGCTCTAGAAATGCTTATTTTAATTACAATATAAATATGTATGATATATCATCTATTATGTATTAAAAATGTTAAGAGTTGTCGAGCTGAATGATGAATTATCCATTTTTCTTTTGGATAAAGATGACAGTTTGAAGTTTGTCTGCTTTTTTAGTAACGATAAGTGGCTGTCGATAGTATGTTGCTCAGCTTTTTTTTTTGTAAAAGTAAACAAGTTAAATTTGACTCTTCGATGAAAAGATGACATTTGAGCAATGACTGAGAAATCAACGGCATTTCGAAATAAAATAATGTGGAGGGAAAATTTAGAAACGGAATTATTATAAATCTTTGTATCGTGTGATTTTGCCTCTGAAAATGAAGTTGAATGTTCCACAACCGGTGGTCCGCTTGTAGAATACAGTGACACAAAGACTTTCCAACGTACGCCAAATTTCAAGAAATTCACCATGCAAAAATATTAAATCATAAAATATCCTTCTCCGTGCAAAATGATGTGGCTATCGAAAGGAAATGTTCTTTTTCTCGTTAAATTAAGGGAAGAAGCAAAATATTTTGTGTGAGAGAAAAACTCGGCTCTACTACAGCTTTTTTTAACGAGGAATGGATGAGTAAACTCGCATATATGGTAGACATATTAAATCTACTTAATGACCTTAAACTTTCTCTCCAGGTGTTTTGTACAAATATTTTTAAACTAAGAAACAGGGTCGATGCATTTAAAAATAAGTTGGTTTTTTGGAATTGTTGCATAAAAGAAAAGGATTTAGAAATGTTTCCACGTTTGCAAGAATTTTAAATTGCTTCTGACGTCGACAGGAAAGGTCTTTCAAATGTAATGAAGTCATTAGTACTAAAATTTAATCACTATTACCCCGAAAATGAAGATCATCGTAAAGGAAATCTTGTTTAATAATCCCTTCATGGAGGACGTCATTTCATATATTCTTAAGAGTAGAGAGAAAAAAAACATATATTATATATATATATAACAGTTATAAAAGAGAATAATTAAAAGATTAAAGCCCCCAGTTATTTTGTTTTACAAACTTAGCATCCAATGAGATAATCCATGTATTTTAATTAAAATATATGTTTACACAACGTATTTAAAATAATAAAAATGATTTCATATTAATAAAGAACGAGTCGCGAGTTATACGGCTGTAATTGAAGTAATTCAAATATCATTTCGTTTCAGGATCGTTTTCCTGGCGGTCTGTTAAATTGAATGAAAGAAAATATTTACCATATAAAAAATATATTTTATCCAGAAAATTTTACCACAACGTAACCAAATGTATTTTTACAAGATAATAAATCAACGATTTTCAAAATATTGTTTGTAGAGTGGAGTGTTTTGGGATTTGGAAGCACCGTCAAAGCATAATAAGCTTACGGTGTTGATAAACTATTTTTCGATTAGGAAAAATATGGAACGTTCTCTATTATAATTTATGCATTTAAAATCAAATATTTTCAAAATAAAAATATCCCACCTTTGTTAAAAAGGTTTTTAATACGAAGTTTTGGAGGAGGGCAGAAAGTAATGAAAACTTTGAGTCTCATCCTTTTTTATTTAGTTAGAATCAAAACACGGATCAATAAACTCTTATTCAATAATCTATTAGAAAGTGAGAATTCCAGATTTATTATTTTAACAATGAAAAGCATCTATTTTATGGTGTTCTGTTTTTATTAGATCAGGGAACAGCAGTGAACGAAACAACAAAAATATATTCATTTATAAAATTATCATATAAGCTTAGTTATCCACGACTTACTATTGTAAAAAACTCTCATCGTATACGCTAATATCCCGAATCGACAATAAATTATATCCCAATAATGTTGTAAATTCAATTGAAAATTACCCGATTATGTTTATACACTTTTGTATTATCCTATTCTTTGTAGGGCTACCTTTTTCCATCACGTTTTTTATTACTTAAAATAGGATCTGAGCCTTAAACCGTTCTTATAATGTGCTTAAATTTATGAATCTAATAAAACATTATTTATTTGATCGTTTTTATTAAAAGTTATTAAAGAAAGTATATTTACTCTAGACAAACTATGAAGTAAAGATTGCGGAAATACATTTTTATTAAATTTCGACTCTATTAAATAACTTAATTCGTCCTTAATGAAATAAAAAAATGTAATAATTGAGAGTGAAAATAATCTAGATCCATACTAATTATTTCCATCTCAATGTATCACAGAGAAGTATTCTATTTTACCCTATCTACGAGCTTATCTAAACCAGCCTTAATTCATGATGATTAGAACATAGAGAAGAGTTACCGCTCTTCATATAAATTTATAGTTAACAAGAAATTTTCAAAACCAACTATATAATTTAAATGCATTAGCTGCACTTTAAGAAAAGAATCTATCAAATAATGTTATATTTTACTTAAAATAAAAACAAGTAAATATATGATTAAATTCCGGCACAAGCTCCGATAGAAAAATTGCTATATTGTATCCAAATTATGACTTGAATAAGAATTAAATTAAGAATATGCACATAAAAATAGATATTGTCTTGAATACAAATCAACTCAATAATCAAATAGTCGGTAGTGTAAAATGGTACTCATATCGGTTCGGTCATTTGTAGTACCTAGCCACGGAGACGAGTCGCCATTCGAACAGCCTAAAATGTTTGTTCTCCCCTGTATGCCTAGGCTGTTCAGGATAGTGGTGAACCTTTGACACAGTCTCCACCAACTACTGTAATCAGCTGTTCCACACACCCCTTTGGGGTACTCAGCACAGGGTGACCTGCATACCCAATTCATGTTTGCTGGGCTACCTCAGCTGTGTCTGATGAGCAAACCGACGAGGCTACTTCCACGCACCTCTACTCCACATCATTACTCCAGGGGTTCAACCGTTGCCCACGGGCGTAGGGTTGGCTCCCCCACCCCCGGGGTTTATGGGTGGACATCATGAAGTCACACCCGGTTATTATTATGGCAGTATAATTTTAATAAAACAATCAATTGTATTTTTCAGTTTGTATATACATTTATTTTGCAATTCGTAATAATAAAGGATCAATAAAGGACACATTCTTGATAAAAAAAGATCAAACTCATACTGATGACATAACAAAATAAACATAAGAGGAAGCTATTTGGCTATCTCAAATACAATTCAAATTTATCATATTTTGACTATATTGAAGCATTATAATGATACAGGTTTTTTTATTGCGCATGGATAAACCTGTCGCCATACCGGACACAAAAGTAGCGTACATCAAAAAAGTTGTACAATTTATGCATATTCGATTTAAAAAAGTGGTTACGATTCAATGTATAAATATGATATTCGATCAACCCTCGTTCTGTCTTTTGTTGCAGGGGACCTCTTTCTACTCATATATCGTGAATATGCTGCCCCAATACATTACATCGTGGACGCTATCGAATGAAACCTTCTCCATGCTATTTTTATTGTTCTTTAATTGATAAAATGGTCTGAATTGCAATTTCTCAATAGGAATTCAATCTATTTTCATCAACATGATACCAGTAGAGAGAGAAAACAATACGTATATCATCAAAGTTTATAACAATGTTGTATGCTTTTAATGATTTGTAAACAAACCGAGTAAAATAAAAAGTAAATCGTTCAAGACCTGATTTTTAGATCATCTTAGAAGGCGCTTGTTTTAGTAATTCGAATAGATTTCGATCGAATTTCAGTCAACTTTAGCTCTATAACAATTCATTCTCGTACATTCTAGGACAGCTTTTCCCAACCCTTTAAACCTGCTGACCGGTAATAAGAAAGATTTTTGCGCACCACTAATACTGAAATAAAAATGACTATTCATGTAATATTTTTTAATCTTGGACATAACTATAATTAACAATGCCAGCAATTAAAAATTCTTGCAAAGATGGAAACATTTCTAAATTCTCCTCTTGTACGTGACAATCCCAAAGAGCCAGCTTCTTTTTATATAACCGCTTTGGAGTGAATAATTTAACCGAGTACCATCACTATTTTGTCAAAAATTCGCTTTAAAAAGAACTGAATGAATTTTTGAACTGAATTTTTTGAAATTTGGCATACAATTTGTAGCCCAGCACCGGCCGCAGATCACTGGTTGGGGAACACTATTTCAGGATCCAGAAATTGTCTACGTTTAATTTTCAATAACACTTACTTCATGTGGCTTCTATAACTCTATAAGAAAGTTCCGGCCAATGACATCGCATTTCGCCATTTCCGTCTGCCTTAAAGATCCTCCCTCCAATTAATTAGGTCCAAATATGCGGCATTTGTATCTACCTGTCTATCCCAGCATAAACAAGGTCTTTCGACGAATCTGCTGCCACTCGTTCCCGAATATATTACAGTTCAAGGTGTGTGAATGGGAATTCGTGCCACATGACCTCCCCAATAGAGACGACGAGTTCAGATGAAACTAGTAATTGACGCTTCGCTATAACTCCACTCAATTTTAAACTTATCGACACATTATTTATTTTAATTATTGATACGTCGTCGATGTCGTCTACAAATATTTGCTTCACTTTATCATCTTTCCGGGAATGTGTGTGTCTATGAGAACTATGTGTCCCGATCGTGGACCTGTAAAAGATTTCCCTACCAACTTTCACACTAAAGTTTCTTAATATTATTTAATGTATTCTATATGTCGTTGATGCCATCACCTGTCTCTTCTGTGAGAGCATATATACACACCGAGGATAAGCTAAGCCTTCTGTCTCTTATGCGAAAAGTACATAATATGTCGTTTATGGAGTATGCATTTATAACGGATGACACGGTCCTTTTATCCAGAACGAATCCTGAATACTGACCTGCGAATAGTCTCATCGCCGTTGAACAAGATGGCAGTATCCTCAAGAAACATCAATCCACTTCCGAGCAGACGATTCTCCTGGATCAACATCACGTTGACCCGGAAGCGGGACAGCTCACGTATCATCGAATCGAAACCGTCCAGTCCATTCCAAAAACCATAAATCAAAAACGTGCTACACTTACCTGGATGCTCTCAAGATAATTTACTAAAGTTTTTATCAGAAAGCAAATAATCCACACTTTGTGGATAACATGAGTTAATTTTATTTTAATACATACCAACCAAACGTCATTAATGAGTATGTAAAATAATGCAAATATGTTTTTCATTATGAGAACATATTTTAGTAAATCTATCTCCACTAAATATTCCTAATTTTTAAGAAGGCGATGCTGCAAAATATAAGCTGCTATTTTAATACATCATTACAACATACTTGTTCAACTTTTTTTGTTTATTCTACTTCATAATTACATATATATTCGGGAAAACAAATCCCACTTTAATACAAAATGTATTTTATTTTGTACTTTTTTTCGTCTTTGAGATATTATTTAAGTATGAATGTTAATTATTTTTATTGTTAAGCTTTTAAGACTTCTCTCAGGATGTTTTATTTGATATGAATACTTACTAAGATGCCCATTTTTATGTTTTGAGAGAATGCCAAAAATGTGTAAGAAAATTCTTTAAAGGCTCATATCTTTCCTTATTTGGAATTTAATTTTCAGAAAATGATATACAAATTTTTAGATTATTAAACTGCGTTAAATAAAAAAAATCTGTATATATTCTTAGCCGTACTATCTCTAACTATTTTAAAGATAGTTATATAATAAATTTTATATTGGTAGACTTCATTGTCAAGAGGAGCAACTAAACCAAATTCAATCTAGAATCGGCTGCGAAATACTCTAGCTGTTCGAAGGCTCAAAAAATAGACCTATGAAAAAGAACACAAAGGACTTTCATCTCGGGGACGAAAGTGAGATTATTTCCACCGGGATCTCGACAACAAATTTTGCATTTTATTGGGGACACTGGAACGGAAGGGCGACCACAAGTGAAAGTAATATAATACATTTGCCCCCTCACGCAGACAATAACGTCATGTTGTATGATTAATGAAAAAATACGTTTATAAAATAGAAGTATAAATAAAAGCCGATTGAAAAGAGAGCATTTTTAAAGCAAAGCAAAAAATGAAAATTCAAACTGACATATCTCATAACTGTTTTTAACTCCATAAAAAACCGGCCGCACAGATCTGTGATTGTAATCGCTTCAACTATTATATGTATACACAAAAAACACGTTAAACTTTATATTTACTCAAACGTATTTATTTAACTTGTATAAAGATTCTTTTTTCAAACAATCTATCCGTTGAGGGACATTAAGTTCTTCGTATGGCGTTGCTGGCTTGTGTAGGTCCCCATTCATTAATGAGGACCTAATGTTCATTCATTCGAATCTTTTGTCCAGATTATGAACCATACATCTTTTCAGCCTACGCGTCCCGGAGGCTTGGCTGATCAGTTCTTCAACAAGGCGGTTGGGGTGTGTGTTCAATATTTATTTATATTTTTAATCTCCTGCCTCACTGTTGGTATGCTTAATTCCCTGTGTATCCCATTAACCAATACAGCATTGTCATTTTGATTTCCAGTTGCTTTCTCTTCTTGCTTATGTGCGTCTTCCACGTCTGTCTGTGAGATATTCAACTACGTCTGCCTGTGGCAGTATGCAGTCATTCAGTGATACAGGAGGACATGTTTCTCGTCTATTAGTGAAAATGCGTAGATCTACTCTTATTAGCCTTTATACGCCATTCTTTGAGCCATTTTTGTATGTGGTTGAAGCCATATTGGAGCAGTTGAGACGCTATTGCGGGGTCGTTGTGCGAAGTTAGAAGAGCTGTGTCGTTCGCGAAGGTGGCAGTTGTCGTGCTGTCTGTTGTCGGCTGTATATAAAAGGTATTAAACTGGACCAAGTACGCTACCTTGTGGGACGCTGGATTTTATATCATGGAGTGACTTCATCTTCGTCATCATCTTGTTTGACGTAGAATGTTCTGTTGGTCAGGTTGCTTGCGTATGAAGAAGTAATTTGTGGGCAGTTGTTTTCCAATTTTATATAGTAGTCCCGGATGCCATACTTTGTCAAAAGACTGAGTTACGTCCAGAAATGCTGCCGAGCAATATATTTGGTCTTCTAAGTCCTTGTGTATTCTATTAAAGATCCTATATAAAATCTCTCGATTCGTGTTAGATTTGGTCTCGAGTGGCAGTAAACCTGTCGGAAAACCTCATCTACGCTGGCATAGAAATGTAGATATAGATGTTGCACATCTGGACCTAGACAATTAGAGGGAGGAAACTCAAGACAGACGGATATGACGGCATTTGTTGTCGGCGGCCGGGACTCTCATATAGACCTGTTTGAGCCACTTATGTAGGTCACGAAATATATTCTACACGTGTCACAGTCGATCATATTTCAATCAATCATTCCTGGAACCCATTTGTATATTAAGACATATATGGGTACATGGAATTCCATAGCAACAAGTTTAGCAAAAAGGATGTTGCTAAGGGTGCAAATAATAAATATTTCAACCGGCGTACTTTACAATAAGCTAAGCCTTAATTCAAACAAGAAATATATATTTTCAACACTCGAACCTATTGAATATCTTTATAGCTCGCATAATTAATAAATTTTAAAGACCTAATTTTATCTTTAAATAGATCATACTTTTTAAATAAATAATAATTATTTTTATAGCCACAAATATGAGCTCTTTGGATTTAAACTTACCCACAAACGATTATCCCGTTTGAATCATTCTCGGTAACCTAAAGCCCCGGAGAAGATACATTTTATTTCATGTTGAATAGAGTTAAAAATACACGTGTGGTGTTTCTTTGCATGATGAAATGCGGCTTATATCCCTGGTTTTATATCCACGTCGGCTTTTATTACTGTTCTTTCCTCAGTTGGCAAGGACTGACATACGAGTGAGCTTGCCAATAGTAATGCCATCTGACTCCTTAAAGAACTTATTCAAAAAGTTGATATATTTTGTATTAGACAGAAAGACTTGACTAAATAGCTGGTATAAATAAAAATGTCACTTTTACGTCACTTTTACGTTTGTACAGAAATATGCATCTAATTCGATTTTATTTTAAAAAACCACACTATTTTTGGCAATAACAAACGATTTTTGTTTACATTTCATAAGTTCAAATGATTGTGAGTTCAAATTGAAACGCAACACAGCGAAACAAACACAAATATTAACATAACTTTCGAGAAAGGATTGCTTTGTTTGAAAAAAGAGACTGCAACGCGCGCCACTAAAAATATTTGTGATATACTGAGCGATATTTTAAGTGTTTGCAAATATTAAATTGGTTTCAGAAATTTTGATCTGGATTTTTTTATTTAAAAATTTGCCTTGAAAGTGGAAGACTGCGTAAAGTGGATGCCGCCACATGGTCGATTGTTCAAAGAAATCTGAAAAAAATCGGCAAGGTGTGGAGACAAAGAAGATAGAAACCGCACGAGCTAAGCGAAGAGAACCTGGACGACCGCATGCGAAAAACTTCTAAACATGGAATCCGAAACGTCGTTATAAGGCAACTAAATAACTGGACATGAGAAATAGGTTCTTTGCTCTAATTATGGACGCAAAAATTAATGACTATCGAAAGGTCAGGTAACCAAACCAACCCTTAAGCTCGGCCTGATAACAAAAAAAAAATCACTGTTTTGTGAGATTGCAATAGTATAATTCATTTTGAAACACTTAAACCTAGACAAATAATAAATGCAATACTTTGTTGTAAATAATAAGACCGTTTAGGGGTGGAAATACAAAAAAAACTACCCTCTATGCGATGATGCTCGCCCCCTTACGGCGAAAATAACGCGGAGAAAAATAAACAGCCTTGGATGTAAGGCAATTTGACATCCTTCTTACTCTCTATATATTACTGATATTTCAAAATTCAATACAACACTCTAGCTACATTCTTTAATGTAATATTTGCGGAAAGATACCAATGGAAAATTATCTAAAAAATTGCAAGCTTCCACAAAATAAATTGTTATAAAATACATTTAATGCTCCATCGCACAATGCACTTTCAACGATGACATAGACCACAATTTGAAATTGAAAACTGTTCTCTAAGAAATAAAGCCATTCATCAAAAAGCTCCACTAAAGACTTTCACATCTATCAGATCATCGAAGCAGCACATATTCTCATAAATAATGATACTTTAAGACAACTGAAGATAATAAAACAATCTCATCTTTAAAAAATATATATTATTTAAAGTTAATTACAATATCCACTTTTTAAATGCGAAATCCATATTCGTTACTTCGAATAAAAAAACTCATGCAGATGGAAATATCATGTTTCTGTCACTATATATATCTGGGATATAACAATCAGGACTTAACTCAAAATAAATACTTTTCTTTTATTTGAAGGACTTACATAAAAATACCAAAAATACTCATGTGATTGATCGGTACTCATGAATTATACGAATGACCTAATACTAGGAGCGCGGGCCATGAGATAAAAACATCAAATATACATCAACAATGAGAAAAAATATTACATAATCCTGTTCAACAGATTGATAATATATAAATATCGAAAGATTTTTGGGCAATTTGACAGTATTTATTTACTTGATATGATATTATATATTCCTTGTCATAACTCATATATTTTTATGTACACATATGTCCTTTCCCAGCCAATTACATAGGGTTTATTAATAAATATACGGCAACAATGTGCTAAGATTTCTTAGAGATTCGTTCTTTGAATATATTTATACTAAATATACTAAATGTATTATGACCTTTCGACCATCGCCGAAGACTCTTCGACCAGCTTTAGAGGTCCTTCCAGAATATTTCTTGAAAATAATTTATTTGATAGATTTATTACTTATTAATGAAAATACATTCAAATTATAATTGAAATTTAAAAGCGAGTTGTAGTGTATGAGTATTAATTTGGGGTAAAATAAGAAGTAGATTATCAAATTGATTACTCATATAAATATCAATACTGTTTTTCATTTCAGGATTTGTACAGGAACAAATACAGACGGATTGTTATTTTGTTAATAAAATGAACGAATATATTTTAACTAAAAACGGTATCAAAATAAGAAAATTACCACGAAAACCCACTCTTCAGCTGTCATGAAATATATGTTTTATGAAAACTAAATTAAATAGACTTTATTATTTTTACTCATTTGACAATGGTAATCGTCCCAAACGAGCTCATTTTTTTCCCTGTGACGAATAGAAGGATACTATATGTATGTAAAACCAAAGGCATGATAAATTCTCACAATTCTTAGATCCTTGGGACGACATCTATATCCATTGGGGGAACGCAAATTTAAGTTGTTAATAAATAAACGTATCTGGGACAAATAATATAACTAGGACACCAGAACTGTTCCAAAGAAATCGAAAGACGTATGCAACTGGGATGGACAGCATTTGGAAAACTTAAGCACATTTTTAAAACGAAAATTCCGCAGTGCTTAAAAACTAAGTTATTTAATCAATGCATCCTTCCAGTGTTAACTTACAACGCAGAGACATGGAACTTAACAGCAGGCCTTTCGCACAAAATAAAGGTCGCCCAATATACCATGGAAAGATCTATGCTCAGAGTATCTTTAAAAGATAAAATCAGAAACGAGGATATCTGAAGAAGAACTCGAGTAGTGGACGCAGACTAGTAGACGTTGTAAACTATACCGTAATGGAGTTGATATTTAGGTCGATGGCAACGATTGGCCGGACCTAGTTTAGTATTTTATTCTTCTTGGGGTTGTGATTATTATATTGATTCAATCCCAATGATTCTGCAAGCGCTTCTTGCATTTGATCATTTTCATTGAGCAATACCTCCAATTCTGTCTTCGATTTTTTTGGCTGTTCAGAGCGAGGCCTGTCTTCAACCCTGAAATCACCATTCTTGGAACTTCTAAATCTTTCCCTACACGATTTATTAGTTGAAACATTATCACCATAAACTTCCACATGGTACTCCTAATAAATGTTTTAGGGCATGAAAAGGAAAATTCTTTGAATTGATGAAATATGAAAATGTAAAATTTAGTATTTTCTTCATTTTTGTATGTTTTTCTTATATAAAATTAATTTTAAATGACCAGAAATTATTATTTAAAACTCCCATTAATATCCATATTCTTAATTTTCTGCCATTATTTGAAAGCGGATTTATTCTACGTGCTATTTTTATTACTGTAATTTTACCTTGAAAAATTAAATATATATACCGATATTCGATAAGTCCTAAAAAGTTTCCTTAATATGCTTATTTTTGTCCGCGAATCATTATCATTGCTTTGATCAAAAGTGTTTTGATGTGGTATATTTTGATATGTTTCGAGAACGGCTTTATCGCTTGTATATAATGTTGAAATACATAAAATACAGGATGGTGTTATGTTGGAAAATACGCTGTAAAGTAAAGATAACGGCAAAGACCAGGAAGGAGATGAACATTTTGCTGATATACACCATAAAATAGACCGCCATTGTGGCCGTTGATTTGCTTATAGGCTGAGATAATAAAGATTAATGAATAAAAATATTGAAAGATTTATGAATATTTTGGGTTTTGGATTATAAAAGCTACGAATAAAAAACTATTATCTAAGCTACGTCGGTTTTGATCGGACAAAGCAGTTTTTCATTAAAGAGAGTCATAGTTTTCATAATACAATTATTGTTTAACCACTAATCAACACTTAAATTGAATATTTTATTTGATAAAACAGTTAATTTAAAATTGTTTTTTAACATGCTCAATTATGATTTCATCCGTTTTTATAATTTGCTCCAAACGTAAAATGTTAAGAGACTCTTGAGACGGGAAAACTTTGAAAAATGTGTTAGCATTTGAAGAGCTAAACAGGATCATGCTTTCCTGTAAATATTAATTGAAAGTGCTAATATTTATGTAAATATTAAAACGCTTAATGAAAATCCTAATAATATTACATTTTTTAGAGAAATTTCTCAAAAAATGTGTATCACTAAAAAATCTTGTTGCTTAGTAGTATTTAATTAACTTAAATAAAACAAGATTACATTGGAGGGCCAAAGCCGTGCAGAAGACGTACCATAAACGAGGTAATACACTCGATCCTTCTGTACGGAGCCCCGATATGGCATGAGTCGCTCAAACGTGACACCAACAGAAAGAAGCTCGCCAGAGTCCAGCGACAGGGAGCGCTCCGAGTCACCGCAGCGTACAGGACAGTGTCTGAAGACGCGGTGCTGGTGATTGCTGGAATACCGCCGCTGGACCTCCAGGCAAAGAAGAGGGCCTTGGACTACGAAGATCCTAAAAATCGCAACGAACATGACCAGAAACTGAGGGAAGCCTGGCAACGGAGATGGGATCAGTCCAGCAAGGGAAGATGGACCCATCGACTTATCCCGGTCATAAGTCGGTGGAGGGCCCGGGAACACGGTGAAACAACCTACCGCTTGACGCAGGCGCTCACTGGGCACGGATGCTTTGGTGCGTACCTGAAGCGGATTGGCAAAGAACCATCCGCTACGTGCCAACACTGCCAAGCGGAGGTCGACGACGCAGAGCACACCATCATTGGCTGTGAGGCTTGGGCACCCCAGAGAGAACTGCTGAAACAAGCACTCGGGGTGGCCGAGCTAAATATCGACAACATGGTCCACAGCATGATGGAAAGTAAGAAGAACTGGGACCTTTGGCGCGACTACGTAGAAGACATCATGAGCGCCAAAGAAGACAGTGAAAGAGAGAGGCGCAGGGCGCCTCTCCAACAATAGAATAGGGCCACCAAATGGCTAGACTACCTGTCACCCTTGAAGCAATGTGATAAACAATACCAGGGGGACAGAGGAGACCAAAGGGAGCGGTTTAGTGAGTAGGCACGGCTGGCCAACATCCCTTATGGAAGTTGTATCAATACCAGCGTGAATCTCACACTCAATCTTTGGAAGATTCCGCGCCCACAGGAAAAAAAAAAAAAAATAAAAAAAAAATAAAAAAATAAATAAAACAAGATTTAAAAAAATATTTTAAATTAACTGAAATTAATAAATGTTAAGCTAAATGCTTATTGACCTTTAAATTTAAGTTTGAACCACTGCACATTTTTAAACTAGTACTTATAATACATTTTATTATAAGAGTTAGAGAACACAAATATTATTTTTTAAGTAGAATATTAATATGATCCACATCTGAGCATGATTATTTTGCTAATTGCAAAAAACCTCTATTTTCCAACAGGTGTTTTGTAATAGAATTTTTAGCATTTTACCAATTTTCAGTATTTTCAAATCATCTTGTTAAACACCCGTGACACACAATCCGTGACCATGAATCCGACAAGAGATTCGAAATATCGAATAGATAACATAAATTCTTTAAAATAATCAAAATTACACTCACCCAACATTTTCAATACTCGTCTCGACGACTGCCCTGCGTTACGTCGGGAGCCATTAGCTCTGGGCGTTGTCCTCAAAGGTCTTGTTCCTAGTCCACCGTTCCCTCGCTCTTTTGTCATCATATTTGAACTTCGCAACCTCAAGCCAATTAGCACATAAAGTACCGTGATCAAAGTCATCGGCGTAACGAAGAACAGGAACGTTGAAATCTCGAATGAATGCTCCAAAATGATTCTCTTCTGTGTGCAGATCGCGATCCCATTATGAAATACTATACCGAACTGCAAAGCTTGTGGCATAGCAAAACCCAACGCTACGATCCATATTATGAGAATTAATTTGATGGCTCTAGACAATTTGGACATTGTGTGCGACAAGAAAGGATGACAAATAGCGACATAGCGCTCTATTGTGAACGCCGTTATTGTTAACACTGTTGCATTTGCAGATGTCTCTGCAGCGAGACCTCGGATCACACAAAACACTTCACCGAACACATAAGGGTATTTTGACCATATGGAATATATCTCCTGAGGGAGTCCCGTAATTAATAATAACAAGTCTGATATGGCAAGACTGTACAAATAATAGTTGGTCGCTGTATGCATCGACTTGTTCCTGGATATTACTATGCATGTACTGACGTTGCCTATGACACCAGTTAAAAATATCACCACGTATATTATAGTCACTGGAATCACGACGTATAGTGGATCCCTGTTTGGCTCAAGCCATTCGAACTCGTCCAAATTTTCTGATGTGGAATTTAAGCTAGAATTCGATTGAGCATATGTTAAATTGTCACTGATACTCATAGTGCTGGTATCCAACATTTTGCAATTTTATTTATAAAAAACCAACACAAATTCACAATAGATAAACGATCAAAACACCTTGATAAAAATCACTCTTCTTTTTTAGTTCTTCTTTAAAACACCTGTGATAACAATCCTTCATGATGAACCTGAAAATAATAAAAAATACATTTAGATTAATAAACATTATTTAAGACTAGGTCTCTAATATACTAGGTCGACCAAAAAAAATCTATTTTGTAAGTAATACTTGTAAATTTACTTTAAATTTAATCATGAAATCCGTCATCTATTTGTTTTTAAGGTTTCTGTGGGAACGCACAAAAAATGTTAGTTTTTCAGGGCTGAAAATAATGTAGAGTATGATGTTTTATAGGTGAATATATCCCAAATTTAACATTAAACACGGTTAATATTACACGTAGGTCTCATCGATCATTAAAAATGCAAAATAAAAATGTCTTTGTTATCAATCAAAATATATTATTAATCGAAAAATCAATTTTCTGAAATAAAACACTGAATTACACCCTCTCCCTAAAAAATATCTAATTAAATACCCCTTCGTTTACGAAAAATTAATCATGAGGACCGTTCGAGCATTTGATATTTTGATGTGATACTGTGCGTCCTTTGGTAACTAAATTCCACTCTTCTAATTTAGTAATTAACTCATTATATACCATGATAGCTTACATTACATAATAAATTGAATTTATTTTAATTGGAATTATAACCAAGCAACTTAAAAAGGTCAATAATCAACTGATTCTCAACCTTTTGTATTATATAACATATAGTTTTCAAGAGCAACTAATTTCAATAACATTAGATCAATATTAGGAATATCGTGTACCTTTCTCTATGCAACTTGATCTCTTGCTTTTATTTAAATATGCAGAATCGTTGCAAATCCATTTTCTTAAACATATATAGAGGCAAATAGAAATGAAGCTTCGAGTTCGAAGACAAACATTTGGAGAAGCGACTGAGCAATTCTACTTGGAATAAATTACCTGCCGAGGATTCACTCCGAAGATCTTAGAATTGAAATCTGATTCTATTCAGAAAAACAGAAAATTAAATTCATACCAATGTAGATTCAGGGAAATGTGTTAAACATATTTTTTTAAGGACTTCAAATATCTTCATTTACAGGTTTTTCTATCACACTGCATTTTTAAGCATTAAATTATGATTGGTAACTTTTTGCTTTTTGCACCATTTGCTTTTCAAACTATTGATCGGCAGCCCCAAGTTCAATTAATTTCTAATGCAATCTAAAATATTTATTTATTGCTCTACCTTAAAAGTTTTATAAAATGTTATCCATAGCAAAATTTCCATTATTTCATACTTTAAAAAATAAGTATAGAAATTAAAACGCAACAAAAGTTGCCTAAAACATTTTCAGGTGTAAGTACCTTAGAAGTTTTAATAAAATATAAATGAATCAAAGTTTTATACTAAAGTAATCAGAGTACTTTCTCAAATGTAAATAGACAATGCTTCATTCCACGTAATAAAAATATTTATTTCATCTATATCCAGAGAAGAAAATATTCTTTGAAAGAAATGCCATTAATCTTGGCCATTATATAAGGTATAAAGTGCAAAGTTATCGATGTGACGGGCAACTTGAGAAATTGGTTTGTCACACAATAAAGCTGTTCGACGCGTACTTTGTGCGTGGAAATTCTATTACAGCTGAGCCCTTCGGATTTACACCCATAGATTATTTTATTTCTATGCCAACGATACATTTCCACATCATAATATAGAATATTTGCATTCACAAGATGAAGTCTTCTCAAATGGCATACTTTAGCAATTGTGTTGAATAAAAATGTTCCGAAGTGGCCATATATTATTTAATTGAAGTGGTCATATTCTACATCGTAATCATGGAAGAAAATAAATATTTTGCCTAGAAGATGGTGCTATTTTTGTGAATATTTTCATCATTATGAACAGTTTTTATTCAACCAGCGAATAAAGGCAAATGAAAAAATACAAACACGCACGTTAATTTTTAAAGCCTAACTGATAAAAATGAATAAAACCCGCATTTGAAACCTCAGAAGTATATCTATAGAACAGGGAGGCCCAATAAATTCAATGAAGATATGCTGTCGTCATTATTGGAATCAGATCCTCATCAAATAACCGATAAATTGACAATTATGTTTGATTCTATCATGGTCAACATTAGGGGAGTAGCTTCATTGTATGCGTAAATTATATAAACAAGGAAATTGGATCACCCATGAATTTTCGTTAATTAAACTAAAACACTAAACGCAATGAGAAGTGAGAGAAAATTTTAAATATATATTTACATTTTCAATATAGGGGTGGTTGCTCCGGGTCATAGAAACCAGGATTGCACCCCGATCCAAACGTACGCTTTAATATGGGCTTTCTCATACGAATTCGTTTATTTTCGGATCGAGAAAGATCTAAGCAAAAGAAAAAAATGTTATTAATATTTTTTTTATTCTTTAATTTTTGTTCTCGAAGAGAAAGACAGCTGCGAAACCACTAAGAAGCCGGTAGGAAGAACACGTCTTCTCGTAACTTCTTTTCTTTTTGTGTGACCGAATTGCGCCTTCACGCACGAGCAATGGGATAAAAAAGAATAACAATGGTTTCGTATCGAGATTTTTTGCCGTACGCTATAAATTCAAA
This sequence comes from Stenopsyche tienmushanensis, assembly GCA_008973525.1. Lineage (NCBI taxonomy): Eukaryota > Metazoa > Arthropoda > Insecta > Trichoptera > Stenopsychidae > Stenopsyche > Stenopsyche tienmushanensis. The sequence goes on along the minus strand of WACJ01000232.1, from coordinate 522,400 downwards.
TACAATGAACAATCAAAATAAACTTTGTATGTACGTATGGTTAGACATTTGACAAAATGAAAAAGCCTTGAAACTATGGATGATCTTGGCCCTAAGAAGTAAAATCGCGTCACTTTTAATAAAAAACGAGATTGTTTTTCAAATTATTAGGCATAGAAGAAAAATGTATTACCCTTTTTTGTCATTCTTATTAAAATATACAAAAAAACGGATCTATGCCCGAAAACGTGCATTAAAAAAACTAATCAATACTATAAGTTTTTGTGTGTTTAATATTTGAAATTCATACAGAAAACATGCAACAAAAAATAAAATTTAACAAAATCACATAAAATTACTTTTTATATTTATATTAAATCTATAGAAGAAAATTCTTTAAAAAATGATATAAACTTAGTAAGCTCAAAATAACGTTATTAATTAATATATTAAAAGTATGATTTTCTTAAAAAATATTAGCAAAAAAAAATTTTTTCCGTTATACAAAATTAAAAATATAATAATTTAAGTAAATAGGAGAAGCGTGTTGATATTATACCATCGTGAAATAATTGGCATTCCGAATCGCTTTGTGGAAAAATTATGGTATGAAAATGTTTTAAGTCGAGCTCCTGAACAAATCCTGATATTTGATTACAGCAATCGAATATTATTTTAACTAAATATTTGAAATAATTACTTTGAGCTTACTATGTGTTCAAAGCAAATTTATTTATCCCTTTGTAACATATTAGCTTTGTGATGCTAGCTAATAAGCAATGTACTCTTTTGACTACATTCGAGCAATTTTCAAAATCGTTAATTATAAAGCATTACTTGGCCCCAAAACTAATTTATAACAATATACTAAGAAATAAAATTAATTCTACAAAATGTGATCATCAAATTATATCCTATTTGAATGCCAACCGATAACACAGTTACTACATTCGCTTCTAAATCATGTACAATTATGAAGCATAATTATAAAAATTAATTAGATTGTTATGTCTTCGATTTGGTCGTACTAACCGCTTCTTACAAGATCTATATATAAGCTCAAATTATCAGCAACAAATGCTTATATGTGATTCTTTATTTTAATTTTAGGCAATTTTTTTTATTAAAACATTACAAATCTTACGATTTTATATTTATCAATTGACCCATTTAATGTTTCACATTGATGGAACAAAATTGTGGCCTTAAAACCGGACAAGAAATCAACAATTAAAAGTATTCAAACTCAACACAAATTGGTTGGTAAATCAGGAATATCACTAGCAAATTTAGATCCACGAAAAACTAGAAGTTGTACACCATGTATATCATTCACAACCAACAAAGAATATTCAGTCACTTGGAATAATATGGAACTCACATTGGAAATAAAGACATTAGCTTCCCGTAGACATAATATATTTCATCTTAAATTATTTCTTGCACTTTCCTTTCCCTAGCATAAATTCAAAGAAACCTCCAGGAATAGCGTATGCCTTATAAACTTGTTCTAATGATTCCAACAAAACTAATAATTCGAACGATGTATCGATGCTATTTAGTATGTAATGTGTTAATTAAATTTAATGTTATTCCAAGTTTCGGAATTTAGAAACTAATAATGATGATCATAATGTAGGCGTACAAGAAGATCAAGAGCGTGAAGGGCTAATACACCATGTTCTTCTTTGTAATCGTATCTTGAACGAAATAGCTATTAGTGTCATTAAGATAAAATTTAATTAAAAATCAAGATAGCAACTTATTTACTTAGCATATTAATTTGAATTTAAATTCTACAAATAATAAAATTAATTTAAATTTATATTTCGCCTTCGACTCAAAATGTTCCCTAAATTCGTCACAGCTATAAAATAATTATGCATAGATTTGACAATCAAAACTCTTAATTATTTTGTTACAGTCAATATCGTTTTCAAAGCTTTAGGAAAATGAATTTCAATTCAATTCTAGATTAAGATTAGCTATGAGCGATCTCCATTTTATATTGTATTCTTTGTTCGTGTAATAATTCACAGCATGACGTATAAACATTACAGCAATGTTATTTGCAGAATTTACAAAGATCAATTTAAGCGACAAATTATGAAACTTTACTTTATTTATTTTCTCAATCATCACGTATTTAATTATTTTATTTATTCACATAATTTCTTCTATAGACCGTTATTAAAATGATCCTATTTCAAATTATATGATTTTTTCCAGTCTAAATTCAAACGATATTGTAAGGCAAATGGTTAAAATTATACTGTGTTTACTAAATAATAAACATTATTTTTTTATATTTAAGACAACTTTTGTGCCGAGACTTTTGTTAGTATGACAAAAAATATTCATTGCATGAAATAAATTTAGCAAAAAACCGTATTAGATAAATATGACAAATCCAATTCCTTCAGTTTGGTTCTACATTTTCACATATATGTAGTTCTCTCAAATATCTTTGATTGTGGATCAAATCTGTTCTCTTTCTCTGCTCACAATACTATTAATCTAAAAATCTAAAGTGTTTAAAACTACTAATTTAAAGTGAAATTCTTAATATCTCAATAATAATTAACTGATTTGATTTTAAAAATTCATAAAGGATTATTTCCAGAATATTATGCACTTGAAAAACAAGTATATGTTTTGAAGAAAATCGCAGTTCTTTTTTAATTAAGTCATATTCTTTTTTATGTTTGCAAAACTGAAAAAACCTTCTTAGAATGTAATTTAAAAAATTGATGGAAGTCTTATTAATGATCGTCGATCTCTTTTGACAATGTTTTGATAATGTTATTTAAAGGATTATTTTGCATTTTAGAGGTCTCCCTGATAGTCTTATCAATTTGTTGACCCATGATTAAGATAATTTTGAGTAGTCTCTTTTGAATTTTTTCACACTATAATTGAGAAAAAATAAATTGTTTCAGTCTAAATACTTCTTTTCCATAACAATTAATAGTCTTCGAACGTGTAATAAAGTTATATATTTGTTTTACAATTAATGTATTTTCACGCTATTTATCTTCTTAATAGAATAATTTACAGCTACTAAGCGAGCATTGCTTAAAAAATTTTCAATGGGGAGGGTTTTGACCCATTCAACTATTGAATATAATTGCAATTTTTTTAATAACAAATATATTGGACATCAAATGCCAAGAGTTGCGTATTAAAAATATACAACGCGTAAAAAAATATTTTATTGCTAGGACACTTGGACCAATTTACTAAAAAATGTACGTCAAAGGGACAAATTAACAAAGAAATTCAATAAAGCCATCAAATACGAATAAAATTCAATCATTAATATTTCAGCTAACAAAATTGTAGGGAAAATTTTTCAGAGAATAAATAATTGGAAAACAGGAATTCCAATTTAAAAAAAGCCCCTCTGTATTATAATGTCCAGGAGCTGAAGTGCATCGGAAATGTTCTTGAATGCCCGAATTCCACAGCTCTAGTACCAGAGCTTCGGCACTATGAAGTGCCCACGGCTTCTCTTCCGAGAATACTCCCTTACTCATAGTTACAATTCACCTCATCTCTATCGTATTTAGAAGATGGATCGGATTAATATTTAGGTATCCCTAAATATCCTTTAGATAATATTATTTCTTGATTCGTTTAAACGTTCGTTTAATTTCGAAAATCCATTTGGTGGCACGTATTCGGGAGATCTAATTTTCGATGACTTTGTCTCCCTACATCTGGCTGAATTTGATGAATGGCGTTCGTTATGTTGAGTTTGAGAGAATAAATTATTTGCGATTTATTTGCGTTGGAGCTCGCTATCTATTTAATAATTATAGGAAGGTATTTCATGACAATACAAACAAAAAAAAACCTACAGTGGCAGATAAACATGTGCCTTAAATCTTAAAAATAGAATGTCGCGTTTCACCCTAAAATTCTGCTCCGATCTCATCGCCATTCAAATTTATTACTCGGGATCCTTGAACCCAAGCATCCATTTGCTTTATGTATAATTTAATTTATTGTATCGTGTCTTTGACATAAATTGAGTGAAGAAAAAATAATTTAGATCAATTTTTTCCGAATCGACACAAAGTTCGTAGAAGACAATAAAGCGTTTAATATATTCCGTCAGTAATTATCAAAGGAATTCATCTTAAAGAGAATAGCACATATTTGATGTTGTTTCATCGCCAAAGAATAATTATTATATATACCCTTGATGCTATATATATGTATATGCTATAAACTATAGTATTTGTAAGTATTTTCAGTAATAACGAGATTATTTAATATGGCTTAAAAGAAGTGACAATTAAAAGGTAAATAATAAAATATCACTTTCACTCATTATTGATACTTTAATCAAGTAAAAAAGGTAATCAGTGCAATTTTTCATAATTTGATTAACAGGACTACATATAGGTTCTTGATCGTTGTTTCTTGATTCATAACCAGGAAAAAATATTTTAAATACATCGAAAGATGTGACAAAATGAAAGAAATTTTTTAACTTCCTATTTTCCTACATTTTTCCTACAATACTTTATAGTTTTTTAATTAAGATAAAAGATACAATCAGAAAATCTATGTTTAAACATTTTTTATAAATGTATATAGGCTATATCCATTAATGTATTGTATAATATTTTTGTAAATAAAGGTTATTATTATAGTACACAAAACAAACATATTGCTTTGAATAAGAAGTGCATCATGATTAATAGCGATGAGCTTGCCTAGGATAACTATTGCCAAATTTTACGTAAACATTCATTTTAAATTTGTAATATTTGAGTTATTGCACTTTATAGTATAAGGGAAATCTTAGATAAAATATTAATCATCTAAAATATACGTGAAAGCAAGAGAGAAAATTGAGTTCGGCGATGGAGCTGTCATAAATTCGTTTTAATTTAGTTATCGAATGTACAGAAACGGCTTAAATGAAATTCTGAATTTACTTCAAATACGAAATCTTTTGAATATTTCCGATTTAATGTATATTTTCTTGGTTTTTCATATTCATGAAATATTTAAGTCTAAATTGTATTATATTTCGCTAGTTGAAAATGTATTAATTATTGTTAATATCATTCTAATTGCTCTGAGAACACGGAAATATTTTTATTTATACAAACCAAAGCATTGTATTCAAGCGTATAAAAAATCAACAATACAAATTTGACATGTTAGAGAACCATTTGAAAATATAAGTACAAGAATATTTTGCTTAAGAATATATATATATTTGCTTCTAATAATAAATTTGCTTCGTTCATCTTAAAATTATTTTTGTGTGTAAATATAGCACTTAAAGACAATAACATGTATTTAAACAACAAATAAAATTACCATAAATGATATACGAGTAATAAAGCCTTTGATATTTACGCATGTCATGGTTAGATATTTAGTAATAAAAGCCAAACGAGATCCAATACGAATGTTTACGATTTCCTTAGAAAACTTGTCTAGGGAAACGATTCATGCGATGGCTTCTCATTTGCCTTCTGCTTATGATTAATTATATACCTGTAGATAGTTCCGTAATTTGAACAGAAATGTTGGGCGGAAAAGGATCAATGAGTGAATAGCGAAATTATCATTATTTTAAAATTTTATTTAAATGATTGTTGCGAATTCAGTCACTCATAGACGTCTCTTCGCTATTTTATTAAAGCCTTTATATTTTTAGGGGGTATGAATTACAAACATAAACGGTCGAAATTAATACGAGTAATACGTGAGAATTAGAAACGCCATAATTTTTATTAGGTTGAGTCATTAATAGTTGCCGGCGAAAAATAGTCATTCTAATAATCCAGTTTTACCTTTGATGAATCATCAAGATCATAGGTCATATGTATGAGTTTTATCAGTCCATCGACAATAGCCAACAGTGACACATTTTATGTTATAGTATATTTTTTAATCCGCAAAATGGAAAATCAAAAAGTTAATTTTCTTCATATAGTGCTTTGGGAGTTTAAATAAGGCAGCGGTGGTACGGCTACGGCTAAAAAAATATGCTATATGTACGGTTAAAGAGCAGTGACTGAACGGACAATAAGAAATTGGTTTTTAAAATTTCGTTCGAGAGATGAGACCCTGAAAGATGATTTAAGGGCGGGTCGCCCTTCCGACTTTGCTGAAGACATTTTAAAGGTGTTATTAGAGCAATATCCACCTCAATCAATAAGGGAACTGTCAGCAAAGCTATATACGTCACAATCAACCATTTACCAGCACTTGGAAAAATTGGAGAAGTTTAGCAAATTGGGTGTGTAAGTAACACATAATCTCATAAAGAAAATCGCATGTTTATTGCCATAAGTCTCCTCTCGCGGCAAAAATTTAGCCATTTTTAAACAGAATAATTACTGGAGATAAAAAATGACACAAAACATTGGCTTGATAAAAATCAATCACCTTTACCCGATCCTAAAGCCGATATACATGGAAAAAATAATATTATGTGTATAGGGGGATCGTCGAGGCATAATTCACCCCGAGTTTTTAAATCGAATTGAAACAATCAGTGTCGATAAATACACTTAACAGCTACAATTTTTTCGAGAAAAATTTCAAGAAAAACGCCCTTCTCTCATCAATCGGAAAAATGTCATGCTGTTATACGATAATGTAAAGTCGACGCAGCAAAAATTTGGAATTTGAGTGGTGTGTCTTAACACATCCCCCATACTCTTCGGATTTTACCCCAATCGACTACCACCTGTTTTGTTCTTTGCAGAATTTCTTAAATGGAAAAAAAAATCAAAAATTATGAGGAAGTGAATCACGCTATCGAAAATTTCTTCTCATCTATACCCGCTAAATTTTATGAAGAGGGTATTGATTTCGAAAGTTTTTATTCCTTAAAGTACTCGAAATGGCAAAAAACATGAAAATCTACTGGAGAGAAATCTAATGAATTAAATGGATTGGTAAAATCTCTTGATTTAAAGTATTTTATTGGGAAATGGTCTTAGAGCAGTGTTGACTGATCCATATTTATAAAAATTGGTTGTTTATTTTTTACAACAATTACAGCAATAACAATTCGATTCAGCCGTAATGGCTTCCCCTGATTTTAAAAAAGAATCATGTATTATCCCCTTATTTGTCCCCTATGTAGTAACTATGAGCTTTTTAGGTGTATTGAAAGCTTAAGCTAAATTGAGATAATCAAATGGAAATATTAATACTTTCGATATGCCTGATAATTTGTAATTATGATGAAAACTGTTTCCATAAACCGCATTTTAACCGAAACCTTTTTAATTGAAAGTCATGAAAGTAATCCATAAAACTAACATTCGGTCTTAATATTATTATCCGTATTTTATTACTTCTTTTACGATATATTTTTCGTTGTAGCGCTTACTATGTATTTCTTTTAAGCATATCCTCTCTCAGAGTTAAGTTAATCTTTTAGAGAAAATATTAAGTACATGCGATATTTCATTAAGGTGTTTTCTTTCCACTTTCATAGATTATATATGCAAATAAGTTTTAAATGGATTTGTGGAATATGTAAATTGGCAGATAATCGTTTGAGACTATCTATTAATTTGTTCCTACGCTGTTCACATAAATGTGTGGTGTATTGTCTATTTTGCATTTCACTCATAGACTATTTGAATATTTTATACTGCTTATACTCTCTTCGACTGTGTCAACAAATATTCTCCATACAATTTTTATAATTCTTCATTTTAATAATACTTGTCTGTTTACCCCTAATACTTTTTACAGTATGAAATTGAAGTGATGACTATACTATTTCAAATTTGGAGAAATATATGAGCCTAATAGAGATTCCTTCGTGTCAACTTCGAGCCATAGTATAAATGACAAAACTTCGTAGAAGCGGTATCCATAACTTGTACTTTTAATTGATAACTCATTAGAAACCTCTCTTAGATTTCTTATGAAAAAAGCAGATAAAATTGAGAAGATCTACTATATGTGGTTCGATGAACATTCACGATAAATTAGATCAGTTTAAAAAATAACATATTCAAAGCATTTTAGTTTCTTCCAACGTCAAATGTGACTTATTCTAAGCAGACAAGGTGCCTGTCAATTACGAAATTAAGTTAAAATATTCCTATAGCATACTTCCAATAAATAGTTTAGCTACATATTTAACTCATATTTCTTTTTAAATATAATATAAAATTATAGTAAACATTTTTCAATAAATTTATTCCAGACCCCATTTTACGATAATTGCAACGACGACAAAACATATGAAAATAAATGTACTGAAAATTTAATATGGAAAATTTGTGCAAAATCGTATAGTTTTCTATGAACGAATACTTTGTAAAATCAGCAAAAATTCCAATTAAGGATTTACTAGGCGATTGTAACGTACATATGTGAATAAAAATAATAAATATCCTCTGCACATCTACTCCTGGAAAATGGAAAATAATAATACTTCGTTGTTTTCGGTTTTATACAAAATAATATATAGAATTTTTCATAATAAATATTTTCCTCAGGACTAAAAAAACCATTGTAAAAAATGACTAAATTTCAATATTAATCACCAGAGTTTGGCATGCGATATTTGCATTAAAATAATATACATATTGATCACCTATTATTAGAAATTGTGCAAACTATGACGTGGAAGATAACGCCTTATCGAGGCATAGAGTTGCACTTAATACGCTTTGTATATCTAAAATTTAAATATAATAAAGTATAATTTTCTATAAACACCCTATTCATATTTAAAATCTAGACATACAATTTATCATAGCAGTAATAAGCAGATGAAATGACGTTTTGTCTATTAGTAGAAATTATAGCTGACTAGCTAATATCAATCTGCATAAAGATAAACGAATATTTTTAAAAAAACCAACGACACACAGTTATAGTACACCTTTAAAAAAAATTCTTAATTTTTTTATCGTATGCGAACAAGGACTTAAAAATAAAATCGTTCGAATAAAAAACTGTTTTTTATGCGTTGATATTTTCAAGTATTTTAAGATTAACGATCATGAAAATAACTGCTTATGTGAAAGCCAATGCTAACCACAAATTTTATAACTCTGCGTATGCTATTTAACCAAAACCTTGTTTTTTTTATTTCCTCCCATATAATCTGATATCATTGATGCACGCCGGAATCAAATATATTTTTGCAATCCTTTAAATCTGCTTTTAATACTATTTTGCATCTGTACTTTGAAATGGCACGCTTAAAAAATGCAACCGTTCATATGACGTTATGTTTAATTTGCATGATTTTTTAAAATTTAAATATGCGCTTGCCAGACTATAAAAAGAGGATAATGCAATAGCTTTATTACAAAATGTCGTATTTAATTTTTAATTATATTAGGGGGGCCCATATGTAATCAATTATTTCGAATTAAAACGGAAAAAAAATGTTATTCAATCAATTTCCATTATTATTTACAACTCTTTGCCATCAAAAGAGGCTGAATTTGACGAAAATAGTTATTTAGGTGAATTTCAATTTCATTTACATTTCAAAACGTGTTATTTTCAATGGAGTGCCTAGAACTTTGAATAAATAATAGTCAGATGGCGCAATATCTGGCGAATATGGCGGATGAGGTAGCAGTTCCCAATTGAGTTCCCTAATTTTTTCCTGGGTTACTTTAGCTGCATGGGGTCTGGCATTATCATGATGTAATATCACGCCTTTTCGGTTGACGAAATTTGTATGTTTTTCTAATAACTTTGCATTTACTCTGTCTAATTGTGAGCAATAAACTTATGCAATGATAGTTTCTCCTAGTTTTAGAAACTCAAAGTGTATTATCCTACCACAGTCCCACCATATGCTCAAGAGGACCCTTTTATAATCAAAGAAGGTTTAGGAGTTGGTACAGCCGGTTGATTAGTTTTAAGATTTAGTTCTTTTAACATTGTTGTATAATATCAATCCGAATCCAAAGCTCTCCCTGTAACTTTTGCCAATCGCGTGCAAGTGTCTTTGCACTGTTGACCAAGTAGCCCCGAGTCTTGACATTATTTCTGTCACACTTAATTTTGGATCTGAATCCACTAGCGATTTCAGCAGCTTGGTATCGAATTCAGTAGGTTTCCTATATCGGAAAGAAGTACATTTGAATTATTAATGTACCTCTCAAATAATTACTAAGCGCGATCGTATACCCGTTTTTTATTGTAATTAAAAATATATAAAAGAATTCCAATAACAGAATTAAAACACAAATACTTTCTCTCTTTAAGTGTGGCATTGCAATACTTGTCGAGTACTTACAAGTATATAATGTAAATCTGTTGAAAGATGTTAATAACTAGCTATTCTATAAAATTAAAGAAATTTGAGATAAGGTTAAATGCGATAAATTTAAGATATCTTGATGTTTCAAAAGATTATGATTTTTGTAGAAGTGAAACTTTCACAAAAAAAAATGTAGCGAACCTACTATTCATCACATATTTTCTTGATTTGGAATCACTTTTTTTTATTTTCTATATTATAAAGCCTATGTAATATTTTAATGATATATTCACAGTACCATTGCGGGGAATGAAATAATTTCTAATTTTGCCGAGATGGAGTTTGACATTCATATCTACAGCAAAATAACCGGCGAAATTTAAAAAAATACCCAGACTAAGAACAAAAAGCAGACGATGATAGGTGTTTTTAAGAGAACCATTTTTTACACATTATTTTACTATATATTTTCATTATAGATTTCTGAGTGGGTGGCGTAATTGTAGCTCACTAAGAAATCAACAACACGAAATTCGTCATTATATCTCAAGGGTATCCAATAACATTATTCATTAACAACGTCCTCCTTCAAAATACAAACAACTTTACAAGTCCAAGCGGTATCATTACAAACAACTAAATCCCAGACCAGAGGCTCTTAGCCCCGTGCCCGCGGGCGCATGTGTTCCTGCGAGTTATTATTGTGCGGAAAAAAGTTACATTATTTGTCTTGACTACAATTATGCATATTTATTCTACCGCTCTGCTTTCTCATTCGCAGATAGTTCGAGCGGCATCCAAATATCCATCCTACTCACTTTACTAATGTTTCCTAATTGAACGTGTACAGTTGATAATGAAGATGCCAATTTCTGTGAAAATTCTTTTATTGATAAGGATCTGATTCAATTAAAGATCGCAGCATATCTTTACCAAAATTTGAGGGTTGTCTTGATTTAGTATTCTATCCTGTAAATTAAGGTAGCTCAATTTAAAGCATCTTAACCAAAATTTCTTATTATTTTGGACTGGCCTATATTTTTTCTAAATGGTATTTGTAGCCTTGGTCACGTTCAAATCTAAATGCAGAAAATCCAATATACAATATCGAATATGTTATTGTTTGGTTTCGGGCATTGCCATATTCACCCTTGATAATAAAACAAGATCCACTTGTATGACATAAAAGATAAATCTGATGAACCACATAATAAGGAAAAATACAAAAATGATTCCGTGTCTGGAACATAAACAAGAGCATAAAGAAAAGAAATGAGAGCAAGAAAATAGTGGATTTCTTTGAAATAATGAATAATTTTTAATTAATATGAAAATCTCTAATAAATTGAATAACTATTTAAATTAATAGGAACTTAATAACTTAAAAAACAACTTTGATTGTCCTTACAATTAGAATTACTTATATATAGATTAAGGTAGTATACGATTTGAGATACATTTCAGAACTATAAGTAAGACCTCATTACAACAGTTTGATAAAAGTATTTTCTGTTAAAATAGCAAGTGACTCATAAAAACCTCATTTAAAAACACTTCATACGAGTATCATGTTTTCCCATTACTCAACTGCATTTATCGTATATGCTAATAATTCATAAGTGCATCTGCTTAATTTCGCAGTTTATATTCTTTCAGCGCTTTCAGGCGGCAATAAATAAGATCTAAATGATAGTTTTATGAAAAATAATGATTTATTTCATTTAAACAAATAATAACAAAAATTGTGAACAAATCCGACGGCAAATAGACGATATAGTAAAAACGCCAAATTACCATACATAATTCATGTTGCTTAAAAAATAGTTATTGTTTCTTTTTTACTCAATTCCAATGTTTATTTGAATATATAAATTATTCTTACAATTGTATGAAACCGTGCATTTCGTACTGCGTGCTTGTTTTTTTTTTTTTACAACTACGTTGTTGCCTTTCATTACACTAAGGCCCGATACACACTATGGTGCCGGTAACGGTTCGATCTCGCTCTCGGTCTCGGTCCGGTCAAATATTCTCATACAAAAAACGGGATTGGAACGATCCGATAGTGTGAATACTCTGATTGTTTCTTGTGTAAGAATATTTGATCGAACCGGGATCGGAGCGAGATCGAACCGTTAACGGCACCATAGTGTGGATCCGGCCTTATAAATCCTAGTCAAAATGACGACGATTTAAAAAATGTAATTATATAGTCCCTAATGGTTTCTGTAGCTTGAAAAAAACCGAACCTATCTTGTTTTCCATGAAACAACTATAGAAAACCCAAGTGTAATACTTGGGGGTGACTTTGGACAAAGGATTAAATGCTGGTGGCTGGAGCTCGTGTTCGCGGCTTAGCAGCCGTGGGGGTGCTGCACTCCAATTTTCGTCGATGCAGTGCTCTTTCGGCCTCCAATAAACTATTAATATACGAATCGAACAATATTCACATACGCCGCTCCCATCCGAAACAACTTAAGCAACTCCAATTCTTATAAACTCCAAATTGTACAAAACAAAGCTGTAAACACTTTTTCATACGCCAATCTTAAACGTATGCATAAAAAATAAAATATAAATTTTAATTTATAAGATATAATTTAAAGAAGTATGTCGCAAAGTGGTTTTTAAATTTCCTATTTTCCCCCTATGAATTATGTTAATTTATAATGTGTAAAATACATTAAAAACTAAAATTTATATTTGTAATTAGGATAAGAATAGTGATCTAAGACTTAAATTGTTAAACTAAGTTTTTATGTAAATATGTATATTGATATAAGATTTTACCTTGTAAAATTTTATTTTTCTAAATAAAGACTTGTCAATAATAAATAAAAAAAATATATTATTGACATTTTACGATTCTAAGACATAATTCTGAATACTTAAGATTCCATACTCTTCATAAAATATAGTGTTGGATATCAAACAAGATACGCTTCGATGTGAAATTCATCTAAATCTGGGCATAATTATTGAGCCATGTTATGTTGAAACATTTATTTTAGTATGATGACAGCAATACTACGACTAAAATAGTAATATATGTTATTATGTAAACATGTATACTTTGATAATAAAAAAAACATTGAGATGATCTGCAATGGTTCGTGTATGTTTTGCTAACTGTAATTCAACACCAAATATCTAGTAGCCATATGTCGAACAATCAGATATGGAATAAAGGGATAATATTTCACTTGTAAAATTTGTCACGCGCAGATTTTACAAACGACATTTGTTATTCGGGATTTGTTTTCCAAATACTTGAACTAAAAAAATATATCTATGAATTGTCACGTGTCATTAAAAATTCATGATAAAAAATTGGATCAATTCTTCTTCAAAAATAGAATAAGACATTAAACAAACTGATACATCATAAAAATTGTCTTCTTCTTCTTCTTGCTTTTAGAACAGCATAATCATTAAATAACCATACAAGAAATTAGGGGGGTTTCACTTCGCTAATTTAAATTATTTGTATTCCAAACATTTTTGTGTGAAATATCCCATTTTTTATTAATAAAATTATGCTTTGTACGTGATTAACGTGTTTTTTATATAATAATAATTGCTAATTGATTAAATATTGTAGGAAATAAGAACTATTCAGACCTCAATCATTTCCACATGAGCTTTACATTATCTTGCAACCAATAAAAAAATAAAAATTTGGATGATAGTGAACCGACATTTATAAATATTCGAAACAAAATCTGTGGAGTTCACATATGATCGAACATGTAATTGACCATAAAAAGATCTATACTATACTATTAGATACAATATTATTAGATATATCAAGCATAATACCCACACGGTATAGCTTCAAAATTAATCGACGTTTTAAAAAGCTATCTTCAAAAGTCCATCCCATAATTGCAGGTATACAATAGGTTCTAATAATGTTCCATCGTGTTTCATAGACTCAAATAGTTTCAAACTTTGTTCGGTTTTGAAGCTGCATAAATTTGATTTTTTATATACAGATCCGTCAGAGAAACTACCTTATTTTAAAACCAGGACGGAGACCATTTTAATGAGATAATTTTAAAAATATAATATAATATATAATTTTTTTAAGTATCCTGTTTGTATCCTATACTGTTTATGTTATTTTTAAAATAAGGTTGTGTCTCTGCTGCGGCTCTATAATAAAGCCTTTTAAAATTATATAATGGATTGTAATTTTGAGTTCTTACGCTTTCTATATACGTCTCAGAGGAAATACTCTGGTTGATTACTCTTGAGTGATGAAACTAATAATTTCTAATGTATCTGCTAGCCACAAAGTCTAACAAAACTTAATGATGTAATCAAAACTGTTAAACAATCTATAATATATATTACACGTTATTTAAAAGGTAACATTTCAGCGACCTTTTTATTAAAGTTTTGTTCTTTCCGGTCCTATGTTTCAACCGTTTGAGATATTGATTTTTTCCAATGAATCTTCTATTTCAACTATTTTTCCTATGTTGTTCCGATGGGTTCTGCATTGAATGTGAAATTATATGTTTATATTTAGCACAGATTTTAATAATTTGAGTTCATAATTTTACTAAAAATGCGGCACAAAAATAAAAAAAAGTCAAATTTGGTAACACGTAAAAATAAGTCAAGATTAGAGTAGCAAGTGTCCATAAGATATGCTCAGGCCATGATTTTGACCATAGTAAATGCAGTTCTTTGCTCATATTCTAACACCATAAGCGTAAATTCCATAGACTTCTTTCTATTTAGGGAATATTGAAATTAAAAACTAATTGATTTAGTAAAATTAGCAGATTATGAACAATTGAAAGGCAAATCTTTAACAGAAGACTCACGACTGTTCATAATGCGACATATTTATTACCAAACTCCAATGTCAAAGTCAAAAGCGGTTATATCAGATAAAAACCTTGGACTCGTGTAATACAAATCCGTGTTATACAAGGTTTGAATTTCATACAAAATTAGGGTTTGTGATCCAAAAAAAAATCGAAGATAGTTTATATAAGTATATACTTTATTTTATTTTTAAAAAAACACTTGTATATTTACGAAATTATCGTTCGTCATGTCTATCACTTATAATTCTATATGTTTTATTCTTTTTCGAGATCTGTTGTAGGTTTCCATCATCAGAGAGCTTTTGTAATTTTCTCTTGAATTTTAAACTTCTTTCCATCATGCGATACGATTAAAAAATAAATCTAATTTAATAGCCAATTCTATATTTTCATTAACTATTTTAAAGGTTAAACATGTAGCTACTTCGCCGCAACTGCTTTTTGAATAATTGATTGTGATAGATTCGTTTAATATTTTGACTTCGCTTAACGAACGATTCTCCAACATTTCTGGAATTTCATGAATATTAATGTTATCAAAACTTTCTCCATCAATATCACGACAATTTTTTTTTATCCTTTGGCATTCATCTTTAATTGATGGTAAAACATTTTCTCCAGAGACTGCGCTAGATTTTTCCAGCAGGAATTTAAAGTGGATTGTTTTAATTCATTAACGGATGCAGTAACAATACTGACACAATTTCGAATGGATTTTTTTCAGGCATTATAGACGTAGTTTATAATCCAACCCCATACAAATCGTATATTTTTTCTATTCAGACCGTGTTGTATAAATCCGTGTTATACGAGGCTCGAGTCTACTGTGAAAACGCCCCCAGATATATAGACAATAGCCATCGTCTCATTAATAACGACTTTCAAATGATGACATTTGAGATTGTTCAGGTACTAATTTTCTAACCTGATTTTTTTTTATAAAAGATGCTCCTTAGGAATGTTCAACACTTTATCAATATATGTAAGTTTAATCAACTAAAAAGTAATTGAGCGGAACACCTGCTGTAGAATTGCTATTTACATACAATGACAACCGGTGTTTTCTCAAACCATTAATCATTTGCAATGAAATATTGTTTATTTACAATGTTAGTCGATTAAAAGTCATGGTCACGGTCGATCAGAAATATTGAATTGCAGACTGAAGGTAATACTGTATGTGTGATGATATTAAATGGATATAGTATATTCTGCAAACATTCTCATATTTGGTCAGATGCAAACACCCTCAATAATTGGCAGATACTGATCAGTATATTCCACCATAATATAGCCAGGAAAATAAAATTGTCATCAAATTATAGCATTATAGCATTATAGCTAAGGAGTTTTCGTAAGCTGAGAAAATTATTTGTATAGAAGAATATATGTGCACAACGGAAATAAATTTTTGTGCAAATATTAATCCGTTAAAATTTGATAATAATTTTTGATTTTATAATACTGTTGCGTGAACCAAAATGTTTTGTCGTCCACAGTTTGGTCGGCTTTAAACTGACATAGCTTTCAGGACATAGCTTTGAGACGCGGAAGACAGACATTTTGGGTCCTGCGACAGATCGCCGGCTCGGATGGAGGCCCAGTGCCTCGCAATCTTCGCCGGTTTGAGAATTTCTCGAATCCTTCTTCCTTGGAGCTCTCCTTTTGGTGTCCCCTATGGCGACGGAATCGTCGTCGAGAGGTAAAGAACCCGCCCCCGGGACGTAACAATACATTATTTAAATATAATGTTAGTAATACCTTTATACAGTATGTAAAATAAATATCTTTGAGTAAATTATTAGTTTAACGTAACGTTATGTAAGTATAATATAATATAAAGTTGTATACTGAACTACACGTATTTATAAAATTAATATAATACTTAAAATCTATACCCAAATCGTATATGCATAAAACTTTTATTTCAAATAACCTTCCAATATGAATGAAATACCGACATAACAATTATCCAACAACACAATGACCGTACTCGAGGCAATTCTTATGGCTATAATTAAGTTATCACGTTGCTATAAATTACCAAGACAAAATTATATAAGAGCTATATAAATAAATAATGAAATTCATTGTCATTCATATTCTATTCGCTTTCTTGTTGTGTTCGCCATTAAGCCACGCGTGATCTTAAAATACATTCTCATACATGTGATATTAACTCCTTCAAACAATCGTTTGCTAATAGATTAATATTAAGGCAATGAAATTGCTTCAAAATCCTTATTTTGGCGTGCCTCGAATATACCTGCAGAGATGCTATAACAAGTCATATTCTCATATGAAAGATGAATGGCGTTAAGAGCTTCATAGAATCCACATATTCAGAGAAATAATAGATAGAAAGACAAAGGCAGTCAAACAATAATTAAATAATCAATAAGTAAGTAGGAGCCCTAAAAGTTAAATTTCAACATAATCGCTTCAACAGGTCAAATTTTTATATTGCTATATAAAAATCATCAAACGACTCTGATCCAATATTGCTCATTGTGTACTCTCAATATGTAAACAAACATATACATATATTATATTTGATTATCAATTTAATGTATTCATTTGTGCACTTATATTGCCACGTTCAATTTCAATTTTAATTTTGCATGAAAATGCATGATTTTTTTCTGGATCTCTTTTTTATCATGCATTCATTATACATATTTTAATATTTTGTTATATCAATCTTATATATAAAAATCAATGTGTGTCTGTCCAAGCGCTCGGCGGCTGGCGCGTCGTGGTGCTCGGCGGCTCGCCAGTCGCTATACGAAATGAGGGAGAGCGCACGCATCCTAACCTCTCAGTCCCACAGCAATACATCGCGTAGCTGCCTTTCTAACTAAGCGCGTGTTGCTAAGCAATCACATCCAATATATGCCTATCCAAATCAATAAATAAACAAATCAATCATTCATGTTTTCTAAAAGCGAGTACCCGCCAAGCAAAGCAATGCCTCTCAGGGGCGCTCTCAGGGGCAGAGTCCCTGGACGGCTCCCCGGCTCCACATGTTCCAATCCAACACCAATGAGATCCAATCTCGAGCTCATAGACATGCACGGCAAGGCATCAAACACTAGCTTTGTCCAAACCCGCCGTTTCCATTGGGCAGGTCATATGGCACAGATGCCGAAACACTGAGTCGCCCGAGCCGTTTTAGATTTTCAACCGGGTGGCATCGGGTAAAAAAAGACGCCGCTCGTCTGGGCCTGGGCAATTGGAGGGAGGAAGCCCATGACGGACGAAAATGGTGGCAAGCGTTGTCGGTGGCCGGAACTCTCTGATATGTCTATAAGCGCCACTATAAGAAGTAAGAAGAAGAAGATTTCAGACGTATACTGTCTGAAATCTTTCACTGTTTACTGTTCTTTTTTCCATAAATTAAACTTTAGTTTTTAAATATATTAACTTCGACGCAAATTTTTATGCAAGCTTTGTTGTAATTATAATGTCGCAAGTTTTCCTTCGATATTAATATAAATTCGCATCGTATTTTTATAGAAATTCTACATTTTATCAACTCAAGGTGATGTTGATGTCATCTTGTATTCCCGCGAATCGATTAATTTATGGCTTTGAATAAGGTCGCAATATTTTTATATAGCTCGACAACCTATACTAAAGATAGGATCAATACAATCACAGTTGTTTGAACCTTAAGACGTTTCAATTTTAACAACGCGGCTTTATTAGGCGAATAATTTTAAAATTAATTGATTGCTTAAATACACCCTTTACCTAATATTATACCTTCCTACACAATATTATATAATAGATTCAAATAAAGCTGAAATCAATATTGTTGTGTAGCATTCGATTTCTGTGTAAATATATTCACAAATGTCTATTGTCATATTGGATACACCAGATGAATATATTTTGTGTATGTTAAATATTTTGAATATTATAATTCCTTATTTTGTAAGCAATACTGTCTCAATACATTGATCAGAACCAAGACCTGATGATATAAATTTAATATACAATAAATAAAAACTTTAAATGTCTCTCTGTAATGTGAAAAAGAATTAAACTGAAATCTTATATACTGTTTGCGCTGTTTAATTTTAAAATAAGATAGTTTCCCTGCGCAATCCTGTATAACAAAACCTTAAAATAAAATGATTTATTGGATTATAATTTTGAGCCTTTATGCTTTGTATATACACGTTTTGAACTTGTCATGTCTCGGTGGAACAACTCTGGCTTATTACTCTTGAGTGATGAAAACTAATTCATAATTGCTAATTTAACTGCTGGCTATATAGTCTAACAAAACTTAATAATAGAGTCAAAACTTTTAAACAAACTTTAGTATATCATTTTTGATCATCAATAGTGAACTAGTATTGGAATAAATATATCACCAAGAACACTGTAAATATTTTTCCTTTAATTAATCGTATTACCTCAATATCATGTACCAACACACAACAACATATATATTACACATTATTAAAAAAGGTGACATTTTTATCAAAGTTTTATTTTTTCCGGTTCTATGTTTCAACCATTTGAAAAATCTCGTAGGATTTTTACTTGAAGGAATGGTGGAGGGATTAAATCAATTCGAATTTGTGATATTTACGATAATTTAAAAAAATAAGATATTTATAAGCGGCAAATGAAGGCTCCAAAAACCGAACCAATCGAAGAAATTGCCATAATTAGTAAAAATGTTCCATAGCCCAGCGTAAATTCCTCATAAACTATTATCAAATGTTTTAAAAGATGCGCGATTTAAATTTAGACTTGAAAAAATATATTCAGCGTACCAACATGTTTAATAATATTTCTGATCGATCCATTTTTTTTTATTTCTGGAAAAGTATAAACAGATCTTTTTATAAGCGAAAAATACCATCATAAAATGATATGTACTGGTTCTTGTTGTTTTGTTGAAGGTTTTGTTCTTAGACCAATACCTTCCGGATTTTAGATTGGTTTTTAAAAGTTTGGCTTACATTTTTGTTGAGGTCCCAAGTATTCGTAAAATCAATTATTCGAATATCTAATATGAAATTGGTAAAATATTCGAATATTTTATATATAGCTGGTACCGGGCGCGTTGCTGCCACAGAAGTATTAATTCTAAAAATATCGTTTGAAATTTGAAAGAGTTATCTTGTTTAATTAGGAATGATAGAGAGAATGAAATTTATTTTCATTCTAAATCGAATGATGTGTAAGGGAAAAGTATAAATGATATTTATTTTATTTTGTTGGTTGTATTATAAATATGAACAAACATACAAACATTGATTTTTTTATATAAGATCTACCGTCCGTTAATTTTATTTTACCTATATTATTTGAGAAAGTGAAAACAATATATTGGCAAAGTTTTCTTGCAATCGAATGAACAGTATCAGTATAACACGCAATCTTTAACAATAAGAGGACGAAGTTTTATCGCAGTCTGGTGAACGGTATGGCAGCGCATTATATACGAACAAATAGAGATTAATTTTTATATATTAAAGAAGATAGATATATACGAGGGTGATTCAAATATAATCCGGAATTTTGCTGCACAAATGTATTAGTGATATATTAAAAATAAATGGAGTATCATTTTTTTCTACATTTAATTAGAAATAAATGTATTTCATCAGATGGGAAATTTATTGATCCCATCGCACAAAGAAGGCGATAAATAGTATTCTTTTTCGCGGAATTGAATTTTTGATGTTCTTGAGGTTTCAACAAAATCAAAAAGATCAGAATTTTATTTACATTTCAAAAATACATATTTTAAAAAATAAAAGTGCATTGACTATTTCTACTTCCAACTTGACCATAATTTCATTTTTATTCAACATGCTGTCGAAAAACCCCTCTCAGTTGTTGTTGAAGTTGGTTTTATTGACAGTAGAGAATCGTAAAGAATATCTAAAATATCACACCCTTTTTGACGTGATTTTTGAACAGTTTTTCAATAAACTTTATACTATCCTTATAAACAACTGATGCGCCGATTTCAATTATATTGGCAATTGTGCTGTTTAACTGTTTCTGATTCTATTACTACTATTTCGTTGTTTATTATCTGCACTTCTAAATTGGAGTTCTTAGACTACTTATCCGTTTCTAAAATATTGGTAAGAAGTCTGTCTATTTTTTTTTGGATTCCAATGCAACGGACTTCCTTTTTATCAAATATTTTATATTTTCTATAGAGGGAGGAACTTTTCCTGTTTCTAAATATAATATATTAACATGATTCTTCCATTCGCGTTTACATTAACATAATTTTACTTAAATCAGTATTTATTTCTTCAAGTTTTTTAAATAAAAAATAGTAAATATCTTCTACAGTTATCATTGTTGGCACTTTTTTTTCTTTTTTGCATTTCTTTGTATAAAATCCATGCAGCTGGTTTTAAAGTGTCAATATTTTATGAATCTATTCAATACTTGCATGCTACGTAGTACATTTAATATGGTAATTATACTACATTGAAAGATAATCGATATTAAATGGATACAATGTTCAAATTATTGATTAACATATAATGTTAAATATGAGCCTGAGATTAAACTATTTTGCCAATCAAAGCAAATTCTATTGACTTTCATTTAATTTAACAAGATTTAATATTTGACGATCAGCCGCTAATATATTAAATTAACTAAACGAAAATCTATGCTACAGTATTAAATTCGACATGGCTTTTAAGAGCTAGATTTATTTAGCCTAAATGATTAACATTAATATCATCAATGGTTTACTGTATTAAAATAAATCCGATTCAAGAATTTAAACATTGCAAAAAACATTATTTCTTAAATATTATTATTTTTTTTAAGAAACATATTTTTTATATCATCCATTCATAACACATCAGATGAATATCATAATTAGAGACTACGTGCAAATGTTTTAAGAATATATCACGCTCACATCTATGGTATTAGCGTATATTCAAAAAATATGCTTATTTTTGACAAACTGTTGTGTTCTATGTGGCATTGATTTTTTAAAACTTTGTACCTCTTTTTACAATAATGGTTAAAGTTCTTCATGATGCGCTGATCTGTGCAAGAAGTCTTCTAGAAAAAAATGTAAAAATTTACAGTTATTGTCTCAAATCATATAAAATTAACGTATTTGCTGTTGTAAATAAATAGTTTGTTATTAAAACTGAATGCTCACTGACGGGGAAGCATACGTTTTTATTACAAAAAAATCTTTCTCGTACATATGTACTAATCCAATACATACACTGGGTTAATACATAGATTTAAAAAATATGGATCGTAATTTTATATATTTATATTTCAACCGACTACAATATCCCCGTTGGATCATATTGCAGCCATTAATGTGTGGTGGCTTTGATTTTAATTTTAAGAATATCAAAAATGTATATAATTGAATTGCTTTCTATGCATAAAACTTCATATACTAAAAAACATTTCACACCTGAATTTAACTATTGTCAATAAATATGTATTTTTAGCAAAAACAATATCAGTTGTACGTCAATCAAACGCTATATACGTAAAATATTATGACATCAAAACCGAGATGTATCTATTTTGATTGTGAATTCATCTTTGTGAATTAAATCGATGACAGCATGATCTTTTTTATAAATATTTATATTTCCCATATTCCTTGTAATTTATGTATTTAAATACTATTTTGGGTTGCTTAAATAAGCTATGCCAAATTATTTACTTTCGAAAAATATACGCTTCGTCGTAAAATAAACAAAGATCTCCCCTGACTTACTTTTGTAATGTGAAATATTATTTACATAACAATTCAAATTAAATACTGAGATCGTTGAATAGAATTGAGGACGTTTCTTTGTCAATTCAAGAGATATTAGAAAAACTTATTGTTACGGCGCTTGATTGTATTATTAGTAAGTATCGACTTATTTAAAAAGAATCCTGATAGGAATATCAAAAAGTCTAAATTTTCTTGATATTATTGCAATATTCTAATAATTTGCTTGTCTTTACGAATGTATTTGCATTGATTTTAAAAATTAAAATAAGGTAAACTTTCATTCAAACATTTCTATTTACAAAAAACGCATGAGATTCTCACGCAGTAAAAGTGAAATTTTTAGCTCTTATGAAAAGTTGATTTTATGCATTTGTTATTGTTAAAAAAAATAAAGAGCAAGTTTAATATAATATCTAGTTTCACATATTATGCTCATGAAATCATAAAACCAATCACTATATTTTGCATACGTTATATTCTGGCTTCGGACCAAATTGTCATTTATAAAATTACATATTTACATAAAAATACATAAAAATATTATAAAATTACAAATTGCAATTATCGGTAAAACGGTAAAAAAATATAGAAAACAGGGTGTATATATAATTAAATACACAAAACATAATAAAACATTTTTTAAATTTGGATTAGAATGAAAATAGACCTTAATTATTGTTTTATTAATCTTCCTCGTTATTAGAAATATTACTAAGTAAATCACTAATGTCTTCATCAACATGCGATGGAGTTCTTACTGTTTTTTTTTATATAGAACATTAATTACAAACTAATTGTATCCTATGCGCTAAAAGTGATTGATGCATTACACTGCTGGTTTTTCCTGATTTCTTCATAAGTTCTTCAGTTCTCCATTTTAATGTTAAATTCAATCAACTTTGAATGCTCAATTGGTTTTTCAACCGACATTGACTTGAACAAGTCCAAGAGTCCAATATTTGAAGTAGGTGAAAGCAGGTGAACATATTAACTGAGCATTCGGAGAAAGATCGATTTGTGAAAGAAAAATCGAAATAGGGAAGGTAAAAATGCTGGACAAATGGGTGCCACACGAATTGTCAGAAGGTTAAAATTGAGGCGCTTTGAAGAGTTTTCTTTGTAGATAAAATTCAAATACATAACAATAGTCATTATTGAGGGCCGAAAGCCGAAAAAAACATAATAATTATCAGATGGCAATGAAATAATAAATCTTATTATGGTAAATTTTATGATTCACACGTGTAAGCAATGAATTAGCATGAATCAAGTTGATTAGGTGGCATTGTTTCATTATTTGGATTTCCGGAAAATATATTTCGTTAACCCAAAGAGCTCTTATGATGCATATATTTACATAAAGATTTATAGCTTTGGTAAGCTTCGGATCTTTTTAATAAAAAAATGCATATCTATATATATATATATATGATAAAACAACATAAATAGCTCCAACATCTACAAGATGCATTAGCGAATTGAATTTTCTTACTGATTGTTAATTTTCCATTGATAAACATCTTAATGGTAGAGTTAGAGTCCAGTTAATCCTCGACTGAATTTGCTGCTATATTCTGTATTTAGGTCACAGCTGAAAAAATCGCCATTGTTTTCTTGAATAGGATTTTTATTCTTCAGTTTTTTTTCAGTCTTACTTTTTTGTGTATTAAACCGAAATAAGGTTTTATAAATTCGCATCATTAATAAGATGAGAATCCTTTTGTTTTCCATCTTTCTTATTCGCATCTATCGATCCAAATATTTGTTTTTTGCTATTATTTACATAACAATCAATATAAGCATCAAATTTATGTTTTTGTATTTTAAAAACAGTTTCGCATTATTTTTACTTCTTAAATACTAAAAGTAATATTTTCCATTCATTTTCATATATTTGAAGTTTACAATATTTAGAAAGAAATGAATTACATACCAAAAGCATTATTCAAAGGTTAATATCTTTTAAATACTGTTCAAATTTGATTTAACGAATTTGCATTATTATTCTTCGTATTTTTCACTTTATTTTCGAATATCTAATGTTATATATAAATAGCAATACTCTTTGCCCAAAGATAAAATTCCATGATAAAAAGGTCGTCAAGAAAACCTTGCCCGCTTTATTCCATAAATTTTTCCATGGTCACTCACATTACAACGATTCTCACTGAGATAATGACAATACAGTAATTGGTCATCTTGGTATAAGTTATATAGACTTTGTTTATAAGTATGCGCATGTTTTATCAAACCATTGCTACCATTTTAATAAAATTACGATCTTACATAAAACAAGTTTATTATTTATATCGCTCCATTAGTATCAAGCATAAACCAACATTGGATATTTCTTATAATTAGTATTCAAATGCAAATTTTATAATAGCAAATGTATGATATTACATTATTGGTACAAATAGTACAATTTAAATATAATAAAATTACAGGAATAGCTTCAAATTGTAATAAATTTGATCCGTGTCATATATTAGGCATTTTTGAGCTGGAGATTTGAAAAGGACTTAAAGTTGCCCAAAAGCCATTCAAACTGATGCCCCTCGTTGAATCACAATACCATATAGAGTTCAATGAAGGCTTTATAAATTAAGGTTTACTGTGATAAATTGAAGCCTTTGTCTTCGCTCCAGGGCATTTTAAAACTTTGATAAAGTGTAATTTATAATTATAAAACTTTTCCAGTATCAAGTACATATGAAAACGTAATTAAATGGTATTAGCTTTAAATGTTTAATTTGGTCACCGTAACGATGACCTCTGTATGCATATATCTTAACCCTTCGAATATCAGTTTGAAGTAACCATATTTTAATAATACTATATATAACATAATTTACACGTGACTCTGTGTGTGATAATTTGTCGGCGTAATCCACGATCAAAACCTGCGTACAAAATTCGCAGAACAATTAGTATTTAACATGCTCGTTCAGTATTACATTTTTCTTCTAAACTTTTAAACGCCGACAATACTTAATTGAATTTTCGCATACCCTAATATCTTACATTAAAATTATCCGCACTACAACGTTGTTCATTTGAAACTTCGCCTTTGTGTTAATAACGATCTTAAGATTATCTTCAGACCCGTCAAATATCAACATTCTTGCGATTTTAATTAAATATAATAAAATAAAATCATTCAATATTTATTTTCAGTATTCGAGTCAATATAAAATATAATCGACTTTATTATTAACAATTAACTCTCACCTTTTCTGTAAGTTTTCTACCCCCTTCTTACAGAAATTAATTGATTTCGACTGAAAAAATGAATCCAATTGGTTTTTGACTGTATTGTTTTTTTTTGTCCTTTAATGAATGCTCTAAATCAGCGGTTCTTAAATAGGGGTCCGCGGACCCCTGGGGGTCCGCGAAGCCATTTCCGGGGGTCCGCGAAAATATAAAAAAAACATTTATCTGTAGTTGAACAAGATATTTTCGTGAAATTATTTACAGAAAACATTATAAGAAGCTCTATTTTGGCCAGGAAATGTTTGTTTGTTTGAAAAATTAAGTCACAAGGGTTAGGATGAGGTTCACCAAAAAAATATTGTTCAAAAGGGGGTCCGCGAGAAAAATTTTGCTCAAGAGGGGGTCCGCGAAGGAAATTTTGCTCCAAGAGGGGGTCCGCGGACCACATAAGTTTAAGAAGCGCTGCTCTAAATATCAAAATAGGTAATAATCAGAAGGTGCTAAACCTGGCAAATATGGAGGACAAAACTTCCCAGTTCAGTCAATTCTGAACTGGGAACTGACTCATTTCTTAAAAAAACATTGAGGTTTTTTTTACACTATTATATACAATCCATCTCTTGTCTCCGATGATAATTGCGGAAAATATTGTGCTCTTTGTCTTAATAACAATGTTTTTTATTGCTGTTTTATTATTCATGTAGTCTTAAATTAGGACCATCCTGGAATTAAAGTGTATAAACCAAAACTGACATATTTTTATTGTTAGGATTGCTCCAGAAATTTCCCCGGTTTATTTCCCCCGTTTCGCCATGATTACCATTAATAATACTGACATAGTATACACCAAAAAAAAATATGATGTGTTCAAAGATGTTTTTGTATCTGGACATAAATTGAGCTCAAACGAGTGCGTGGGAAAATACAGGGTGCGTTCAAAAAATAACGCAAGGCATTCTGACTTAATGGGTTGGATTGAGGGGAGTGTTAGCTTTAAAACGTACCCTTTAAAAGTTACCTGCAAACTATTTAAGAGTCAGGGCGTACGTCCCCGTGAATCTCTTTTTGAGGCAATGTAACACGATTTAATAGATCGTTCTATAAATCGCTATCAAATTTTGGGCTAAACTTGGGAAGTCCGCCGCCGAAACGTTTTTATTAATTCGGCAAGCCTTTTGGAGTGATTGCTTGTTCATATCACAAGCTCTCATCGGGCACAAGTTGCTTAAGGAAGATCGAGAGGAAGTCATCAACGAATCCAGCAGTAGGCATCCATCAGCCTCCTGAATAGACCATAAATATGATGTGTTTGCATAATTACTTAAACTTTGACCGACGGTTGGGTCTTCAATGGATAGCAAAAACTTTATACATAAAAAAAAACAATCATTTATCGCATTTTAATCGAATATTTGAACACAAAGAAGCATGAAAACTTCATCACGACAACGCGTCAAACCACAGCACTTACGTTATTAACGATTTTCTGGCCAGGACCCACACCCCATGAGTTTCCCAGCCTCCATACAGCCCTGATCTGGCTTCTTTAGACTTTTTTGTTTCCTCGCTTGAAAGGTTGGGAAAAGAAAAACATTGGGGGACGATTGAAACCATCTAACCTCATGATACATCGACTTTAAAAGACATCTCGGAGAAGGCCTTCCAGGATGCCTTATGGCTCTGGCAACACCACTTCCAAAAGTACATTAAGATAAGCAGTTGCTTTTCCGAATATTTTTGACTAATTTTATAAATATGTTCAATACATGATTTTTTATGAATTTGGAAGCGTTGCGTTTTAAATGCATCCTAAAATAATTTTTCTTCAGTTATTTTTAAATTTGAGTTACACATATATTAGATCTCGATCTTTTGAATGAATGGTACCCAACTCTTCTCGGAATATCTGTCATTTCAGGGGGTGCGTTTCAAATAAAGAATTTCCCTACCGTGCCCTGCAATTCACTGACCAGAACGAAAGACACTTTAATGATACCATTTTTTAAATATAATAAATATTTTAAATGCTTATCTGTAACACGGAAAAAGATTTAAACTGATATCTTTTATATTGCTTGTGTTATTCATTTTTAAATTATGGTAGTTTCCCTGCCGCATCCTGTATTAATTAAAACAAAATATCGTCTTTGTTGTCTCAGTATTACCTGTTATACGTTTAATCTGAATCGAAATGATTGGTCAAAAATATTTTGAAATTCTAGTCTCCCAAATTAGTTGATTTTTCTCAATGAATTTGAACTGTGAACCTTTTTAATGTTATTACAAAAAATAACTTATACGAGTATCATTAATGATTTTGAGAAATATAATTACACTTTTTCTCTCTTCTTAATATTTCATTAGTAATTATGTATTTACATTTTCGGAAGTATTATCGCTACGACTTTGGATATTAACTTTGCGAATAACCTCAGCCATCGCAATGTATTCATATGAAATTAATCTATTCATATGAAGATGTTTCTAGAGTACCAAGATCTCGGCATTTCTACTCTTGAATGACTAGATCCGATGAAATGTTCCTATTACCAAAGTGAAAATTAATATCGAGGCTATGTTATAGACTGAGAATCTGTGGCATCACGTTCGTATGAATACATTTTCTCCATACTGGTACGAAAAACATTTCATTACTTAGTCTAAAACAAAACAAACGATAAGCATACATCCAATCTAAAGAGAAATTTTTTCGAATATGTTTGATTAAGGGGGGCAAACCCTTCACAGCGTTCAAAAAATCGTTTTTTTTAATTACGTATTTCGAAAGTATAACGTATTGAGAGTATACTATAGAAGAGAAAAATCTGAATATGAAATATTAACGAAGTTATAGCGCGTAATCAGGAGCACGCAGGAATCGCTGTGAACTAAGAAGTCAGGTCAGTAGGAGCGCTTAGAGCTGAGCAACCTTTCTTTCGCAATATATTTGTTCTTTCGCAATACAAAATATAATTATTGACATCTACTATAAATTCTTTGCTGAAAATACCGATGAAGCGCGGGTAACGAGGCAGAACCGTTAGAGTCTTTCTGCACCAAAGAAGGTCGCATAGCCCGAAAACAAAAACTACTCGAAGATAGTCAACTATTTGAGAAAGCTGAAGATCTATTATATTCGTTTGGAATCATCGATTGATCGGTAAGTCACTAAAATTGATAGTTTTATCGTATTGAAACTTTAAACGAGATTGACTCAAAACTGCATTTCATTTGAAATGTTCGCCAGTTATAGCTTAAAAAGTTGTTGATCGAACTGACTGAAATTTTGGGACATTTCTCACTATAATTTTATCTAGTCTAAATTTTTAATTTTATACTTTTTAGTTTATAGCTTAGTTGACTGTTTACTCATATTAAAAATCAAAAAAATCTAGTAAAATAGTAAAAAAAAATGTCAAAAATTAAAAAATGATACGATTATTTTATCACCATTAAAAAATATCTTGAAAAATGACTCATTTTCGAGCGTCTAAAGGGATTGCCCCCCCTAAACCCACCAAAAAACATAAACTCGAGCAAAGTAAAACTAAACGAATATATACATTTCTTAAATAAGAATATAATAAACTATTTCTATTTTTTTATTTTTCTAATTGAGATTAACCTAGAATTATGATACGTTGAGCAATATATTTAATATCGATATTTCAAACTTTAATCGTAACTCTATTTAAATGTCTTAATTTTCATTCGAGCTTCAATATCAAAATGTCTTTCATTTCCTACGAAGACCCTCGATGAACTATTGCCAAAGATATTACGTTATTTGATTTTCTTGAGAATTCCCCCACGTAATTCAATTATATACACACATGGTAATTTCTAAATCAATTTCGTGTTATGATATTGCCAACTATATAAGCAATAATGTGGAATAATCTGCATAATAAAAACGAATATAATTGACAAGATCTGTTGTTAATTGGTCAATGGAATTCCTAATTTTTATAAAAAGTTATTGCAAATGTTTATTATATTATTTAACTATGTCATTGTTTGGTTGATGGCCATTCATAATATGATTGATAGCAAATTGCATGTCTGGTATTAATCTAGCATATTACTTTTATTAGATTAATCTTAATGAATGTTTTGGAAAACCATGTGGTGTATTTTGATGTGTAATTTAAGATATATTCTCAGGTATATATATTTTGTTCTATACTTGTATTTTACGTGCTTTGACGAAAGTTTTGTAATAGAATTTCATGTAATGCTAAATTTTCATTCGTCAAGAGACTTCATCCCGTATACTCCCAAAATGTATTTATAACTAAATTTCAACTATCTTTGAAAAATTTACATTTCTGTATGTGATCGATCTAAAAAAATGTATTTGATTAAGATAAATTATCTGAATGGTATCCAAAATAATAATTTATGACTTTTCATTCGGTTAATGGAACAAGTTTTCTAAAATAAAATTCAACAGCAACGATCGTTGCCCCTTAAATGAGGGCTTTAAGTTTGCTACGAAGAAACCTCTTTTAAATGACAACAAAAGAATGGACTGATATTTCTATTTATAAGATTTAATTGACTCGATATAAGTTTACACATGCGAGGGATGCTAATCGTTTTTTATTTATAAACCATTTTCAAAATATACCTAAAAGAATTGAATGCAGATAACAAAAAGTAAACATGATTATGTTTATTTCTCTATTGATAAAGTATCTCCATATATAAAACAAGAAAAAGCAAGAAGCTTCCTATCTGATTATTATTTTTTTCCTAATGAAGGACTTTATGTAGAAAAAGAAGATACTCCATTTGTATTTTCATATATTTTTACAACAAAATTTCGGGTTATATTTGAATCCACTTCGTATATTATTATATTGAATTACTTAAAGGCATTCGATCAACATTTTAAAGTTCGTATCGATGTATCAAAATGCTGGTCTAGTTCTCTGCTGAACTAGTTCCTATACTCCTCCAATTACAAATTGTAAGAAATTTTCAAGTATTTATACTGTTGATCGATCGTCTTTTAATGTATTCGGATTTTTATAGAAATGATAATAACTGAAGCAAATCTTCAATAACTCGAAAAACGAAATCAATTTGTAAATTCAGATAAAATTAAAAAGTTTTTGATAATATCAGTGAATTAACAATCTTCTAAACCACTCTAAAACGCATATGAATAAGTATCATAGTTAATAAATTGCACTACCATTATCCAAGGGATTAAAATGAAGATATAAATGACTTACATACATACTACATACCAATTATTCAAATATATTTCAATTTTTATTCCTGTGAATAGAAGTAATTACACCCTTATAGCGAATTTTCTAAGTAAATTTTATTTTAAACACACAATTTGAAAATTTAGCGCATACTACCATTGAAATAGGCAAATATTAAATTGAATGGTAAATTGGAAAAGGGGAAGGCTTTAATCAAAGTTTATTAGGAACTCAACACTATTGCTAATAAATTGAATATAGGCAAATATAATATAGTGGATCAAATTCAGTAAACATAAAATATTTATTTTGGAACAATATCTACATCCGTAATAAACTGAATTACTAGTTTTACAATTATTTTAAAATACACATCAAATAAGAATTATTTTTATATAAATTCAGGTAGTTTGAATACTACTCTGTATTACTCGAATTTAAAGACAAAATTGGTTCCTTAACTCGAGCTCAAGCTAACAAACTTTTGCAAACTTTATACTTAAAACTTGATTTCTAATTCATTTTTGTTTAACGAGCTGGGTTTGAGGAAACCTAAATTCATTCGGAAGAAAATCAATTGTAAGTGCTTACCGTTTAGCACGAGCGTTGGAAAGTTTTATCAGCTAATCCAAAAAAGCTAGTCCCGATAAAAAATAATATTTTGTAATCCCAACAGATCTCATATATTAAGCATTGTTTGTCTGCTTGGTTAATCAAAGGAAACACATTGGCGAGATATCTCTTTGTGCTGCTATATATATCATTTGAAGCATGAGTAACATGAAGAAGGTCTAAGAGCTCTTCCTTTACCAAACTTAATCACCCATGAGTCCGCACGTGGTCCCAAAATTACTATTTCTCTTGTATTATGTACATTAATCGCCAGAAGATTGTACATAATTTGTCCATCTAGAAAAATATTTTTCTCAACAGAGACTGTAGAAGGACATAATCTTTCATGTATTGTGTATTTTTTCATCCTTGGTGATCATTAGTATTTCAATCACAGAGATTAAATTAAATTATTCATAATTGAATAATTAGGACTATCATTTAATCATTCTACGGATTATTCGTATTATAAATTACTCTTTCCCCTTTCCTCTATAACAATGCAGATAATTGAAAAATTCCTATATTTACAAACAACCCTAATATATTTAGTATTAAAGGTACGGTCAATTTCAAAAACAAGAGCTAAAGAGGTATTTTGTCCATGGAAGTTTAAAAGGGTAATCAAAAGGGATATTAAAATAATATACTTGATATTTCAATATTTTTATTGTCTTTTCGTCCTTTGAGCCCTCTTCCATAGCGTTGCCCTAGAATGGTGGATCGCCATCGAGGATAAATAAACGCCATTTATCAGCACCAGGATCATCATCGAAAATAATGGTACGGAGTGCCCAACGAATAAGCTCCCGGTGTGGTCTCCGCGGCTGAATAAGACGACAGTCGGAGAACGTCGCAGCAATGAAGGCAACGAAATGTCGGCTCGTCGGACAAGGCCCCCAAAATGTTACAAAACAAATGTTAGTAATGTTTACAACATAATGTTATATAACAAGCATGGATATTGTTAATGAGTATGATGTACAATATCAAAAGTAGCCTTTTTTTAAGCTTCAGAATCTTCATTGAATGATCTTGCTTCTCAAATATACTAATGATCGATCATTAAAAACAAACTAAATGAGAGTTTATCAAATGTACAATGGAATGTTGGCTAAAAATATTTATAAACACATCATGATCATTAAGTTAGTCCTAATCAAGTATAAAAAATTAGTATAAATTCAACGATAGACAAAAACCATGCATATGTTGTACAATTAGAAAGTACCAATTATTCACTTAAAAGTTGCTAAATTTGCATGAATTTCACCCCAAGAGGAAACCAGGTATAATTTTTAACTCATGAAGGGAAAAGTTTTTAACTATTTTTTATTTGGCATTCAAACGCTTAACATAGCTTGAGACCTTATAAAATACTGAAAATTAATTTTACGAACCGTGGAAGATTAATTATTGTAAATAAGCAGTTAATTTTAATCAAATCTTCCACTTGGAAACATTTTAATTAAAAACACCTCAATGGGATCGCTATGTAAAAACGCCTTAATGGGGATGTAATTGTATTAAATTTAACGAAAAAAAATTGAAATAGTAGACATTTTTATTTGCAAGCGTTGAGTATCAAAGAATGTGTAATTTAAAATGTTACATTAAATCATACTGGAAATTGAGCGTCTTACGATAGAT
Source organism: Stenopsyche tienmushanensis (assembly GCA_008973525.1). Lineage (NCBI taxonomy): Eukaryota > Metazoa > Arthropoda > Insecta > Trichoptera > Stenopsychidae > Stenopsyche > Stenopsyche tienmushanensis. The sequence goes on along the minus strand of WACJ01000232.1, from coordinate 488,902 downwards.
CTACCCAGGAAAACTTTTTTTTTCAGATAAAAAGGAGTCTTAAAGAACGCGAATTTACCAAAGTTGAAGAAGAACTTTTAAGGTGTATGCCAAAAATGTTCAATGCTATTCATACCAACTTCGGATTAAAATATTAATGTTTCGATGCTAAGTTTTCTTTTTTAAATAAGTTCAAAAAGATTCATATCTGAAAGTTTTCATAAACTTCTAAATATTTTAATTCCAAGCAGTAACAAAGTTGAAACAGAAAAATGTATTTCATTTCAAATGAACCTATATTTAAAATGAATACAGCATTAGAAGACAATTGTAGTGAACAATTACATTTTAAATCCATCCATATTATAAATATTTTGTTAGAAATTTGCAAAATTGAAAAACATTCAGCGATTAATCAGAATAATTTTGAGTTAAATGTCTTTTATTTCACTCGAAAAATCTTACTACAATTTCATATTCTCTTTTGAACCCTTTAGAAATCGCGTAAGTTGCTTAAGGTCTTGAGAGCGTATTTAAAATGCTTTCAAATGCTTTGAAAAAAAGGAAGAATGATGATATCCTGTAATGAGTCTTCGCTTTGAAACATAAAAGAACCTCAATCTGAGTCAAATGAAAGAATTGCTTTGTAGAAAAAAAATGTTTGCATAAGAATTAATCCTTTGTGTTTTGACCCATATTATATAATTACGATTTTGAAAAAAAATGTTCAATTAAAAATTGCTTTAATACGTGGATGTTTAAATGTGCGACCCTTATATAACGGACATTTTTTTTTTTTGGGAGTTTGGGGGCATGTGCAAAACATCCTGGAAATATAATATAATGGTGTAGTACTCGTTCGTAGAATTTGAGATTCTACTGATTTGTCAATAGAAAAATTTATCATTATTGGCAATATCTATCCATAGTGGAGAGCTATGGGCTGTTGGAGAAGATATATAATGTTTGATCGGAAATCTAATTCATAACTGCTGCTATAAACCCTGAGGGCTTGTGTTGTATATAGAGAAACTCTGTTCTTTCGTCAAAATCTTATATAAGCCTGCCCTCAAGATTTGATGGTTCGGAAATAAGCCTACAGTATTTTTTGATGTTTTATTGATTGTTTCCACTACACAAGAAAAGTAATCTTTACTTCCATCAATTACCGTTAATATTTCTAATTCAACGTCTTGTTCATATTATATATAGCATATAATCACGGTCGTCAATCAATTTTAAACTCATTTATGTAAGCGTATTTTCACAATTTTGTCACAAGAAAACATATTCACCGCCAAACTTGACGCCATTATGCGGTCAGTTTAATGCTTTACCAAATAATAAGCTTGAATTTATAAAATACATATACAGTCTAAATTTAAAAAAAAAACTGATAGAGGTAGGATTGAAAAATGGTTATAATTGATGTGTTAAATACTTTATGGCATTTATGTATTAAGATATAGAATCGCCCGTATTTCGCAAGCAGAATTTCGATTTACTCAGACTAAATCCTTTAACCCTTTGTGGTCCAGTGTTCACACGTATTGGACATTTTTTTACAGATACTTACAGAAAAATATTCTGTGACGGTTTTAATATTTTTTTAACTGTAATATGAAACAGATGTTCTAGAACAGCGGCTCCCAACCTTTTTAGTCTCGTAACCCCTATAGCCTATCAGGGAAACTTATTTTACCCCCCTTTAATTTTTTTATTGAAGAAAACAACACATACATATAAATAGCCTTTATTTATCATAAAATTGCATAAAACATTCAAATATTACAAATATAAGTCTTCTGACGTATATTTTTGAAAAAAAAATATTTCGGAATTTTCCCAGCTAGTTATAATTATTCACACTATAGATATTTTGAATGATTGCTTACCTTTATCTATTAAAACATTAATAATTTATACTTTTGAATAAATTTGATATTTTTGACAATTTTCGGACCTGGTGCAAAACTTTTGAATAAAACCTTCAGAACGCAAAGGCTTAAACCCTTCATTTAAGACGGCATGGAATATCTTTGTTATATGATACAGCTTTTCTCATTCTTAGATTTGAAAATCAAATTTAAACATTCAGGAACGGTGACAAACTCACTAATAATACCTTAAAAGCTTCTTATTTTAAGCCCACGAAATAGGAAATGTGTTTCATCTTATTAGCAGTGACTTTACATTTAGTCCATATTTTATACATTGAAATTCGCTATTTTTAAATCTAAATTTGTACTATATTAATAACTATAAATATTAAATAATCTGTCAATAGTCGCTCTAAGATAAATATCCTATATAGTTTTATGTGGAAGCTATAGTTTGATTTATTGACGTATTCTAGTTTGATAAACCAACACACTATAAAATAAGTAATTTTAATTATGTTTTATACCGTTTTTTTTGCAATAATACATTTCCAATAACGCTTATTCTTGCGCATAGGAAAAAATAACAATGACAAAGATCATATTGAACCCATGCATGTCAATAAATCTAACTTGAATGAATAAGAGCTCATAGTTAAGTGGAAAAAGCAAACACCCAAGACTATGAGCTAATTTTTCCATTTGGAATTAATATTTTAACGAGTACTATTTTTTACATACGTAAAATTTTCATATGTAGAAAGACTATTTTCCACCATCTTGAAGGGCTCTGATCTCAATTTAATTTCTGAAAATAAACCTCAGGGCCACAAATAAATTTATTACTTCTTCAGCGTTTGAAAACGAAAAACATATATGTACCTTACTTTAAGCCTTAATAACTCCTATATTTCAAAGGATACGAGGAAATTTCTTTCCATGTACTAATAAAAGATTAAAAAATATCAAAAACAAATATATATATTGGTTAAAAAATATTACAATACTTGGAAAAATAATTATTACATTGAAATATTATACTCGTTTCAATTTCAACATATACAGCTAAAATACGTCAAATATGTGTATTCTATACAATCAATGAATTTCCATTTCATTTATACTCTTCCTTCAAAGAGCTAACGTCAAGCACAATTTGTTTCTACCAAAATCTTTTAAAGTGTCACTACAGAGAATAAATAAATTAATTGGTGCTATGATAGCATTATTTTTTTGCCTAATGAGGTCTTTAAAAATATCATTTTGATGAATATTTTACTTTTACTTCATAACAGCGAGCAAAATTCAAGATTGAATAAAGATCATTTTTGCGAAGTTAATTTTTTTGAATTCATTTTGATTTGTGCAGTTTTTCGTTTTATGTATTTTTTTACAAAATGTAAGACCTTTGAGTTTTCTTGAAAAACTCAATCAAGCAACAAAAACAACTGCTGTATGCTAAAAAAATAATTAATTTCACATAATGTTTTGTCATTGTTTCGAGATTTTTTTATAAAAATAAACATGTTTTAAATCAGAAGGGGCCAACCTATAACGCATACACCAAACGTCGTACATTGGAAGATTACAAATGGCTTATTTCTCCTGTACCCAAAATTCTTGTTTTAGGCTTCTTTTCATTTCAGATCTTTCCGCATGTGTCTCAAGATACTTCGACAAGCTTCTTTTCGCTTAAATACACGCATTTAAACGAGTCAACTCCCTCATGTTAGTAAAATAAATTAATTAAAGCTCTATTTCAGCTTTATTTAAAGCCCTCGTAGAAAAGAATGAACTTTCTGTGTTCTTACTGTGATCTTAATTGTAAGTTTTGTATTTTTTGAGGGTTGGCAATACTGAATGGTGGAGGGAGATCTTCTGGTAGAGCGAGCATCTCAGGAATACGGTAGTGCGTAAACTCACATTTTAGTGTCCAATTGTGTGAATAATGTCTGTAAGAAATCTCGCTAAGTGCGAACCACGTTCTGTCACTCACTTTGACTTAAAGCGGCTTGAATTCGAAGGATTTTCGTAGCTCTTCGTGACTGGAGATGAAATGTTGGTGGCTCATTACATGCCTGAGTCCCCCAGCCTGAGGCAAAAAGAGGGGAATGCTAATGAGTGGAATGTGCTTATTGCACTGACAACGCCCGTCCTTACAGAGCCTTAACCATCAAGGTGCTTTTGAGCTCAATTGGTTTGGGATATTTGAACCTCCCCCCTCCCCCCAATATTCTTCTGATTTGATGCCTTCAGATCATCATCTTATCACTTTCCTAAAGGTACATATGGGTAGAATTACATTTTTATCGGACGAGCAGATGCAGAAAGGGGTGAAAGTGGGGATAGGAGCTGGCGGAAGAGTTCTTCGAGGAGGGCATAAAGAAGCTTGAGTCACGGCTCATCACATGCATTGAACGGGATGGCAATTATGTGAAAAAATAGTTAACAAGTGTACCAACAAATTCTGTAATTTTATTTTCAAATACACTTTTTCTAAAAATATATAAAAAATTAGTACACTTACTTTCTGAATATACCTCGTAAAATAAAACCTACAATGGTTGATTGACTTCACTTACCCTAAAACACAGTTTTGATTAAATAATTTGTCAAAAATTTATTTTGTACACTTTCCAAGGATGAAAAAGTGACTGGTGAAAATCATTTTCACCTAAAATTATTTATTACTCATCTTGAAAAAGTTTTGGAACACTTTAAAAGTAGATTACAACAATTTATCATTATCGAACGCGTGACTATTTTTTGTGTAAGTCCTTTTACTACACAAGTAGACATTACTAAAACTATAGCAGAACTTCTTCAGAAGAAACGTGGAATATAAAAGTAGAAATATTAGATTTCCAAAATAATAATCTAAAATCTCATGATATGGGTGATAACTTTTGGGATGTATTATAGTTAATCACATAAGTATAATTATTTGAAAAAGCAGTTTTTAAAATCAAATCCCGTTTTGATTCCACATATTTGTGCGAATCTTTATTTTCCACCATGAATATTATAAAATCAAATTTCAACTTACCAATGCCAACCTTGATTGTTTTCGATTGAGATAATATCCCAACTGTAAAAATTCAGCAAATGAAATGCCGTGGCAAAAAACGCACTAATTCAGCTTTTATAATAAATATATAATATGTTACAGTAACAACTATAAATCTAATGGATATAAAGTGTCTGCGGTATCTTAAACCCTATCCAGAATATTTAATTATGATTAATTAACCATTGAAAGGAAATTCGCTACGACTTAAAACATGTAAAGGTTATCACAGTTCATTCGCACTCAATATAAAAACGTGTTAACATTTTTTTATTGTTTGTAAGCATTGTAAGTGATACAATAAATATGCATGAAGTAGTGTCATTAAAACATTATTAAAGTCAAGTATAAATACGAATATTGATAATCCATTAAAGTACCTTTCATCGTTAGACTTTGATGGACACTTTCATTACCCACGGTCCTTTATGCATGAAGCATCTAATAAGATTTTAAAAAGGTTCTGACTTTTTCAAAAACAAATTCTCTCACGGCTCAATAATTAGCATTGCCATTTATTTCTTATCGAGGCAGCTGAAAATGATTTATTTGATATTGAAATCAATTAAATTTTGCTTTAATGTTCAATAAATATTTACTTGATAAAGGGTTAATATTTTTAGACTTGAATATTTTAAACAACTTCATCCATAATCGCAAAGGATATTTTCAAGATTTAGAAACAATTAGTTCTACAGGGGAGGCAAACACGTGCTTCTCTCCCGTCTATTGCATGGCCATTATGATAGAAAACTTTAGGTCCTGCCTTTTTAAATTATTGCCACTATACTTCTCAGAATAACTGTCGTTTCAGGTCGTGCGTTTCAAATAAGGGAGTTTCCCTGCTGCACTCTGTACATACCAACCTGACAGTGGCGACTATCTGATCTAAAATGCGTTTGATCTACATCTAAACTTAAAAGAAAACGATATAAGTGAACAATAATGATCAACCAGGTTTATGTATTATTTAGATATCTCAGCCTAACTCCTAACTTTGAGCTAATATTGAAAGTATCTCAATCCTCATAAGTGCCCTTGGAATATATAAAAAATTATATATTCCAAAACATTCAGCATTCACATAAATAAATATTTGATAAGTAGACAGACTTAATCATTTGTAATTAACTGCAAATATAAACATCGCATTACAAGTTCTGAATTATTAAAAATACAATCAGCTCACTTCAGAATCTTAAGTATGCTAAGAATGTTTTGAAGATCCATGTAGAAAAAAATATTTATTCAACCAAATATCAAAGCTACTACATTTGCTGCCATAGAATGATTAAATCGGATCAACAGGAATTATCATAGCGGTAGCCATGACCTGCACACGCTTGATGATGACAGAACGAAGATGTTAATTAGGCGTAAAAAAGAAATGACTACTCGCCGTCTGTGAAAATCTTAACGAAACAGGTTTTAAAATACAGATATGTTATGGAAGGTCTATAACAACGTCCACGCCGAAGAACTAAACTATGCACATTCAATTAAATTGGCACGAATAAATTACTGTATAATTTGGATTATAACGACTTAAGTATAAAGTGTAATGAATATTGTGACCATCAAACCAAGTTTTAATAAACATGCTACTTTATAAATATTTCACAAAATCTAAAAGTGCAATATCTTATATGCAAATAGTAGAAAATTAATATTAGGGAGACCGAAAAATATTCGCGTATTTTGAGACCTTTGAGACCAAAAATTAGTAAAACATTAAAAATTCTAGGAATTGGAATATTTTATTGATTTTCTCGCAAAGAAGTGGGTCGCGTTTTCCAATTAGTCAAAGATCGACCGTCATTGAGAGAGGTATAAGTTCGACTATTTGAAATTGAAAAAAGGTAATATATTCTTTGATTGCCTTTAAATATTGAGTCATTTTGCTATTTTATTGTTTTCAATGAATTTCAAAAGAATAGCGTCAACAAAAAAAAACGCTAGCTTTTTGTATGAGTTCAAATTGGGGCACAATGCAGTGAAAGCATTGTGAAAATGTCAAATGTCAAAAGAGGGAAGATAAAAATGCTGGACAATTGGGTGCCACACGAACTAGTCAGAAGGCTAAAATTGAGCCCCTTGAAAGTGTTTTCTTTGTTGATAAATTCAAGTACATAACAATAGTAGTTATTGACACTAAAATAAATAGAAGAAATTGACACAAGAGTTTCTCCCCGAGTCTCCGATAACTAGTTTTAAAATAAAAATGCATCCATGGTTTGAAATACGTTATATTTACTTTGGATTTATTACGAATAAACTTTCTAATTACTTTTATAAAAACGAATAATATCCGATTTATTTTATTAATATTCGAATTGCTTATTTTTCGGTAATAAACACATGCTTACAACAATATATTTTTAATACTCTAAAATAATCCATAGATCTTAATTCGAAATCTGATGAGTAAAAACAAAATAACTTATAGATGGCCCTGCCCTGATCTTAAATAGAGGTGATCAATTGGAAATATTGTATTATACCATAAAATAATCCAAATTCTTCGGAACAATATTTAAAAAATTCCTACCGTCGAACGTTTTGATTCAATTTTCTGGTTTACAATCAGGGCGTCCTTCAAAGCTTACCTTATACTAATATTAAAAAATATGAATTCATAAGTATTAAAAAATTCAACTCATTTATAATAACGAACAACTTCATCGTTATGTCGTCATTCCTCAATTCAAATAACAGGAACCTACATTTCCGCACTTAAAACGAGAAAAAAATATTTAAATGACGACAATTATACAAACGTATGACTACTATAATTTAACTACGCTGTATACAAATTTTAAGTAGTTAAAACTGCTCGTAAAAAAATTAAACTAGGTTGCGACTAAAATCTGTCATTAACAAAAAATATCTATAAAATATTAAGGGGACCGAAAAGTAATAAGAATTTTAATTCAGTTACAAAAAAAACATTAATTAAAGAAATAACTTAAAATCTAATCTACAAAATCCATCTTTCGGGTAATTTATCAATTCCGATCTTGTAAAAGTCTTTCGGTTTTTCATTAAAAAAACTTTTCCAGGTGTTTTTTTATGTCACTTATATTTGTAATTTTTTTCACGTATATAATGTTCTAGTGAACGAAACAAATAATAGTCTGATGGTGCAATGTCCAGAGAATATGGCGGATATGGTTCAAAGCCAAGTTCGATAATTTTTTCCTGAGTAATTAAGAGTCCTGCTTGCTGGAGAATTATTTCATTATTATTCACTAAAAACGGCCTGGTTTTATTGAATTTATAATTTTTTCTAATTGTTGACAATGCAGAGTAGCATTAATTATTTCACCAGGTTTAAATAGTTCAAAGTAAATAACATTAAAGCTGTCCCATCATATACAGCTGGGCTTAAGCTGGGCTTTGCCGTAAGTATTGCTAATTTTCCGAGGAAAATCCATTATCTTTTTCTTGTAGTGTTGTCGTATAGGACCCATTTTTCATCGCAGGTAACGATTCGTCGTATAAAGGGTTCGGAATCATACCTAGACAAAAGAGAAGCACAGATAGTGCGTGGCTGTTCTAGTGCTGTTAAATAAATCGTAAACCCAAACTCCTTGTCTGGAACACTTCCCGATGCGGTGATCTTGTATAGTATGGATCAGACTCTACTAGATTCAACAAGAGCTCATCGTCTATTTTATTCCTGATCTAGGAGCGTCTTGAAGATTTCTATCGCCAATATAATTTTTTTCAACCGCCTATGACATTTACTAAGTGTCAATATATCGCCATATGTTTCGTTGATTTTCTGCATTATTTCTTTTGCTTTCATTGTTTGATCGAATAAAAATAGTATACAGTGGCGTAAATGTTCTTCAGTGGAAATGTACAACTCTCAATCCACATGCACTAAATAATACGTGTTAACTTCACCAAGTCTCAATATGAACTGATTTTAAAATAGGTTAACTTAAAATTCCTATTACTTTTCGGCCCCTCTCCTACATATTTTTCGCAGATGAATGCATCGCATTCATTACCACTTCATTGAACTATTATTTTAATAATTACCGTAATTAACTATAGTAAGAGGGCTTAAAAATGCAAACCTGTTTTATATTTATATGCATTATTTGCGGTACAATCGAATTTTTTAAACTGATTTTTTTAATTCGCGTTTGAGATAATAAATTCGTCAATAATCTGTCATAAATGTGTATTAAATGCACTACATCTCATCGTTTTTATTTTGATAAATCCAAAATTTTCATATTAAAATTACTGAAAATTTTCAATCATTAAATATAAGCATGTCATACAAATCACGTTAGTTATTATTTCAGAAATTATATCTCTTTCCAATATGTCGAACAGCGAGACGTGCTCACGGTTGCGGAACGACTGTCATATGATTTTTCGCCTCATCATACGCCCGATATTAAATCAGAATGAATTAACATACATTTGTTTGTTCTTTATACACGTTATATTAAGTATATATCGTTTTAAATTCTGATTAGTATGGTTGAGCATATCTATTTTAAATTATGGCTAAATCTGAATCTAGGGCAACGTCGGTTATTGCACAGTGATTTCATTTTAAGCTGATATCTCCTGTATTTTATCCTCAAAATTTGCTCGTTTCGATAAATCCCTAGATTCAGCGCTTATGTTTAAGCAAATATCGATCAACACAGTCAATATCACCTACGCCTACATGTTCTCATTGGAAAAGCCGATATATGAGTATATAACCGTCAATGTTGATTAAACGCGAATAATTTCAAAAAAGCAGTCTTATAGGATTACAATTTAAATTGTGATCGATCAATTTTTATAATTGGAATTTATGAGCGTCGTATGCGGAAGAATAAAATGATTGTTTCCTTACAACAACAACAAAAAGCCTTGATAATATATAATTTGCACGGTGTATTTTCAATTTTCAACGTTATTATTGCATATATTTTAATCGGAAGAAGGGCCGTTATTTAAGGGTTGTTGCGGAGGCTTTGTTATGCAAAATGCCAACCAAGGACAAATTTAACGCGATGAAATTTCGTTGGGCGAAAATGTTTGGAATTGCGAAAATGTCAACTTGTTTAAAGAAGTTTTCCCGAATTTATAAATATACCTACCTTAGTGGTCCTAGTTTCAAATGAAAAACGCGAACATTTCACTGTCATCTTACAACTCGTCTATGTCACATATGAATTTTAATTGTGCTTTTTGATTAATAAAATACATTGTAACCGGTTTAACGCGATCACGAAATTTGTTATTGTTTAATCAATTTTACCCGGCTTTGGAATCAATCGAGATTCCTATCCAATCATTCGAATCATTGCTCTGATCGTGAATAAATTTAGCAATAGTTTCTAAGCACTGACACAGGACTGTTGCGAAACTCGTGAGAAAACTTTGAGGAGCACTGCTACGGCGTGCGAACCGTTCGCCGGCCGAAAAGCAACTGCCGGCTATTAGCGCATGGAACCACCGACACTCGCATTCTGTACGGATATAACACAAGTATAAGTATCGAGAATGTTGTTTAATTTATTGAATAATTGCACAATTGCATCTTAAAGTGCAATGATTTAATAAACAGATATTATATCATGCGTTCATATAAACATCCAACAATAAGTTCCATACAGGGCGAAGAAAACATGTATTATATGAACACTTGAAAAGCGGCACTGCAATAATAATGTGAGCAAAATATTTATATGTATTATTAAAATGTACGCTTTTTATGAAAACTAACTTAAAATTTATTTGCCTAATTGCATGCATTATATTAAACACCATGTTAAACTGTTATTATTGGAGAGTGGTGATTATTTTGTTTGAGGTTCGGGTTCAAATTTGAGAGATCAGAAATACTAATATTTCCGATCGAACGTCTCGATCCATGGTTACCCTGATTTCATGGATTTGAAAACATAAATACTAAGGCGATTAATAAAATTGTGCAGGGACGTAAATTACAATTCCTTCCCCATCCTTACTTTACTACATGCGAAAAGCAAATAATAAAACACCATATGAAAAATCCTCTACCTAGTAAGAAGACGTTAGTAAGGGACGTTTCTACCTTGTTGGTTAAAACAATTTTTTTTTCATGTATAGGAAAGAGCCAATGTTTAAGAATAAGTTCAGTAAATTTCAAGTCGATAAAAATGAAATTCGCAAAGTTATAAGCCGACGAGGAGAAGCTGCGCTGCGTTTTTCTCGTAACTACTTTTTCCAAGCTCATGGAAGTGTTCCCACGTGCCCTAGATAAGCATTCTGTATGGAATTTGACATACACGTATATAATAAACGTCTCCATCGAATAGACTACAATTATTTAAAAATATTTTAAAATGTTTATTTAATGAACAAAAAACTACAAAAAATGTTAGTAAAAATACAAACTTTTTTTCAATTGCTCACTGTTTTTTTTATTTTCCAATATTTCTTTTTAATTTTAGTCTAAGCTTTACACAACATTATACAAAGTCAAAATATGTTTAATTTTTTTGCTACAAATTGCCTATTCAGGACTTAGGACTTCCATGGTAAATAATGTCATCGCTCGCGCACCGACATAGTTGCTCCCCCCACTCCCATTAGCATACTTTCTCAAACTTTAAAAAATATTTTTATATTCAATAAAGGTTACATAATCAACACATTAAATAACATAATTCTATATTTAATACTTTTCGCATAAAAAAAAATGTTAAAAAAAACCGATCACTTTTTGGTTCAACAAGATAGAAACGTCCCTTAAGAACAAGTAACATGTTTGAAGTCGTTATACCGTAATACTTATTATTAATATAATGATTTTGATTCAGACTACAGCCTAAAAACCTTCATGATATTTTTCAAACATTGCTTAATGTAAAGATTTTGTAGGAAGGTGGAAGTTCTGGTAAGTGGAAGTTGAAGTAAATTCATAAAAAGTTATACATATATCTAATACATAAGCTATAAGAATAAATCTTTGCAAATATATCGTCATCCCCTGGCATTAACGTCCACTCTTGTTGTAATTTGCATATAATGTCAAAATGTTTGTAATATATGTCACTTTAACATCGACTGTTAGTCAAAATTTTATGCCAAATTTATGTGGCATATTTGGCATACATTGTCTACTCGTACATCGGCATCGAGCTTTTAAAGAAATGAATTATTCATCAACTGAGATATTTTCGCATGGTGCGCTTTGTTATTGTCTATAAATTTCCTACGTGTTTCTGATATTAGGGCAAACTTATTTGGGTAGTTATAAGCGTATAAATCTAAGGATTTCCATAAATTTATCTTCTTGGCATTGCGTTTCAAAAAAAAGGTAAATCCAATTCCTTGGACACAAGTGGATTGTTTTTATGACACGACTTGTATTTCGTATTTTTTAATTTTTATTTGACGATTCCTCAATTGCTTTCAGATTAATTTCGTTGTCTTCAGAACTTGTAACAAAAAGGTCTCTGATGTATTACATTTAAGTTTAAAATTAGTCGAGCAGTCAGATTAACGAGTATTGGTATATTAGGGGGACCCATAAATAATCAATTATTTCGAATTAAAACGGAAAAAAATTGTTACGATTTTATTTTAATTATTCAATCAAGTTTTATAACGGCACAATATCTGGCGAATATGGCGGATGAGATAGCAGTTCCCAATTGAGTTCCCTAATTTTTTCCTGGGTTACTTTAGCTGCATGGGGTCTGGCATTATCATGATCCAAATCACGCCTTTTCGGTTGACGAAATTTAACATCATTTAAATATGATAATTTTGAAACTATTTATTTATTTTTCTTACATTTACTTTCGAATTTAGTGTTTATTATATAGCTTTTAAGCGAACTCCCAATGATTATAAATATATATCAAAGTAATTTCTTTGGGCTATTTATACGAAGGTTAATTTATCATCGTCAATTCACGCCATAAGCAAAAATAAAGTCCCTTCGATAACCATTCAACCGGAAGCAGCACAGCCAATCAATTTCCAATTATCCTCTTAAAACTATTAAACCAATTAATTTGTGGCTTTCTTCTAAAAAAAAGGTTATATTCATGAACGACCAAGTTTTTCTGATCAAAAATTGAAATTATGAAAAAAAGTTCAACTTAACAACAAATTTGGAAGATCAGAAATATTAATATTTCCCCAAATATAAGTCCAAAATCTCTTCTAAAAACTATCATTATTCCACAATAAAGATATTACTTTTTGTTGTAATATTTCTAATTAAAAAAAATGTAAAAACTCATCTTAAGTCTGCAAATCCTTGACCTGATAAAAATACTAAGTAAATAGCAAAAAAGTGTTGTTGATCTGTCAGTATCCGATCGAGCAAACTTATAATTACTCCACGAAAACTTTGAGATAATTTATGACTTCATCATACTTTTTACAGCTAACGATTAAAAAACATTTAAATTTATTATTATTTTTCTTATATACCGTCATCAATCTCCATAGAAGATTTTCTTAGGAATGAAAGAGTATTATGTCATGGTTTCCCATTGCCTTTTACGTATATTTAAATTAAAATAATACTATTTGATTAGGATTTTTTAAGTCGAAAAATATCTATAAATTAGTAGCGAAATTGTCAATATGTTCGAATGATATATAACTATTGCAGCAAATCAGTCACTTATATATCTGAAATTATGATCAATTGATGTGTACCCAAACCTGCTTGTAATAAAATGATAAAAACTAAAAAGCACTATACCAACACTGAACACACTCACTTATCACCATTAATATAATTAATATGATGCTTGATACCTTATTATAGGGAGGCTGTGTTTTGATTATCAAATAGATTATTTTCAATGTCATATTGCTTTGACAAATTATTTTACATACAATATTTGAAGAAAATTCTTCATTATGGGTATGAGCTTCAGTGTCATATTCTAATTACGAAAATAAGATTTTGGATAAATTCTTCGGTATGTATGTAGATATTCTTCAAAAGTAAATCAAGTAAATCATATTTCTATTACAAAATCATTTTTATATTTTCAGAGCTATGTTCTTTCCATGCCTTACGATTGAATGATTTCTCTCGATGCACTTTTAAGAACTTTCATTTCCAATATATTTTTATCAACTTAATTAGTATTATATCATGTGTAGTAATGTCAGTTCTTTAATGCGGAATGTTGATGATCAGATGCCGTCGATGAATGAGTAATAGCTATTTTAGTACGGATTCTGCAAACGCATGAAATGTTTTTGATGATGACCCGCAACTCCAGCGGAAATTTACGACACTTCTCCAGGTCACCCAATTTCATAGAAATGTTCTAAGTGAACCGTATAAATAAATCATCAAATAGTAAAGATCTTTGGCAACGGTCCATTAATTATATTCAAGTGTATTTGTGGCATTTTGCAGATTAAAATTAGATTAATTCGATTCAGTCCAAAAAAATTTTACTATCTGCATATAAAAAATCTTTAATTTTAGCAATTCAAATTCTGTTAAAATTGTTGGATTGTAATATGCTCCAATGAGACAACATTTTTGAGCATTGATGATGCATTATTCCAAGATGTTAAACATGTATATAATAACTAAAAAAATATATATTACTGAAAATTACGATAACAGTTCTATCTTTCCGCTAAAAAATAGTTCCACACTATTTATGTTTAAATTGGATTTCACTTCTAAATCGTTATTGTAAAAATCAAGAGTCCGCATCGACTGACGATGAACAACTAAAAAGCCAGAAAGATTAATTCCTAGGAAATTCCTAGTCAACTGAAAATGTCCACTCCAAAGATCAACATTCAAAGCGAAATAAAATCATGCTACAAGCCATTGAAACCGAGAAAAATTATCACAGTATACTCGTATAGTAATCATCAATCAGGACTAGATACAATCAACAATACCAGATTTTTACTGAAAAAAATCATGAATAATATCATCGGAGCTACAGTTTGAATTAAAATTTTTCAAGAAGAAGAGGTTGTGTTCCAGTGATTCCGACTGATATGATAAATGCATGTGCTTAAAATTTTGGCAATATAATGTCAACATATGAGTAGAAATCGAAGTCCATTTGGCGACTTAGTGTCGATTTACGAGTGGAAAGGATTTTAATATCAAAGTGACAAGTTTATTTAATATTAAATTTTATATTTTTACACACCTTTTACTTCCCCCATATATATATGAATATTTGTTTATTTAAGTACAAACAATAAGAAACAGAAAATTTCACCCCAAGAAGAAGCGATAGATAGAATTATTCCTAAAAATGTGAAACAATACTCAATGTATTTATGTACCATGTAATTTGACGTAGTTGATGTAAATAAATTTGCCTTGTTTTTCTATTTTTGGAAAGCTTTCGTAATTTTATAAATGTTAACAATTTACTCGACACCTTAAAATAGAAATTAGTGTCGTTTCAAACGAAAAAAAAAAGATATTTATTGGCAAGAAAATATTTTTTCTCCAACTTTGACATTTTGAAGAATTCATTTTTGTATGGTAGATTATCTGGGTGTCTGTTTACAAATCACAAAGGCTTAGAAAGTCGTATTTATGTGCAAAATAACGACAGGTGCTTGCTTCCACACATTTTCTGATATATTTTCAGAAAGGGAGGTATTCATATTATTTCCATTTGCAATATCAAGAAGATCTCTTTTTTTATTGGAGAAAAATAATATTTATATGTCTTTTTTCAGTTTACTTTACAAAGAAAAGAAATCGGTTTGATTAAAAAATATATATAATCTTAGCTAGACATTACGAGAATTTCCACACGCGTATGAAGAATGTATACTTACTTAGAATGTATACAAGTTTATTATTATTTAAATAAAATATATAAAGAATCAAAATATCCAATTTACGCTATATTAATTTTTACATTGATTATGACCGACATTTAATTTTTGTACGAATTATTTTGAAATATCCTGGAACCATTTCTTATAGCACAACAGCGATATGTACGCTATTTTCAGGATTTTTATATCAAATTAAATGAGTTTTTTTTTCATCTCTTCTATGGATCTTTGCCGATCATTTTAACCTGTTAAATGCCAACGACGCACCGGCACGTCGCATTTGTATGCGCTCGTTACTCTCTGGCAGTTAAAAGGTTAATATAGTTTTCATATTATATCTATGTGACCATTACCCACTTCCTACAAATTTATACAAGAACTTTTGTGGTTTTAGATAATAAACTGTTCGTTATTTATAGACTATATTTTATTGTAAATTCTGTTGTTTTGGCAAAAAAAATGGCGCTTTGGTTAGTTTTTCAAATATATTTACAATTTTATGGTCGTTTAGCTTTTTAAGCTATTAAATTTAGTGTCTCCAACCCATCACTTAAAATGTTTAAATAATATCAAAAATGTTAGTGAACCCTCATTAATTTCATTAATATTTTGAAAATTTAATAGATTAACTCGCAATTGACTTCTTGCTAAAATGCGACTTTACACCAAAAAAATAAGTAATAAAGAAAAGAATAGAAGAACTTTCTTTGAGATCAAAACATCGTACTTTTTACCTCATTTCATCAACTAAAAGTTTCAGAGAATCTCTAATCTTTTATTATATCCTTTGCCGCAAGCAGCAGTCTAGAAAACTCATTAATTTAGCTTTTTTTTTAATTGTCGATAAAAATGATCCGAATGATGTTCATGTTCATGATTCATCATTACAGCGAATCCAATTCCAATATTCAATGTAATGACTGAATCGACTGACTTTTAAAACATGTTTGTAATGACTGAATCGTTTCTATTGTATTCTAAGTTAATATATATTTATATATATAAGAGGGAATCTTCAAAAGACACCACCATTCTGGTGGTAGTGTGGGATTTTTACCCACTAACCCCCCCCCCCCTCCTCTTCGGCTGCTAACCGGCTACTGTTGTGTATTTGCACCACGCATTCCATGCCCTAGCATCCGTTAACATTGAAGGTACCGTGTTGCTAGGGAAGAGCGAGCTGATTCCCAGCTTCCTGATGGGATGAAAGGATGTCCTTTTCAGTGCTCCATGCTGGGCAGACAAATGTCATGTGTACAGTATCGTCGTACTCCGCTCCGCAGTGATGATACTCCGGGCCGATCTCTTTGCCTATTTTGTGTAGGTAGCTACCAAAACAGCCGTGCCCAGTGAGGACCTGGGTCAAGTAATACCACAGTTGACCGTGCTTTCTGGCTACCCAGGTTCTCAGGTTCGGTATTAGCTCGTGCGTCCACCGACTTTTAGCGGAGTTGTCCCATCGAGACTGCCTGTCTCTCGTAAGCAAGCAGGTCGATTGGCGGTATGACAGTCAGTGCCAGGACGGCGTCTCCTTCTCTGGACTCTTGCCATGTTGAGCCTGGCCCTTTCAATTTGTTGTGCCTCGACCCATATCGGCGCGCCGTACAAGAGTACCGAGTGCACTACCTCGTTGTAGAGTCACCTCCTGTTTGTTTTTGGGCCACGAATGTTGGGCATCATGCTGGCCGACTTCGCTGCCGCCTTCTCCGCGTGGGTGATGAATCGGAGCTTGTCATCAATTTCCACCCCAAAATACCGAATGAATCTTGAGTATTTAATCTCGCATCTCCCGATCCTCAGGGTTGGGGGCGCAAGCTTCCTGCGTCTTGTGAAAAAGAGGGCCTCCGTTTTTTGGACAGCGAGCTCCAGACCAGCTCCTGTCAACCACTTCTTGACCTTCCTCAGCGCGTCCTCGCAGGTCGTTTGCAGGATCTCCGTGAATTTGGCGGTGACTAAGATGGCAACGTCATCAGCGAAGGCAACCATTTTGGCTCCGTCCATTAGCGGCGTCCTCAGCAGTCCGTCGTACATTAGGTTCCACATGGCGGGTCTAAGCACCGACGCCTGTGGAACGCCTGCCGTCACAGGTTTTTCTCTTCTCTCTCCGTCAGCGTCTTCGTAGATAAGAACTCTCCCGTACAGATAGCTCTCTACCATTCTGGTGAGGTATGATGGGGTGTCAATTTCCTTCAAAGCCTTGAGGATCAGATGCCATCTCGCCGAGTTGAAGGCATTCTTGACGTCTAGCGCAATCATTGTCTACTGGCTTTTACTCTACTACACCACGCCCGTTTCACCGTGTTTACACCTTGGGTGATGGCGTCGATTGTGGAGCGGCCTACACGGAAGCCGTACTACTGTGGGAAGAGTCCCGTTTCAATGTGCTGCTAGAGTCGCTGGAGGATAAATCTCTCCAGCGGCTTCCCCAACCCATCCAGCATGCACAGCGGTCTATGCGCCGATGGACCCGGAGGTATTTTCCTTTTGAGGATGAGAACCAGCTTCTACCCAATATACAAGACCTGACTTTATTTAAAAATTACATATGAGCATTCATACCAGCCATATTAAAATTTACATTTTATGAATCTGCGCTTATTGTTTGACACTCAATTTGACGCCTCTAATGTTTGGCAAACTTTCTCTTAACCCATCCAATTACAATTATTTTTTTATAACAAACTATTAGATTGTGAATACCCTATTATCTGAAAAGGTAATGTTACGAAATACTTTTGTTCTTCCAAGCTAAACTTTATTTACCGTCGTTTAACAAAGGGGTTGCTGCTGCTGCTTGAAAGAGAGGAGTGCAGAACCCGGAGCGACGAAGATAACTGGGCCCCGATATTCGGTTGAGGGGTTGTGTGCTAACCACGTTACAATTTGTATTTTGAAATGAACAATAATCAGTTGAAAAAATACTAGGAAATTATAATAAGTATTTTTGTAATTTTGCTCGTGGGTTTCAAATTAGGTCAAATGGACGGGTGCGTTAAACCTAGTGTTAAATATTCGATCAGATTTTACAAACGAAAAGTTTTGCAAAGACCTAAAAATCAATATCTTTAAGATAGAATTTCCACTGAAAAGTATCCTCTTTTCGTTGCCTGTAATAATAAATCCCAAAATAGAGTCAAACTGCTCCCAAATCAATAACGATTACCATATTGAAATACGCTGTGCCGTGTGCGAAACCTTCCTACAATTTAGAAGATTTTTTTTATTTTTTCATTCTATGGAAGTTTTTCTTTGATGCTCATCAAATTTTTATACAGCCTCAGAATTAACTTTGATTTTAAATCCATTGCAAAATAGGGCAACACTTAAGCTTTCTTTTGAAAATTGTTAAATTTTAATCCGTAATATAATTTCTCGTAAAATGTAAATATAAAATCCCTATCTGATACAAAACTCATCTCTGATGATCATATGCTATGACAAAAAGAGCAATTTTCGAATCATTCTTTAAAATTTTAGAAGCATTAAAATATATAAACGAAGATCAGTTACAAATAGAGATGCTAGAAGAGAAGCAAATTATTTGAAGATCAGATGCAAGAACTATAATACGTTTTCGTGTTGAATTTTGGAATGAGATTTTGCAGAATATTCATAGAATAGGTAAAATTCTACAAAATGAAGATTTGAACTTAAAAGCATGTGGATTGATCATTAGCTCAACAATGCATAATGGAGATAAATTTCGTATCACCCACTTTTGTACGGTTCTTGACAAACTTTCAACTAAGATGAAAAGAAGAGGAGAGATATAAAAATAAATGGCACAGACACATAATGTCATTTCATCATCAATTAATATTGAAAGATTTTATTAGTGCTATTCGATGCTTATCCAGATAATTTCAACACTAATTTCCCAGCAGAACTTCAGCAATTTCATGTAAGTTGAGCCATAAGTTTAATGCAAACAAAGATATTAAAACAAGATTCAATCATGCTGGACTTAAGAACACAATATTGAATGAACTTTTCTAAATGTATATATATTGCGTTTCGTATATTTTTAATATTAATGATAACAAACTTCTCAGCTTAATGTTTATTTTTAGTTATTTTATTTAGTGAAATAAATATTATTTCGTTTCTTACTGTAGATTTTATTTAATTCCGAATTTTCGATAAAGTTTTCGATTTTATTTTATATTTTTTATCATTATTTTAATATTTCTAATTACAAATTAAATGGGCATCAAAATTAGTTGTCATCTAAGAGTTTTAATCCGGCTCTGAGCGTAGCCCTCTTCGATTGAAGAAGTCCACGCTATACTAACAATATTCCAAGTATCAGCTCCTGCCAATTCCCTATCGATCTTAAGCTACTCTAATTAAGACCCAACATCGCGCAGCTTTGTTTGAAGCCCCAAACCGTGAAACTCAAGTTCTAATAATAATGTTGCTATAGTAAATGCTACTGAATCTAATAACGCTGTAGGTTGGTCACCATTCATGTAGTCGATCAAATACAACGTAAATACAGTGTGAAAGCTGAATTTTGCCGGTGATTACTTTTTAAGATTGGATTTTGGATTTGGCTTGTCGACAAATACAAGAAAAACGTACCGAAAACTCTTTTTTCATCAACTAGCATTTCACAAATACGCAAGTCTTATCAAATCGACTATTGCAATAAAAATAGAAGTAATAATATTCGTATTATGTGTAAAAAGTTTTTTCTTGTGTAGAATGTTTTTTTTCTGGATTGCAATTAATCTTGCTATATTCTTCTATTATGTAAGGCTTCCTCAGAAGCTGTGACTCTATCGACAGTAATTGCCTTTGTTTTCAATTTTGATTCGAAGCATCAGAAAACATGATCCATTATTGGACGGGCAATTCTGGTTTGTATTCGTTTTTTAACTATTTTAAAGTTTAGTTTAACCAAAAGATTAAATAGATTTAGGAGTAGAAGTTGTACTTTTGAATTGTAATGTTCTTTAATTGATCGACAGTGCCGAAAATTGATTGCTAAATATTTCTTTTTGCCAGACAAAAACTAGTATTTTATCATATTGCTCCTCGTTTTATATGACCGGATGAAAGCCCCGATCCTTTATTTGTTCAAAAGGACCAATAATTGTAAATTATTAATAATATTTTTACTTGAATAAATTAATGAAAAGACGAGCCCAACGAGGTGTACAAATTTACAAAGGCTCCACAAAGAGAAATTCTTACTATTTATATTCGGGTTTCTTCCGAGCGCTGGGAAAATAATTTTATATCAAATTGTTATTAATTTTTCCCAGCCATGTAATACTATTGGATCAAATTTATATTTAGCACCTTTTAAATGTTTCAAAATTCCATTCCGCATTTTTTTCCTCGCCCATTGAAAACTATTGTCGGAGGTTCAATGGTAAATATGATTCAGCATAAAATAAAAGATTACAATAACTATTATACGAGGGAACGAAAAACAATTTTCAACCTTTCATATGAAACATCAAAAACGGGCTTCAATCATGCATCAATTTTTGTACGTTGATGAAGGCGTCTGTGGCTTAAAACAATAAAAAATATATCGACCATCTGACCCGAATTAAGCCTAGAAAATATTTTCATGTCCGCAACAAAATGCCTTAAGCTCTTAAGGCATATTTTTTATGACTGCGATATAAATTGTATTATATTTTTACGCAGTGATGAAAATATGTCGTCATATTGCACACTTACGGGGTATTATGTGACATTAGAAGGGCACATAAAGAGGGTGGATATCCACTCTCATTTTATTTTTTGTTGTATTAATGTAAGCCTAAAATTAAGCACAAGTAGTTGTGAAGCTTTGCATGGACGATAAGCATTTGCATGGAAATATTGTTATGGGAACCAGAAAATAATCATAACGTTGACAGCCAAAAAGTCGACAGCATTTAAATTTGGGATAGGATTCTCAAGAGCGTTCTGAGAACATTAAAGTCCCATGAATTAAACGATGAATCAGGAATTTGTCAAATAAACTTGCCGAATATCATAGTAATTATCTCATTGCTAATCATTATACATATAGTATTCTAAAATATTTTCATCATCCATTGGTGGTTTTGAATATTTGAATATTTACATGCCAATGAAAATGTGTGTACAAATTTGAAACTGCCATATTAACTCAAAAACCGATTTTATTTGTGTAAGTTTGGATCTTTTCGAGAAGTATTCGATACATTTTATTTTAATAATATTTTATTCATATATAATATAATATACAACATATTCAAAATATACGCTTGAATAAATACACCAAACTTGTTTGAGATGCAGGGAATTTGTTTTTCGTCTTAAATGCGAATTGTCGTATGTCACGGTTGTCGCAAATCGAGTACTCTCTGTATATGTAAAACAGGTGAGCAAGGAATATGGGTTTTCCCATTCCAATATTTACAGTTTCCCGCAGTTGGAAAATAAGAGTTAATCCTCAAATAATTTAGTCACAGATTTATCCAAAACTCTCTTCATTACAGAAATGTGTTCATCAATGTTGATGAGAATATAGCATAGATATATTTGTCCTCCTCCCCGATATTTATCCAATCTTCAAAGATTCGATTTAGGTGTTCTTGAACCTATCGTTACTGTTTTCTTTGATGTGCTTGTCAAAATGGTGGTCTATCTCTAGCTAAATAATATAATCTTACTTCAATGAATCGCTATATAATATAATACAAGTTATAAGGGCGTACCATATAAACGCTAAGAATTCATAAGTGATACATATAAGATATAATTTATTCCCAAAAAAATCTCCATTAGTTTAAATACTTTTTTTTCCAACAAGAAACTAAATTCCTTAGTCCATTTTTACAAAAGTCCGCACTTTTAGAACGTAAATTCTTCGAACCGTTGAATTGTCTCGGTCTTGTTAGCCATACTTTTCTTGCTGTTGTATAAAATTCATATTTAATCACAAGTTATTCGATCTGAAAATGGGGTTTTATCATTATGAATTATCAATGAAGAGCACACCTCCAAGCGCTTCAGTTTTAGCCTACTAACGATTCGTGCAGCATCCACTTATCCAGCTTTTTAATCTTTCCAATTGAAGCAAGATAATGAGAAATAGACGCAATACTAAAATTTGACTCACAATCAAGTGCTCGAATTATTATATGTGGGTTAGCTTTCACTGTGGTGTCCCAAAAAAGACTATTTTAATACCATTTTTTAATTATTCTTTCACAAATCGATCCTTTTTCGAAAACTCAGTTATTATTTATACCTGCTTTTACTACGTTTTGTCCAAATTTAAAGTTATAAAAAAAAGTAAATGGATTTTGCATTGACATTTTATTGAAAATCATAAAAAACGATACAGCAGCAATTACTCCATATTTAAAAACAAATAAAAGAGAGAAATATCTTTGTCAATATCAAATAGTCGTAAAATATTGCACAGAACCTTTCTTAATCATAGTCGATCTTTGACTAATTAAAATTCCGAATCTTCATGTGTAACTATATAATATAACCATTTTAATATTATGCTTTACGGCAGTTAATGTAGATGTTGATAATCTACGATTTTTTAACGATCAACGTACCTACCATCGATCAATTAGACTCGTTGTAGAATATTTTCTTCTATTTCTTGCCTATTTAATACCATCCTGTTTCTTTATATTCTTTGAGAAACGGGTGATAATTTAGATAAATACATACAAAAATCTCTTTGGGTTCATCAACGTGGAAAATTATTATGACGTTAGATTTTCCGGTCCAGTTTATCGTTGAAGATAATTTCCATAGGTTTTGAAAGCAGCCATCGACATGAAAGTATGTTGATATTGCTTCTGAAACAATATAAACATGCCGCTACAAAATCGATTACCTTGTGTTTCCAGTCCAGTTAAAACAGTCTAATGGTAGATTACAAAATTCACCTCCAAGTTCTAATACATTCCATATATTCGCTTCCAACTATTCCTAAAGAAAATGGCGTTATATTCGAATCAATTCAATCCTATTTTCAATATTAGAAGCTTGATCATTTTTTTAAATTCCATCACAAGACAACTACTACGACTAAATATAACGGGACAGTTTTACAGCAAGGATCAAACATACCATTAATCATTATCATACAGAAACGCAGATACACTTTTACACCATCCAATTCCAACATAGCGTGAATACGATTCCATTTTACGCAACAGCAATTGTAAGAGCTGCGATATTTGCATACATTTCCATACGCACAAAACGGCCCAAAGTACGAAATAAAAAAGTCATTTACTTAACCGCACCTGGGCCAATTCCCAAAGGACCCCAACCTCCTAACGAAAAATAGATGTCGACAAAAACTTTATGTTAGAGTCTGTCGAAGGACCCTTTCAGGAACCTCAAATTGTAAATCCTTGATCTCTCAGTAATTGAACAAGCGAGGTCAGGCAATGGAAATTTTCACTCCGGCTTAAATTTCCATTACATCCAACTATATAAAGAAGATTGATTTTAATTTAATAATTGTTTAAGGATGTAGCCTCCATTAAAGTGATTAGATGTGAAATACATTATCATAAATTGATACGATCGAATTATTATAAGGTTTATCGACGAATTAATTAGCATATATGGCATATTTACAATAGGTGAGCATTAAATTGATATTACAACAAGTAATCAGTCCTGTAAAAAAATAATCTTGAAACAAAATATATTAAAACATTAATCACACATACGCCCAAAATATTGGCAAGACACTTAAATCAAACCCATTGTCTAAAATCAAACAAATAGAATAAGGCCTCTTGAAACTAAAAAATATTGCAACTCCAAGTTATAGAGTGGCAAAAGTTTCAAGACAAAGACTAATAAGCACATCAATCACTAAAATAATAAAGAGAACTCAAATTTCGGAATTAAGTTATCAAACAACCACCATAGTTTCAATGTAAACCCAAGGATTAATTGCTCTGTAATAAGAATCTTATCTCAATTCTGTTGATTTAATAGTTAACATCTTTATATAAGATTTATTAAGAATACAATGCCATCTATTAAATATGAAGATGATATAAATGTAGACTTATTATAAAACCATCCAAGTATCGATAAAAAATTCTTTTGAATATGCTTAATGATTTTTAACAAAATATATCAGATAAAATTACAAATGCTAAAATTCAATATGTCGATTTAGCTCTTAAATATTAAATCCTCTCTAAAATGAAGCCTGTGGGTTATTCATAAATACCCCACAGGACGGACATTAAAAATCAAAAATAGACTCTCATCCGCTTGCCTGGGACGAATACTAAAGTTTTTCGGACATATTGCTCTTCGGGATGGAGAAAATTTAGAAAAACTAATGATGGTGGGCAGTGTGTCAGGGAAGAGAGGAAGAGGACGGTCACCGGCAACCGACTAAACCCTCACTATAGCCCTGCGGACCACAAAAGACAGGGATGGCTGGAAGGACATGGTTCGGAAACAAACAAAATCTACATAGTCATAGTCACGATCCTCAATCTTATTTATAGAAAAATTATATCTTCTCTAATGAAGAGAAATATTTGATCCTTCATTACATTTATAAATCATTGTTACTTTATATACACTTATCATCTTTTACATTGTACATTAAACCACCATATGAATTAATTTTACTGCTTAACTTCGTTTAAAAGAGTATACGAAAAAGTTTGTCATATCTTAATTCCACAATTAACAAGCTTAAATTCGGAATATTTCTTTTATCATTCATCCATTATTTTAAAACCAAAAAAAGATAAATAGATATTACATATTTGACCGATTGTTAGTTTTTGAGACAAATAAAATGTAACAAAATATTTATTACTCTTTTATTAATCATATTTTTATTAGTCATTAACCATCGAAAACAATAACAAAATAGATTATATAAATACAACATTCATATAGCACACAGCAATAATTAACAAAAAAATAGTATTGCACTTTTTAATGTGGCTAACGAAATATCAACCTTGTCACCTAAATTTAATTACAAAAAAATGATTGCACATAATTAGGACTAATTGTGTTTTAAAGCTCTTAATGAGGTGAATAAATATTCAAAATTGAAGAGAATCATAATATAATGATTCCGTATTATTCCGATCTTTCTTGCTTTTCAAGCCTATGAATCAAAATCGGTTTTCGTTGACCGTATAATGAACCTTCAGGAACATTAAATACACCGTTGTCTTTAGCATTCAGTTCTTTATTTTCATCCAAAGCATCTAGCATTTGATTCTTCTCTTCTTTTTCTGTGAAAAGTACAATTTTATAATACTTAAAACAAGTTCCTTAAGATAAATATTAAATAAATACCAACCGTTTTCAATATCTAAATCACTATTTTCAACGGATTTTTCATTTTTACTTGTTGCTCTATCGAATAAAAGCCGAAGATATTTAATCAACCTTTTAACATCATAATTCTTGAAAGAAACGTTATGATCAAAAGTTATAAGTTTATCACGATCTTTTTCACTTTTAGAAAACGATGTTGACAGTAGGTATACTATATTCGAACATATTTTTTCTTCCCAATCCTGTGAATCTTTATTCAAATTCTTAGTACATAAAGCAATTTGTATTTTCTTTAATTCAACGTTCCCAGAATCAATCAAATGGATCAAACTAGAAATTAATGTGATTCCGCTACTCAGTTTATATCCATAGCTATAATATAGATTTAAATTCATTAAATTGAAGTAATATCTAATATTCATTTTATACTGTGAAAAACTGATTCTTACCTTTCAATATCCTTTTTCAAATTCTGGATTTTTGCAACTGATGTAATTATTTTACTATGAGTGTCATGTAGTAAAAAAAATACACTTTCACATGATGTCGGCGGCTTCTCCCTATACTTCAACATCAATTTCTTTTGAATAAGGATAAATTGTGAACCAAGTGTATCCAAGGATTCCTATAAAAAAATGTATTGATGAAAAAATAGAACAGATATAATCAAAATAATTCATCATATATTAAAGGGTGCTTGTGATATCAATAGTGCACTTTAAGACATACATGTTACCACCTCTTCTCGTAGAAGTTCTTGCCGCAAAATTGCATGTTGTTCAACATTGTGTAAGACATACTTAAATATTTCACTTGAAATTTCACCGTGTAAAGTAAATTTCACTTGTGATTTATTATCCCCCCTCAAATGAATATTTTTCGAAGTGTACATTGTAACACGATATATAAGCTGCTGTATTACACAGGCCATTATAGAGAGATCGTCACTTTGAAGTCTATATCTTTGAGATGTTTTTGCAGAGACAATTGTTACTGGAGAATCAACACTGTAAACACTAGTAAAGCCAATAACACCACTTGAGGATCCTAACTCAGAAAACACATCTGGATCGAAATCTAAAATATATCAAGAAAAACAATAAGAAATTAATTAATTACTATTATATGATTTAATTATGGTAACATAGAAGTAAGTACCTTTAAATAGTTCCAATAAATCAACTGTCGGTTTATCAGTTCCCAGCGTAATTTTAAATTTAGATTCTTTAATTGGACGTGCAGGATAAAACACAAGTTTAAAAGGTAAGTTTTCTTCCTTCTTCAGAACACGAACATTTCCCATTGAATTAGTATATAATACAACGATGGAAATATTCAAACTAGATATTGGAGCTAATTTGCTTAAAAACACATCAGTTGACACTAAAATATTGTCAGTTATATTTGCAACTGATTCACTGCAATTAGAACAGATCAATGGTTCTTCAGTTATAAAAGTGACTTGTATTAATTCAATAGTTTTTGAATCAAATGGTTTCAAATTTACATCAACTCTGCATTTAAAGAGTTCATAATTTACTTGCTTTTCAGGGTCATCAGTATTAGAAAATGTGATGTTGGGAATATAATCATTTCGTTCTAAATTTTGATTAATGAAAATTTGAAATGGCAATTCACGTTCTGATGCTTTATTCATAAGACTAACTTCTGCAAAACAATGAGTAGAAATTAAAATACATATATGTATATTAGTTTTTAAGATTAATATGAGTCATATTTATATGTTTGCATTTCACAGTCGAATAGTTATCCGATCTTGTTATGTTATTTTAGAGATAATTTTTAAAATAAAGGATTTACCTCTTTCTGATATTTTAAATAATTAGGCTTGCGCAATTACACTCGACTGTTAAGTTATTCCGCATGCGCTTCACTATTATTAACAAACTTCTAAACATGACTCGCTTAGTTCTCAAAATATGTATTTACACATTTTTGTTAATTATAGTCATATATGCATATAAATAAAAATTTATAATATAATTATATGTTATGTTTACCACTGATATCACTCTGACTATTTATAATATTTTGAAGCTTTTCTAACTCTTCTTGCGCTTGATCGAAATCAATATCTGAGCTAGGTAAAGGTGGAGCTGTGAATAATTCCGGTTCAGTCCCTAAGTAGCAACATTTTACTTCACCAAAGTCAGTTACCATAACCAATGATCCAGAAATACTTGGGAAGAAAGCTCTATTTATTGACAGCGGTAAATATGTCAATTGGCAAGACCATAATAAGGTTACTTGCTCATATACAAATAAAGTAGATTCTTCAGATACAACCATGACCATCAGACGAGCATTATTTTCTAGAATGTAAAAATAAATGTAAGTATCATTTTTTATTTATTTAAATCACTCAATAAAAATATTCTCACCATAATACCATCCAATTAAATAAGCATGGAAACAAACTGGTTCAAAATCAAATCGCTTCATATATTTCATAATTCCATTATCATGTAACCAATATAAACACTTTTCCCCCATCATTACAAAGCAGCATAAATTATTACTGATCTAGAAAACCAATGATACGATTTAAGGTGTTATTTTCAATTTGAACTATTTAATTCAGCTAAATTTAAAATTAAAAACCTGCAGTGTTTGAATGCTGATTATACTTTCTCCGACATTATAAATCCAATCTGCTACAAGTTTTTTACTATTATTTGCTCTCTCGTTGACAGCATCAGAAACATGTGATAAGTTATAGTAACTACAAAAATTAAATATTATTAATTTTGTTATTTTACATGCATGCTTAATTTATCTTTAATTACCTATATGCTTCTATAGACCAATTAGATGTACATGTAATAAAAATATCAGCGCTGTGACTGTATGCCAATGGTCCTGGGATGAGTACATTTGGCAAAAAACACGTAAATGTAGCTATGTCTTGTTCAAAAAACATGAGCATGCCATCTAATGACTGTACACATATAAAATCTCTATTTTTGGCTCCACCAAATGGACCAACCAAGAAACAGTATGATGCTCTCAACAACTTATGCTCATATTGTTCTAAAAGAATACTTTGATCACCTAAAATTACAAAATATAAAGAAATTTATGGCACTCAAATTAATGTAATGGTTTATTGTGTTCAACTTATTAATTACCATATTCCATATGACCTTCTTTACTTATTAGCATATACACTGTAATACTACGAGGATGTAAAACTGCAATATGTTCTACATTCGATCCTCTGAAAATTATTTTTAAAAAATACAATTTTAGATTAATTAAAATATCAATCTGCAATATCATAAATATATTCCTATCATACGGCATTAATTTTCCAGTGTCGATCTGAAGGATGGGGTGCTTCGCCATAAATTCTAGCATGACATCAGTCGGTTGATAGGCTCCTTGCGGCTTGAATATCTGCAATAGACCATCGGATGCGCCAAAAATTATCATATCGCCCGAGCCTTCAGGCCCGAGCTGGGCTATTTTTAACGATCCATTGAATAAATCTGCAGTTTCCTCTTTCAAGACGCTTCCACTACTCCACCATTCTTTTGCTTTGAATAGAGACATGGTTCATTTTTCTATAATGATATCACAGCATTCGATACATCTGCATCATCCGCATGTGATTGAAACGTCAAGTTGACACTTCGTTAATTAATGTTATGACCATAACCTATTAGTTCACGACCTATTTCTCTTTTTTTTATACAAAAATGAAACGATTAAATTCTCAAAGAAAAATATCATTGCATCATTTTTAAATACATATTGTGATTTAAAATATGTTGTTATACTTATAATATTTTTATTTACTATATTAATCACCATATTAAATATGCAACTTTGTAAATTTATAATATTTATCCAAGTATTACCGTTTTTATTTATTGACAAACCATAAAATAACCAATAAATATACACGTCTATTAAATTACTAATCATTTTTTTAATGTATACATATTAATTGTGTATAAAATTTCAAAATATATTTTTAAAAATATGAATTCGTTCCAAATTCAAATATAAGCTTTTTCAAAAATATAAATTATATTTTATAAATACATTATACTTTAGAAAGAAATACATTATCGGAAATACAATATCGGAAAGCGCCCATAGTGTATGGTCATGCCTAGTGAAATGTTTGTTAAGGCCTCTATTTAATTAAAATTAACAGACTGTCATTGATCGAACAGTGTGATGCAAAGGTTATCCTCGCGATTCTTTTAAATTTAACCAACAAACTCGAACTCTTACATCAAAATGTCTCAACCTGGTATGCCTGATGTCACCGAAGCTGATCAGATCAAAACTGTAAGCTCGCGCTTTCATTTGCTCATATTTTTAAAAAATGTTCAAACATTGTAGTGTACATATATCGTTACTTTGTTTTTTTTTGTGTCGTTGCTAAACACAAACAAATAATTGAAAATGATTCATTGCCCTTGTATTTTAAATCTTATAGTTACCAATTAGTTACTTTCCTAAAAATATTATAACAGTATTAATAGTGATTAGAACAGACATTTTACTCGCCCGTATATCGACAATTGCAAATTGCTAGTACTAAATTATTATATAGTGTTCTATTTGAACCATTTTTACAGTAGTGTCACTGTACTCTGCGATTTTTAAAGTAAATCTTACATAATTAGTACAGCTATATTTTATTCATACAGACGCTTATGCACTAAAAATTAAACTGAACTGAACAGATTAAATATTGTAATATATATGCAATGGATTTAGAACAAACATGTATTCATTTAACACAAATACAACTTAAATATGGAAAATTATATCAAATACTAAAATTTAATAGGCATTTTTTTTATTTTTTAGTTCAAAGAATTTCTTGTTTCGTATAATAAATTATCGGAACTTTGTTTCGTCGATTGTGTCCATGATTTTACTTCAAGAACGATAAAAAAATCAGAGGTATCATTTGACTTACATATACATCATTTTTCAATCTAAATATAAATCATTTTTACGCTTCATGCTGTTTTTATATATTTTAGGACAGCTGTGCTCTAAATTGTATGGAAAAATTCTTAAGAATGAATCAAAGAATAACACAGCGATTCCAGGAATATCAAGTAATCGCTAACGAAAATGCATTAGCCATGGCACAAAAAATGTGAGGTTTGACGTATATTTCATAATATGCAGAGATATCAAAGAAGATTACTGTTGAAATTAGACATGTTTTAGTGAAATTCAACCTTTGATAAAGTGATTACAATATCTTGTGTATATTTGCATTTCAACACAAAATTGTCACTCAACACATTGTAAATCATGAAAAGGGTATTTTCAAGATCCACAAAAGTAATCTTTTAACCTTACAATGTTAATCATTTTTGTTATGACTTGAATTAAAATAAAAATATTCAAAAAAAAAACTTTCCTCTTTGTTTTTATGTAAATAAATGTAATAATCATCTTAAACTTGTTTTATTAATTCATCATTAATATATATACAATTATATACTAAAATTTACGTATTTTGGCCTTACATTATATATCTAAAATTACATCAAACCTTTTATTCAAAATGTTTTTATGGTTATTGGTTAATTCTTTTTAATTATATTTCATCTTGATGAACTAAGCAATTACATTTTAAATATTCACATTTCTTAATTTTTCAACAATCATGTACATTTCCTTATGCAATTTATTTCAAGCTTTCATAAGTAGCATTATCTAATTCTGTATTTAAAGTAATCAATGATTATTTTAACCTTTTAACTGCCAATGACTCATCTGCGCATACAAATTCGGCAGTTAAAAGGTTAAACAAAGTACACCATTCATAAATATTTCTTATATACAAAATCTATCAGGTTTGCGAATAAGTTCGTAGCATTTTTATATTCTCTTGTTTTACAACAGTTATTTTACTTTTTGACAAAGTGTATAATATTCATTTGATAGAGCTCTTTCTGTTCTACAAATCTGTGTTAATCATCTTTTTGAATAATTTAATTTTTTATTGCCTTTGAGTCTTAAAATGGAATATTCAGAGGTAAAAAGTAAAATTTCGAGGTCAAAAAGCTGCTGAAGCAGCCTGGGACATTTGCAACGTATATGGAGAAGGTGTCATAGGTGAGTTTACAGAACGGAAATAGTTTGCAAAGTTCAAAAATGGCAATTTTGATGTTGACGATATGCCTCGTAGCGGAAGACCTTCTGAATTCGACAAAGAGCATCTTAAAGCGCTTTTGAAGGAGGACGGTCGCCAAACAAGTCGTAAATTGACTGAAAAAATGAATTGCAATCATAAAACGATTGTTCAAATGGAATGCCACGGTCAACAAGAAGCTCTACAAAGCTCAGCTACACCGCGTGAAAAAATCTATTCAACTGAAAAGATCCCATCGACAAGGCCAAACCATACTCCTTCACAACAACGCCAGGCCCCATGTTGCACAAGTCGTCAAAGTCGCACTCTAAGAGCTCGAATTGGAGGTCCTTCAGCATCCGCCGTATTCTCCAGACCTTGCACCGATAGATTACTATATTTTCCGCTCGCTGTCGAACCGTATGAGAGGTGTTACCTTCAACAATGAAGATGACTTTAAAAACTAGCTTAACAAATTCTTTGATACCATACCGGGCGATTTTTGGCAGAACGGCATCGACAAATTGGTCAAGAGATGGGAGGAGGTAGTAAACAGCAGCGGTGAATACATAATTTTTTTTTTTTATTTAAGCCATTGTTTTTTGTTTAAATAAAGGTTTTTGATAAAAATGTTACGAGCTTATTTCCCAACCTAATAATAATTGTTCTTCAAATAGATATTTAATCCATCTGAGAATCGAAATATCCCTTAATAATTCATAAAAGTTTTATTTAATATCCCTTTAAAAACAAAAATACTGTTTATCTTATGAATAATCATGAAAGACATAAACTAAACAATTAAACTGAAGCGGATACTAACCGTAATTGTATTAAATACAAAAGCAGCCTCCCGTATCAAAATTTTAGGTGACCCACAATTTCACCGTCTACCTATTGGCAATCTAATCACTTATAATAATTCTATACCATTCCATTTAAACACATTCGAAATATATTTTATAAAGTTGTATCGACATTTTTCTATGTATAATCATTTTTAGCACCGTTAAACTAGGCTCTGCTCTTGATAATACTACTTTAATAAATAAACTACATATATTATCAGTTCATTTTCAAAATAAAACGATAACTAACCTATTTTATTGAGTTCATCTTTTAAGAGTGATTCTAAAAATATTTATTATACAATTTCCCCTTTGAGTGAATGTTTGAAAATTAACGAGCTCAAAATATATAATAAATCAATTTAAGCAACAGAATGATTTTTTTAGAAACAAATCCATATTAATTCTTCATGAGAGGGCCGGGTACCAATACCTGGGAGATGGGTGTTTATATGTATTTCATAGACTTAAATTTACAGCATAAAAGGTAGTTCAACTCAGAATTGTAGAATTACCTTTTCCGCTGTAAAAACCCATCCCACTCACGAAGAATAGATATGTTTTAACAAATAAATATTTTTTTCATACACAATACATCACCAAGAGTTTTCACCTTTTCCATATTTTTCAAACTGTTTATATTTAACGAGCCTTATATTTTGATTTTTTTCTTTGTTATCGAATTTTCCAGCATGATTTTTAGAACTTGGTTTGTTTCGACCGTATTTCACATTCGCTTTTTCATTTTTATTGTTTTGCTTCTTTCGACTTTGTGAATAATATTCATCTTGTATTTTATTCCGGTCTTTTGATCTCTGATTTTCTTGATTCTGTGTACCATAATCATAATCGCCATTAAAATCATTATTACTGTTATACTCATCATATCCATTATACTCGCTATTTGAATGATCATTTAAGAACACATCTTCACCTTTAGATTCATGGATCACTGTTTTCAATACAGGAACTTCAACCGGGTAAGGCTGTGATACGTTAATAGTCACTTCTTTTACAACTGTGTATGGTACATTTTTTATCACGGGATATGGAACATTCTTTATGACTGGATAAGGTATGACTTTTTCAATTGGAATTTTTATTTCTTCAATAATAGGAACAGCAACGGGTTTATTGACTGGAACTTCTATTGGATACGGTGTTAAAACTGGCACAAGTATCGGGTATGGTATGTTCACTTGATATGGCTCAGAAACTGTAACTGGAACATGTTTTATCGATATTACAGGCACTGGAGTCTTAACGTCAATGTGTTGACTTATCGGTATGGCTCCAATGGGAAATTTTCCTTGGAAGGATTCTAATTTATCAAAAGAATTTATCTGTTCATAATTGTTTTGGTTCAGTAACTGTTCATAATTTGTTCCAAAATTCGATGCTTGATTCAATATATTTAAGCTATTTTCTTGTTGCCATTCGCCCAAACTATCTTTTAATTTAAGCGATTCAAAGTTATTTTGCTGACCTGAATCATAAATTTGACTAGAATCATATAAATTTCTCAGATTATTAAAATTCTGATCGTAATTTGTATCATATAAATTAAAGGAATCTCCAACATTGTCATACAGTCCATTAACAATATTCTGATCATTAAAAACATTGAAATTACGAGCGTTAACTGAAGTCGTTACAGTTGATATCGGCAATGTTAATAGGGACACCTGTGAAACACAAATGTATACTATTTAAGATTATTTTTAAAAAAACGTATATGTATTATATATGCTATAGTTTAAAGGAAAAGCCTTTATATAATTATATTATCTTTTTCATGAAAGGTTTTTTGTTGTAAAATGATAACTTTTAACAAATCGCTTGAATTTGCGTTTCACCTCAATCTCAATTATTATAGTATTTGATCACAAAATACAATCCATTGGATTGATTTAACGATTTTCCAGTTTTTAATTTATACAATTAAAAATTCCAGCTACCGGCGGCCGCTTAATGATCAATTGACAACTATGCCAAACTGATTCTTCTCTTAATTAGAAAACAGCCACCATTATGAATAAATTTTAATTACTCAAACTTTACGATCTTTCAACACACTGTGATGTATATAATAAGAAACAATTAGAAGATTTAATTAGGCCATCAAAGCAATGCAATAGAAAACCTGTTTGTGTGATAATTGGATTAATTATTAAATCTTAATATTTGACAAATTAAGATCAAGGCATGCATTTTCAGACTCATTATTATTATTTTAGAGTAAATGGGAAAATAATTTGATTTTTTTAACAGATGACTATTTTAATTTTAATTCCACATCATTCAAAATTGTATTTATGATCTTCTTAATTTAAATGCATATATAAATATTTTGCCATTGAATAATGTTCTTGATAAATTAGCATTTATAAGAAAAAACCCTTCTTCGTATAAATTTATTTTGATACAATTTTAATTCAAATAATCGCAACAATGCATCCTCCAATTACAATATTGCTGCCATTATAAGTTTATATATATTTAAATTGATTGAAAAGATTTCATTGTGTGGAATTAAACCATAATTATATAACCAAAGTCAAACCAAAAAAAAATATAACAATGAAGTTCATATTCAACAAATTATAACAATTAAAAAGTATGTAGTAATTTTATCAATTACAGTGGAATATAAAACATTGGTGGTTTTATATTATTGTTTTTACTTGTTCTTCTAAAATACTTAGTAAAACATCAAAAATAAAATAGTTTCTGTTAATATTTATAAAAGACATAATTTTAAAATTCACTTGCCAATACAATTTTTTCAATCACACACATTTTTCACTCGAATCAACTAAGAATTGACATTCAAACGACTGACACTGCCCAAGTCCAAACCAATTATTTTAATTTTTGGTGATTATCTTGGTTATATGGATGACTTTCAATTTAAATAAGAGCACGTCAGTAAGCACGCCCATTATAATCATTCCCACTCTAATCTTAATGGTTTTATAAGCACAATGATTGGAAATCTTTCTTTGAAAGCTCCCCTCCTATAAACTATCAGATGTAACCAATGGCAGATTTAGCACTCAAGAGACTTTTGACTCTTGACTTTTTTTCTCTTTCCATTAAGGGATCATTTTCTATAAAAAATATTCACTAAGCCAATCCCAAGGCGTAATTTATTGTTACAACAACTAATTCTTCTTCGTTCAATGTATGATACTCCAATATTTCTTCAATTCAATCTACTTTCATTTAGGTAAGCATACATTGTGAACTCTAAAATACTAGCATAGTATAATCAAGATCTTTCAATATCCTATCATCATTTAATGCTTAACCCTCTGCAGTTGTTTGTCTACTCTCAACCACCAAAGCTTTTTTAAGGAACCGTACGAATCTTAACTATTCATTCATGTATCAGTTCATAATTTTTCTGAAAGTCTAAAGTGGGTAAGTAAACAACTCCAGAAAGAAGGGTGAAACAAGGTGGCACCATAAACATTAGTAAACCGAATATTATTATAAATTACAATATGAATATGGCAGGCATCAACAAAGCTGATCAATTAGTAAATTCATATTGTTTTATGAGAAAATCTTGCAAATGGTGTAGAAAGATTTTTTCTGGGGATTAAGGATCTGTGCAATAAATAGCTTCATCTTATATAAGATGTTAGCTAGAAAAGAAAACAAGATGCCTTGCTACCGAGATGCTAGACGATCTTGCTACCGATGTATATGAGTGCATGATGAGACGCAAGACACGTCTCTGTCTCCGAATTTTCTATGGAATGGGTCAAAATATGAATTATTCAATGTGGTATGTTTTAATTATATAACCAAATAATTACAACGCAATGAAAAATTAAAAAAATACTTTATTTGGACATAAATAAAACTACATTAAGAAATATTGATATTGTCTTGAATACTTTCTATTAGTTTTCCAACATCTATATCTTTTTTTAGGGCTTTCTTGTCCTTTTTGTGTTTCTTTTCTAAGAATTTTTTACATTTTTCTGATAGAGTTGCACGAATTTGCGTATAAAGCTCTTCATATTCAGGTTTATGTGACTCTATTATATTCAACACTTTATCTAAATCAATCGCACCATGTTGCCATAACTCAGAAATTTGCTCTATTTCCGGCAATAGCACTTTTACTATGATACCATGACTTAAATCGCCATCTTCCTTTACATTATTCATAAGACATAACTGTTCTTCATCTGCAGTGGGATCTATGAATGTTAGTTCGTCTTGAATGCCAATTGTTAAAGCAACTATGCAATCATACATAGGAACCTCGGCATCAGCGAGTGCTAGACCTGCTGCATTGATAACTGTTGCCAATAGACCTCCATCGTTTTCTAATACGTATGCAAATATATCTATCTGAAAATAAAACGGTAAAATTGATTTTTCATTATAGTACTTATAAAACACTTTTAATAATAGTTTTTAAAATGGAACCCACTTGAAAATTTGGAAATAAGTGTCTCAACACAGCTGGTTCCAAAGCTCTTCGCATTGCTGCTGCCATTTCTCTTTCTTCGGCTCCAGGTTGTAAAGGAATCCTTTTTACGTGAGAGAACGGTGCAAATTTAACATCACAAAATAGTTCACCTTGACCACTAAAAATATGAACATTGCAAGCTTATTAAATATGTAAAAATTCAAACACAAATAACAAAACATGTTATACCCAAAAGTTGTCTGCTTGGGCAATTCCCTTGGTTCATATACTGTTACTATTACTTTAGTATTGCCCATTTCAACATAAGCCGAACCTTTGGCTTGTGGAACTGTTCCTAAGTCTGCATCTAATTAAATAAAAAAACTGAATGTTAAGAAAAAAAATGCATTATACAGATAGAAATAAATATTTCCCATAATAGTTATAAAATAGTTTTAAATAAATAGAATAGAAATAGAAGTATTAAACAAAATAATGATAAAAGTATGAACATTTCAATTCAAATAAGAACACCTACATATTTGCCTGGCATCATTCATCTTTCTACCTCCTTTTCTTAACTTTTTTTTATCCACAACCTCCGATAAAAGTTCACTATAAGATTTGACATTATTTGATGAATAAAGGCGATATGGAATGGACGAATCTGGAGCTGCAACGCGTTTAGTATCAACCGGCATTGTTTCCTTTTATCACCAACACACGAGACAACAGTCAATACCAACCATAACCTCTAAAAATGACAATTACTTCTTCCTCTTCTTTTCATTTTTTTTTTAACAACCAAAACATTATTTTTTGGTTTGAAATTATCATTTTTGTCATTGATTTTATTTTTTTAGCTCTTAGTTATATTTTCACTTCCATTCCATCATAAAAATAATTAAATTGTATGCCTTTTATAAAACACAAAAATAATTGATTGTACGTTTCCTCTCAAATTTCATTAAAAAAATATATATTATTGCGTTAAGTGCTTTAGGTATAAAATATAGTTTGTCAATCTAAAACATATTCAATAACTTCAACAAATAATATAATTATTTTAAAAAAATCTGCTGTAAATATTAATATAAAATTATTATTATTAATATTAATATATATGACATACATAATTCAAAATATGGCATAATTTTATAATCTGAAAACAAAAATTTCTCAACATCTTCACTCGGTAAATTAAAATAAAAATGATTTGTTATTATAATTGAGCCAATGTATTTATTTGACTAAAACCCAAAGTTGTGATTCTGAAATAAATATAAAAATTCTTGCTGTAATAACGAATTCAAATATATATTTATATAATATTTTTAAACTGTATCCTACCAAAGATACATCTAGCATAATTGGTGCAGTTTCGATAACATTTTGATCCAAATTTATATTTAAAATTGTCGTTATTTCATGCTGACATTTCCAAATGCCTCGGTCTTCTATTCTAATATCATCGATCCGTAATTCACATCCATTAAATTTGGTTGATGAAATTATGAAACTGAAATTTACATCATGTTTTTACTCATCACAATAGCAGATTATATTTTGTTTAAAAGTCTTACCGATTTGTATTCCTTGAAATCTGTTCACCGAACGGTGTTATAAAATTGCATTTGATTTGATTAAATTCTTTGTGATTGCATCTTAAGAACACAGATTGTCCGATGTTTGCTCTTACGTGGCTTTGTTCCGCCATTAACAAATGTTCAATTTTCACCTAAAGTGTTTTGAATATAAATCATTCTTAAACAAATATTAAAAACGATGTTTATATGTACAATGATGTCTCACGTCTATAGGAAAAGCTAAATCTTCCGTGGTAGATTGAGTAGAAACAATACAATTCCATTTTCCATTCATACTTGATGAGACTTTCTAAATAAATTTAAAAATACATTACATATAATAAATTACATTTTGAATTTCATTAAATAAAGCGTATACTTTACTGGTATTACAACGTGGCAAACACCTGCATGCTGCAATCTTTTAGAAGCGATAGTGTTATTCTGAATTCTATATTTTCCAGGTAATTCAGCAAAACAGTATTCAATAGGCCATGGAACTGTGCATTTTATATTTAGCATGTTTTCATATTGATAATAATCTACCACTTCACCATTCTTTGGAATCTCTACATCTAAAACTACATACAATAATTAAACTTTTAAGTTTAA
The DNA here is from genome assembly GCA_008973525.1 of Stenopsyche tienmushanensis. NCBI lineage: Eukaryota > Metazoa > Arthropoda > Insecta > Trichoptera > Stenopsychidae > Stenopsyche > Stenopsyche tienmushanensis. The sequence continues at coordinate 449,266 of WACJ01000232.1, read as the reverse complement.
AATTCAACATTGTCTGTAAAATCTCCGTACACTTATTTTCTGGTAAATTGAAGAAACAACCAGTGTAATCGTCATTTGAAACTCCAACGTCTATTTTCCATCTACCAATATCTCTTTGATCCAGTGGTAAATTAATTATAATTCCAAATTTAAGTAAATAATATGGCTCCATTGCTTCACTATAACTTGTATTAAAATAAAACAATTAGACAAAATTATATACAAAATATAAAAACTAGACATTTAATTTACGTAGTTGTTATGATGGTTTGGTTTATAGGAAATTCAAAATTAAAATAAGTTCCATCTGGGCGAACACCTCTACTCCATGCAGAAAAATAACTTTTCTCGGGTGTTTTAATCTCGCATACAAGATTCACTTGGCTAGCATTTTTATTGAATACTTCTCTTATTTCATCTGTAAAAATCAATTCATCTCAAAATAGTCCATGAAATATTTAAAATTAATGATATTTTGTTTCTCACCTTTTAAATCTTCAAGAATTAATGTTCGATAAACTACACGTTTATTGGTACGGGTGTACATTTCGCACGTCCAATTTCCAGTTTTATCCGATGAGAATTTTGTGATTACCATTCGACATTGTTCAGACACAAGTAATTTCATGTTATCAAATATATTGCATTGTACACTGGTAAAGATTCATAGCGATCAAAACAGCTTATTCCGACGCTTTTATCAATTTTACCCCAATATGTAATTTCGTCTAAATCTATAAAAAATATTATAAAATACATATTGAACAATTGGCGATCTTGGATCTTCCGTTTGCTTTATATACTCATATGATGATAATAATTAGCAGTGAAATTGAAGCTCACATTCTGCTCCCATCAAAGGTTTTTCTAAATATATTTCACAATGAATTATTTGAAAACAAAATATAACTAATAGAAGTGGCTTCATTTTGTCCTTTTTACAAAATTAAATTCCTATTATTATAGTCACACTTATAATAAGAGTTGTTCTTATAGAACTAACACGTGATTGTGATAATAAAATGTTTAACCTGTATTATCAGTTTTATATTTAAAAAAAAAAAACAATATATAAGATAAAAATTCACTAGCGTACAAAAATATTTCATTTTTCTGTGACCTAAATGTACTGGCATGTTTCATAATGCTGATACCAGACTCTTCGTAATTCTACCAGGACCCGTGAAAAAGGATTTTGAGAATTGTTGTAGAACCAAAAATCGCTTGATGATAGCCAAATACCAATTATTACAAATCACAATCGAATCTCCAATTGTGGAATATTTCTTCACTAAAATGCTAAAAAGTAACATTCCTGTTTGTGCGCGCATCATTTCTCTCCCCGTCCCCGCAACCCAAACTTCATTTCACCATATCAATATGCGCCAACATGGTGCATCCATACAATATTTTTACTATGCCTGTTATTCTCGCAAGTGAAAACAGTGAGTTGACAATAGCTTTTCAGTTCAACTCTCAAAAATATACGAATTCAAAAGTAAATAATTCAAATATTGCATACACATTAAATCCGATCCGTATGTATCCATATATTTCAATGTGTTAATAATTTATTGGAGACGTGGATACATAACAATTTTAATAACAACTTCGTAGTGTCGCGTATTCCTATCCGGAAATTATTACATGAGAGCAGCTTCAACTGACCTCGCCTCAATCAATAGATATTTAAGCATCCCTAAATATCCGATTTATCATTAACTATGTTTTTCTTTTTTATTTATGTACTATGGCGAAATCTGTTTTTAAATTTGCAAATAAAATAAACTAATTATGATATCAAAGACATTGTTAAGTTTTACGTTAAAAGGTTTCCACCGTTTGCACAAAACTATTTTTACTATTATCTTTAGAATAATTTTTCATTCTTACAGATTAAGGCCCGATCCACACTATGGTGCCGGTAACGGTTCGATCTCGCTCTCGGTCTTGGTCTGGTCAAATATTCTCATACAAAAAACGGGATTGGAACGATCCGATAGTGTGAATACTCTGATTGTTTCTTGTGTAAGAATATTTGATCGGACCGGGATCGGAGCGAGATCGAACCGTCAACGGCACCATAATGTGGATCGGACCTAAATGATATGGCACATGTATAAAAAAGTCACAAGTAAAAAGTTGCTTTTTTATTTTTAATAAAATTGTTAATTAGCAATTAAATAAAACATTTTAATACTGTGATTGTAAAAAACATGGTAACATAAAAACATTTTACAACGTAAAATTTTTCATTAAAAACACAATCAAATGGTATTTTATCCTATCTATTTAAGTATATTCCGATGCAATTTAGATTTATTTATTCCGATGCAAATATTATTGATACTCCGAAATAAATACAACTCAAACAACCTTCATATTTGGTTTTGAATTGTTAACTTGTATAATAATAGTATAAACCATTGATAAAAACTTCAACAGGTTGATGATAAATTATTTACATACAGCAGACCCGCAGCAATCTGACCCCAAATCTAATCCGGCACCCCCTGTAGTCTGATAGAGTAAAACTTTGTCAATGTAAAAAATGCAAAAGAATGCTTCTGGAAGCACCTAAATCCAAAAAGCTTTCCAAAAAGTTCTAGACTACAAGTGGTCGGGGGCAGTACTCTATAGTCCGATAATACGACACTGCCTTGCAAAATGATTATCGGATTACCACAGGTCTGCTGTAAATTTATGCAAAGAAAAATATGATAACTAAAATTAACGTATTTAAGCTTGTTCTACAAGAACAAAAAAAGATATATTAAAATGAAAGAGCATCAATGGAAGAATTTTACAAATTTTGTCAAAAATATATTTTATATCTAATAAGTTAAGAAATAAACTACCCTAATTAAAAATTGACATGTGCATATGTCCTTTCTTATATTTTTCTGCAGAAAAATAACAAAATATAAATGCATGTGTTCTTTTAAGAAAAAAAAAACTTAATATATGAATACAATTTAATTTTGCATATTGTTGATTACATTAACTATATAATCAAGGTCCTCTGACATTTTAAAATAATATAATTATATATTTACATAGATAATTTGTCCAAATGTTGGACTTTGCCGAAATATATTACTATTTTTCTATAAATAAATTCTTAAGGAAAAAAAACAGTTTATACATTGAATTTTAAACAAAATAATCACAATTTATTCACAAAACACAAATGCAATTTGATTTGTATAAATTTTTGGATTATTTAGGAACACATATACAACATTACAATTCTGTTTCAGATCAAATGTCAATAAAAAATTGTATTGAAAAATCACATTTTATATAAAGTTCAATTTTTAAAAAAATACAAAAAAAATATAAGGAATGTTAAAAATAACCACTTTTCTAGTATATAAAAATCCAAATTCACAAATTGTTAACAATAATACAACACTCACAATGCTTTTACCATAAAATTTCAGTCTACGTCAAATAAGTTTTGAAGCTTTTAAATAAAGCCCAACAATTTGCAAAATATCAAATTGTACAACACTTTTACCAATATCTGTAATTGCACTCTTGAATCTTGATAATCAATTCAACGCTGCCCTTCTGCTCCGATGATCCATTCATTCATCAAATATATACCAAAACCTGGTTCCAATAGAATTACATTGCAAATATTTGATAGGTTTGGCCATTTTTTAAAGGTTCAGCGGTTCAGAAATACAACTTATTTCTCAACCTTAAAACTGAATCTCAAATTTAAATCTACAGAAACAAATAAGTGAGTTTGGCCACTACACTAAAAATAATGTATCTCTAAATGCAAAAAAAAAACTGGGAATATATATCAATCAAGAATTAACATAAATATATCATTCAACATATTTTTTTCATACTAAAGTTATACAACACTTCTTAAAAAAAAAATTGAGCATTTGTATTGTGTAGATATTTTATATGCTCAGTTGGTCAAATATCAAAGATGGTAAACAAACATAGGTTTTTATGACATCACACTATGATCCATGAAAAATGCTTTAAGAAAAACATGTTTGCATCAATTTAAATTGCCTAAGAATCAATTTAAAATGACAACGAATGATGAAATATTTCCCTTGGTAAATGGTAAAAATCACTTGTTGATATGAAATCAAGGTTTATACATGCTTTGCAATATTCTATTTGTAATAGAATAAATTACGCTTGATTTTGTGCACGAAAATACAATTAAAAACTAACACCTGTTTCGCCTTATAAGGGCATTATCAAATTGCAACATTTATGTAAACGACAAAGTCTAGGATGTCATGTTGATAAGTACTTTTAATTTTCACGTTTAAAGAACAAATATACCAACAATATAAATAGCTTATAACCAAATAAAAACGATAAATAAATATATATATATATATATATAAACTTTTTAATAAAGAAATCTGTAAAAAGATCTCTATGATCGTAGACAAAATATTACTATTGTTATATCATTATTTTGGCTTTTCAAAAGAGGTTCAACGTATCTCTTTGGCCAATCGAGTAAAAATATTAAATCATAACATGATAAAACATCATTTACATACATATTGTTCGCAAATTTTCCATATTAAATTCTAAAACAAAATTTGAATCAATTAAGAAATAAAATTACAATTGTGGATTTAAAAATATTTTTTACACTATTATGCTTCCATCATATCACATACAGCCCTTTGATTCATTTTTTTAGTTTTTTTTTTTAAATGGATTTTTAAATCCGAATTTTGCTTTCTTCACAAAGTTATCTACTAGGCTAGAATCATTCACATAGTTTTGTCAGGCAGTACAATATTTAAAAATATTACATACGCTTAAAAAGAGTATGCATTTATTTAAATCACTAAAAAGTACAATAGACGACCATATTTGAGCAGCCATTGAGATTAAATTTATCATTTGTAAAAATATATTTGCAAAATACATATCATTGAAAAAGCTATATTATTCAAAATGAGCAATCTGATATTTATTTACAACCACATTTGGTGTATAGTAAGTTTACAAAACAACGTATCAATCACATGATAATATTTCTTCGGTGTTGTCAAATTGGTGTTGAATCTACTCTATTCAATAATTTCCAATTTTGAAAATGTTGAAAAATAAAATTTCTTTCTTCATATCCTACAGTCCTTCGTTCAAAAGAATTACAACTGAATATCGTGTAGATTTAATATCAACAAATATATTAGCCTTCAAAAACATTTGTATCAATTTAACATCTACAAAACAATTGATTACACATTTTACAAAATATTGAAAACTATCATATATTCGAAATTCACTTATTACAGGTTTTAAAATCTGTACAATTCATTTTGAATTAACAAAACTATACAAAACATTAAAAATAATTCTCAATCGACTGGATGTGAATGATGTCTAACGAAAGGTACAGGAAGTGAAGAAGGATCTAACATTTTATCTATATAAGAATTTTCATTGGTGAGCTTTATACATTCTTCAAGAGTTTTAATAAAGGTATCACATGTGGCACTAAGTGAGCTAGCTGCATCATCTATCTTCTAAAAAATAAAAAAAAGCAAATTAAATCCCATAATTTATTATTTTATAATTTTTCTATTAAAAAGAAATAATTTTGGTTCATTAAAACCACCGTATTGTGCTCGACTTCACCGTAACTTCGTTTCACCAGACCAATATGCGCCAACATGGTGCATCCATACAATATTTTTTACTGTGCCTATGTTATTCCCGCAAGTGTAAACAGTAAGTCGACAAAGTTTTATCGCAATCGGATGAACCGTATGGAAGTGCATTAAATACAGACAAACATTGATTTTGATATATTAGACTATGCCTATGTTACTCGCGCAATCCTTAACAAAAAGTGGACGAAGTTTTATAACAATCTGATAAATAGTAAGGCAGCGCATTACATACGAACAAAGAAAGAATAATTTTTATATATTAGAAGATTTACGTTAAAACGAGTATATTATTGTGTCATTAACGCATTTATCACATGACTAATAATAAACTGCTTTTAAAAAAATAATCATATTTTCTATTAACACATTGCAGTCAAGGATGCCATCGAATAGAGTCCCTCGAACCATTTTGAATTTGGGGCCAAATGGCAGTAGATCCCTTGGAAGACCTCGACTACGCTGGGCTGAGCAAGTCAAAAAAGATGCCGCACGTCTGGGCCTGGGAAATTGGAGTGAGGTGGCCCAAGACAGACGAAAAAAAAACCAGATGTTTAAGAAGTCTGGACGTAAGGATTCAAAAGGTTAAAGCTATAACATTAAAAGATAATGCTTTTTATATGAAATCATATTCTTTGTAGTTTCAACAATATAGCATAAATAGATTGAAAATATTAATGATTATAAATAGAAATAAGTTATCTTAGGTCATGTGATTACTGGCATATTCAACATTATTAATTAAACTATTTTATTATTGAACAAAGCATATAATAATGCATTGTCATTAGAGATATCAGATTAATTTAACCTATTAACCCTTATCAGTCGCTAACTTTATATACGTGAGCTCGTTTAAGTTATCACTATTAAAATTTATAAATTTTTCCATATTCATTTCTGGTCTCATTATATTAAAATTAAGTACAAAAAGCAAAGAGATATCACTGGAGATGTTAACTGATTTGTTGCTGATGCTAAACTGAAAATGCATCGAGCTAACATTTCACATAGAACAAGTAGCGTCTTGTCACCTCCCACGTGACAAATTTCCAGAATTGGTTTACCAAACATTTTTTACCATCTATGAAATGCTACTGCAAATTTAGAAAAATAGAACCGAAACCTTTACTTTTGATAGATAATGCTCCAAGCTATTTGCAGCAGTAAAGTTACTTTTTCTGTCATCAAATACAAATTCATTAATCCAACCAATGGTTTAGGGCATAATACCAAATTTTAAAGTTCATTATCTGCGGTGGACATTCCAACAATTGATTGATAAAACTGATGGAGAAGATAAACAATCTATTTGAGATTTTTTAGAAAAACTACAATAACATGAGTGCTGTAGACAACATTAATATTTCCTGGAATAAGATAGCTGAGAAATGATTTAAAGTTTGAAATAATGTATGACCGGAGATAAGCTAATGAAACACGCTTGAATAATATAAATTTGCATGATATTGAATAATTATTGCAATTTACAACTGATGAAAGTCCTTCCAACAGCAATCTTAAAGAAGCATTAAAACAATAAGTGCACTAATATGACAAAATTAGAATTTTTATAGATAAGGAGTAGAAAGAACTTTCAACAGATTTTCAAAAAAAGATTTAGCCACTATAACAGAAATTATGGATTAGTGATTTAAATTTTGATAGAAGATCAAAGGCAAGAAAAAGTGTACTTAATGCAAAGTTTTGTTATTGACAACTACTTATTGAATAAAACAGAATAAAACAAATGACATTATAGGACTTCTTCACAAAAATGTCAAAGAATCTTCCTTGTCACAAACATAACTTCTTTATTTGAACTTTTTTTCTGTTTTTCATCAATGTTTTATGAATTGATATAAGCAATAAAGTGGCTAATTTGAGGAAGGAAGCTATGGAAGTGCTTACGTCTATTGACGAAATTGCTGCCATTCTTGGAATGAAAAAACAAAATATATGGCAGTATCGAGGGTGAATACTTTACCTCCGTGAGTGTCAATAACAAAAATATTGAAGAGTTCTGGGATTCCAAATACCTAACGGAGAAGAACTTAATAACCAATGAAATAAGCTCTAGGATTCAACACGGCAATCAGTGCTAATATTGCCTGAAAAACATTTTTAATAACAAATCACTATCGGCGAAAACTAAGATTAATATTTATAAAACACTGATAAGGCCGGTAGTGGTTTACAGGGGTTGAAACATGGACCATGACCATTTTTAACACAACGCGCCTAGAAAGCTGCAAAAGAAAAATTATCAAACCTCTGCGGAACGACACATCGCGCTGCAGTCATGAGGTCAAATCGAGAGGTCATGGACAATTGCGGTGAGGCTTTGATTATAAGCTTTGTCTGAACTCGCCGTCTACATTGGGCAGGTCATGTAGCACATATGCCGACTTACAGATTCCCTTATGCCATATTAAATTCCAGACCGAGTGACAATAGACCCGTTATTATCCGTTTTATTTCACTTATCCCTATTATTTATGTGTTAAGATGACCTCGTTTAATGCTGTTTTATTTAGTACTGCAACTTATTGGAATGTATCCCCTGCATTGAGTGAGTCTTACTGTATTAGTATCTATTTAATGTGTGATAATGTTAATTGGCAAAAACTCAAATACATTGAAGGTGAAAATCAAAATGGAAATTGGTATAAACGAAAGAGACTGAAATGATTGTATCTTGAAATTAATCCAACAGAAAGAATTTTTTTTTTTTTGAGTATGGGTCCGTTAGATGAGTGATAACACCTGGCGCGGGGATGTCCATGTCATGTATGTAAAAAATAATTTCAAGGCTATTAAAAATTATACTGTAATTCGATAGATCGGTCAGCTTAAATATATTTTTGTGTGAAAAGATTTTTACTTAAAATAGCATTAAAATATGTCTCTAGTCAAATAAAAATGACTGGGATCACAGTCTCCCGTTCTCAACGAGTTGGACGCCGAGGACTGTAATCTCCATCTCCCGCATACAATGTGTTAAATAAGGTTCAAAATAGAAAAAAGATGTAGCAAATTTTTAATCACAGAGACTCTTCTATATAGCAATACAAACCCCATTTGCAGGTTTATTCGTTAAAAATATATGTAGAATATTGTAAATAGAAAATACTTTCGATTTTATATACGTTGAAATAAAATTGTAGTGCTCGTTTAATAACGATTTTACTAAAATAAACCATTAAACGATATCAACTGTCATTATGCAAACAGGAAACAAATATATTATGATTGCACTGTGACACAAAAACATGTACATACATGTTTTGCATATCACTTTTGCTTGATAAGTTAAAAAATATATAAACAATACGGTGCAATTAAAATAACAACACACAAAAAAAAAAACAACAATAAATGTACAAACCTCAATTTCAGGTCCATTTTTGTTATTGGCCGCATTCTTTACAGCTTGGACGTGTTGCATTAGAAGATCACAGTATAATTTCAATTCTGACTTTTTATATTTTAATAATGCATTACCTAAATAATTTAATCAGCTTATTAATCAAATTGGAAAAAATTATCATATTTAATACTCAAATACTTTATGCTCGGAGCTTAATTAGTGTTATTATATATATTGCCTTTATTCATAGTATATCTTATCAATTATGTCTTATCAAAAGTAATAAATAAATAAAGTGCATATATTAGTTTCTCACCGTTTGGTCTGGGATTAATGCACGCTTTGGCCGACCCCAAAGCTACGAGCCACTGTTGACGTTCTTGTGAAGTGGCTGCTTTTAGGTACATATGTTGTTCGCCAGGAATAACTAATTCAAGCCTTGTAGCTTCTAATGAATTGACTGCAATATATTTAAATCGTATTATTAAAATTAAATTGATAAAAATACATAAAATATTTTTATCAGACACATGAATCGAAAGTAATCAATGTTATGTAAAATGTTCATCTGCCGTCCGAAACTTTCGATTTTCGTAACTCTGCTTCAATGTTAAGTCATGATTTCGACAAATCTAATTTAAATTCATACTCAATATAAATTTTGCCATCTCATTGAAATACATAATATTGATTTACATACAGATGAAGACGTATGATAATAATAATTGAATACAAATGGTTTTGTCACATAATTAAGTAGAACAATAGATTAATACTCTTAAAACTTAATTAATTCTTACGCAATGAACTTAGATGTCACCAAATCTGTGATGGGGAAAATTCTATAACTTTAAAACTAGTGGGTATTTTTCAAAATAATTTGCAGAAAATGTGTAGAATAGTTTTCCATATAAATCTTTAAGACTTTAAGAAATCAAATTTAAAAAAAGTTAATATCAAATTGTAAGAGAAAAAAATGTTTCTTCAGCTTTTGAAATAATGCCATAACAAGTGTAACTCAATTGAGCCACATATGAAAATAGTAATGTATATATTACAATCTTAAATAAATTAATAGAAACTTTATATTATGTTTATTAAATAGTGTATTGATATTTTTAATAAATAATTGACATGCACGCCAATTATTTTCCCAGAAAATATTTCTCAATATTGAATGGGATTCTGATAAGCTTCAGCAAATAAATTCAAATAGGATCGGTACAGCAATCTAGAATCCAATATATATTTGAATGTATGATTTTTTATAAAAACTAAAGTCTATAAAAAAAATCAAGATAAAAACGACAAACCACAGAACAGACAGATCACAAATACGTATTACTTACCATTAATTTCACACGCTGTCAACTTGACGGATCCTTTACATCCTTGGTTGACTGTGTCTTGTGATTTATAATATGACAATATGCCATTCTCCAAAACAAACCATCGCGTTTGCCACGCTAAAAATTAAGCAATTGAAATTAACGTCATTAATTTTCTAAATAAAACCGATAATACGCATTCGAGTGTAGATTACCGCTCCAGTAATTGGTCCATTTCCAAAGGACCCCTTCCATGACAGGCGCCATCCAGCTGCTGCTGTCACACGCAACTGCAGCGTTTCACATACCTCCTTGGTCGAAACGTTTTATTTTCCGGCTAACTATACGGTGTTCACAAATAAGTAAACAAAGCAATAATTAAAATTTCTATGAAATATAAAGCTATTAAATCCTAAAAACTGTTTCAAGTTAATTCTAAACATTGCACGCTTATTTTTGAGAGATAAATAAAAAAAAGTATTGTCAAAATTAATGCGGTGATATGAAATCGCTTTTCAATTAATTTTAGAAACAACCCAACTAAATTGTTTTATAGTGCTTATTTTTATTAATTATTAAATGAGCGCATTTTGATTATTTTAAATATTACCGTGCATATTTTATATTTACTTTTGCCTGTTATAGCAAATTTATTTATATAAAAAATCATAATTTAAAATGTTAAAAATAATCATTCTGACGGCCAACTCATAAATAAAACAAAACATATTTTTAATTGATTTTAGGTATTTTTATATAATAGAAATAATTTTAAAATGATTCAACAATTAAATTTTTGCATCAATTGCTTTTTTATTATTGCATATTTCCTAATTTTTTATATATCTCTGCTTGAAAAAAATATTTAATCTTATTTAATGTAACTGAATATATTTATTTTTGCTTAAATATTGGCGTAAAGCTACCCTTTATAAATTATTATTTTAAATGCTCTTCTTTTAGAGCGGTTGGTTAATAAGTAGTGTTATTTGACAGCCTTCGTTCCCATCAAACGTAAACAACCGTCGGAGGGGCGTGTCACCATGAAGTCTCTAAATCGGCAGGCTATTCTACTTCTACTCTTCATCATAATTGCCATTTGTAAGAATAATTGCTATATATATTCATTCGTATTATACGTCTTTATCCTTGATTACTAATATTTCATAATTGTATTATATGTGAGAAACTCATGACTCAGAGTTAAAAGAATTTGACAAGCCTATTTTTATTCCTATTTTTTTTCAAAGAGCATCCTTCTTAAAATGTTTTCTTATATGTTAAACATTAGAATAATTTGTCAAATTCCTCTCTTAACCTATAAATCACAGAACAGTGTCATATTTCAAAAGAGATAAAGTATATCTTAAATTTAAGCGCTATTTCCACACTTTATTTTTTTATCTTAAGATATTTAATTCCCTTGTTAAAAATCTGGTATCAATCATGTAATTATTTTCAGCTAATGCATTGGAGTGCTATGTATGTAAAGACCAAGAAAATAATGATGAAAAGTGTGTGAAAACCATTAAAACTTGCGAACAAGACGAGGATGTTTGTCTTACAGAGATCAGTTGGGGTAGTACCCCATATTGGTCTCAAGGTGCTCTCAAACAATACTACATTTCCAAACGATGTTCTTCCAAAGCCAAATGCATTCGATCTAGACAACGCACAATGCCATTTTGTACTCACATTTGGTATGAAGATTGGTCTTGCTCGGAATGTTGTCAAGGCGATCGTTGTAATTATTTCATTATTGTAAGTAATATTTTTCACTACTTTAACACATTGTATGCGGGAGACTGAGATTACAGTCCTCGCCGCGCTAATTGTTGAGCGCGGGAGACTTGCGGGCCACTGTGATCCCAGTCCTTTTTATTTGACTGGATACATCTATTATTGCTATTTTAAGTGAAAATCTTTTCACACAAAAATATATTTAAGCTGACCGATTTAACGACATACGGTATCATTTTTAAATAGCCTTGAAATAATTTTTTACATATATGACGTGGATTTCCTCGCGCCAGGCATTATCACCCATCAAACGGGACCCGTATACAAAGTGTTAATAAATTTTTTGCTACGTATGTATTTTCATATATGATTCTTAATTATTTGTACTGTTTCAGAGTAAAAGCCCAACGACGAAGCATAGCATTCTGACATATTTAATACCACTTTTTGGATTATTTATTTGCAAAAATAATATCATTTATAGTTAAGTTCTACTCTGTGACGCATTGCTTTATTATAGTTAATATGGTTATATATAAATGATTTTAATGTTCACAACGTTCATTATCAAGAACTGATAATGAACTCGATAGGTGGTTCATAATATCAGAAAAAAGTAAAAATTCAATTATAATTTTGCCTTTAAAGAACGCAACCGAAAACCCGTTTTTTCAACATTATAAAAATTAAAATCATATATATATTATACATGATATTTTTGAATGAAAATGCAACCAATTGGCTAAATATGTGCCTTATAAAACTAAAGGAAAACATTGTAAGTAAGTAGTGCAATCCAATTTCGAATGACTAACATATGTGACTTTTATTGTGTATTGTTATAACAATGAGAATTATTTAAACAATTCTCAACTCCGTCCATTTATTACTTATTTATATTCGAGCTATCAGCTCTATCTCATTTTTAAGAACTCATATATATATATAAATAAAATTGAATGCGCTAAAATATTAGAATTTATAAATAAATCCATCAATTAACCGAGTATGTGCAGCAAAAAATTAATGGACAACATTGTCGGAAAATTATTGCATTCCAATTTCAAATGATTAACATATAGTACTGATTTTTTATATATTTTTTTACTAGATGTTTTATAGTTTTCTATTTTTAATTTAATAAAGTACACTTGTGTGTATGAACTATTCAATGATGCCTTTACAAGGCAAAATAATTAAAGCTTAATTGTAAAATTGTATTAAACAAAACCTCCACTCCGTCCATTTATTATTTATTTTTGTGCAAGCTGCCAATAGTTGTTAATGTTTATTAAGAACTTGATATACACACAAAAATATCTTATTTTTTGCTTGAATTTCTCATTTTTTTATAAATGTATGTAAATGAACTGATATTATTGATAATACATAGATTTATATGTATTTATACATAGAAATTTTATTAATAGCATGTAAAGTAATTGCTTTAAGTTTTTACAATAAGGACTAAATGTATCAATATCCAATATGCGTGGACAATACAGCAGACCCGCGATAATCCGATAAATTATTTCAAGGCAGTGTCGGATTGTCCAATTTGTTGCACTATAGAGTACTGCCCATAGATAATACAAGGTTTCATAGTATAGAATTAACGCCATAAACACAATGGCCATAATAGTTATAAATAATAAAAACTTGTTACCGTCATCAAACGTATTCCATGACGATTTTTAAAGCGTTTTAACTATCCTTTGCTAGCTACAATATCTTTTTTGTTATCTTTTAAGGCGTATGCTTCAAAGGTGTATGCCTGATTCTTTCCTGAAAAAATCAGATATACAAAGCTTCATCCACCTCTGGATGTTTAACATTCTTGAAAGTTTGCCTCTTGTCTGGCCCACAATCAATGCTGGAGATGAACTTTTAAATGTTATCGCAGTTCTTTTTATATCGTAAATTATGGATCTTCCTACGATACTCACCTGCAAACATACAAAAGATTAATTATGATTAAAGCGGTCCCGAATCACACCTTTGCATTTTTTACATTGACGCAGCTTTACCGTACATATATATTATACTTGTATTGGGATGTCAAACTACAAGAGGCGCCGGATTAGATGGGAGCCGGATTACCACGGGTCTGCTGTAAAATTAAGGGAACTAGAAATAAATCTAATATTTATTGTAAAATATTATTTCCACAGCTATTTACGCAAATCTCACATTATCTGTGACTCGTTTTTCATATACTTGATTACCAAATAGTTAAAATGTGACTTATTATCTTGTTCACATTTATGCTGAAATAAAAATAGATCGAATAACAATCGTGGGTTGGATTTTGTTCTTTAAAATACACAATTATTTACTAGTTCCCTTCAATATTTTATACCTTTTATTAAGCAAACAATTATCAAAATATATTAAAAATTGTTCATTGATCCATAATTTAGAATAGCGCTAAATAACATTGCAAAACTAAAATGATGAATCTCAACAACCTTTAAAATTTGTTTTCTATAAATTAATTATGTAATAAATTAAAGAATCAATGTTTACAGCAATTCTCCATTCCATCTGTTCTTCTTATACGTATGTACAAAAATCTTAATTTGATTGATTGATCTATATTTGCTTTATCTCATATTAACTGTCCCGTCACAAAAATGCGTACAAATTACATTTATTAGAAATGTTATTTTTCAAACATTGGAATAATTTGAAACTATAAACTTCTCATTTTTCATAACAATTCCAACGTGTCTATAAATTTACCATGTTATATAAGGACAAAATGTACAAAAAATATGTTTTAATAAAAAATATTTTTATCTTTATTTTATTATTTCATCTTTTTAAGGTTGTAAAAACTGATTAATCCCCAAATATTGATTAAAAGGTATCTTGTATCATATTGATTTACTCAGATTTTGCTTATATTGTAGCTTTCAATAAAAGCAATTGGAAAAGATTCTTCGCTTTTGAGTCGCTATTCGCATTGATCTTATATTGCAGTCATCCAAATGTGAAGCCAAGATGTTTTTTCTAATGTTTTCTCGAATTGTGTGACGTGCTGGAAATAGACATCAAACGCATCAATGTGATTCAATTGTGGTCACAAAAAGTAACAACATTTGTGTGCAAACGTGACCCAATTATTCCATTTGCCCAAAATGCACGCTAAACAGTAACTTTTTTGGGTGTAAACATCTTGATAACACGAGGATTTTCATCACCCCAGATATGATAATTATTGGCAAATCCATCCATTGTGAAATGAGCTTCAGTTCTAAATATTTTGCATATAAAATCGTTCTATAATAATGAAAACATGTTGTTGCAATTTATACCTGTTTGTGATTGAAATTGTACTACATTCTACTAAAATTAAATTACTTTGAAATGACGTCACATGTAAATATATAATACTGACATCACTCTAAGCGTCGCATTTGGATGACCTTTTACAATATTTTTAATCTAAATACCTACGACAAAATCTACAATAATATTAAGCTTTAACCCTCTTGGTTAAAAAGAAAAAGTTATAAAGTTCTATTATTAAATTAGTACCGAAAAATGTTACAATTGATCTGTTTTAACCACTTTTATCCGTTTATTTATATTAAATTACATATTTAAAATAAAACTCGATGGTAATGCTACCTTCAATATCGAGCAAATGAGGAGGTGAATGTATGATACAGACGAAATGGATGTAATCCCTTCCTATGAATGGATATTGAAGAGGCCCTTAGTTCCGTAGTGGACATTCAGTGGCTGCACTATGATGATGATGACAAATTTAAAAAAAAGTCAGTAATAAAAGCATATGATTATTTAGTTTTGGATGCTAAAAGCTTGAATGTGGCTAATAGAACTATCTGTATAATGAAAACCAAATGTTAAATTTCCTAAAAAACAAAACCACAAATATCCACATATAATAGTTTATTCGTTTGAAAATTATCATAAATTGTCTTGATCAACTATCTGAATTATTATCACCATCATATAAAAACCACAATATTAATTTCCTTCTTAAAAATGTTTAGTAATAGTACATATTAAGTCGAATATGAATTTTTAATAAATTATTATTTATATTTAAAAAGATTTAACGATTACAAAATAATTATTTCTAGGTAAAGGATAAACCACTATCTACGCCTATGATTAAATTTATTAAAATAATGTTAATTCCATTACAATCTATGATAATGTAGAATACTTTTAAGAAATTATACTTAACAGTTTATTAAAATTTTATAATAAAAATGAGCCAATAATTATTATGTATTATATTTATTAATTATCACATTTAATATTTAAAATATATGCAAACTTCAAATAAAGTTTGCTACCTCAGAGTTAACATTGCGTGGATCAAAATAACCAGCAACGTCTTAAACATTCAAAACACGTTATTACTATATCATTTCAGACATTAACTTTCTTAACAGAAGTAAAATATTAAACACATCAGAAAAGATAGTATGGTTTCGCTTTTTTTCAACTGTATTCCACTGTTTTTATTGCAAGCGTTTTCTTTGCAGCAGAAGACACAGAAGAATTCTTCTTTTGTGCGATCACAGATATCCCATCCTAGACCTCGGTTGATGTTCTCATCGGCAAAGCTGCAAGGTCCTAGCCCACATTCGCGCTTCAGTACGAAACCATGTTGTTCTGTTCAAAAAATTATATCGTGTATTATAGTGGCACTTTTAAAGTTGTTCGATATTAAATTTAAAATACTTACTATCCTTGATGATATGCGTGACGCATCTGTCCGATGAAGAAGGACACGGTTTAATGGCTTCTGGACCACATTCTACGTTTGTATACTTCACACATTGATAGCATGATATGTTTGTGGATGTTGCACGAACTAAAATAATGTTTTTTATTATATATCATGTGTTAAATAAAACATGAATTGACTATAATTTTTGCATTCTTAAAGTAAACAAGTATAGGTTTTCTTTCAAATATATTTTTGGCTTTCATCGCATACAAAATGATCTTATTTTAATCAGTAACAATGCTCTGAACAAATGGTAATAGGTATTAAAGTAAAGGTGCAATATTTGATAAATATGTGTGTAATTGTCTCAGAAAATCCTATCCTTACTCTATGAAAAAATCCTATGAAAAATATAACTTTATTGATATTATTTTAATATATTTTTTTAGATAGAAAAGGATCTATAAGTGAGTAGTGAAATTGTTATTAGTCACACATTATTATTAGAACAGAAACACACAGGGTATGCGTGCATGCTTCTCACATGGACAGCTGTATGCGGGCACCATACGGAAAAATATTGTGAATCCAAAAGCACTTCATTAGCACGGCATAAGCATAATCTTTGGGACGAATATAACAAAAGCATGGGGAGCCTTCTCTGATCTGAGCTGTGTGATTGATCCCCTTATTCGGGAGCATGCCAGTCCGCGAACAAAGTGTACATGGTGCAAAACCGGGAAACTAAAATTCCTTCTCCACTTCTTGCGGCTACTTGCGCTCTGAGCGTGGGGGGAAGCTAGCTAAATATTCTAATTTTACTTTGAGATTCTTAGGCTAGGATGAATATACAGATAAAAACTGTTAAAAAATTAAGTAGATGAAAAGAATTATATAAATATAATATATATTGTATAGGGTAGGGAAGAGTTTTGAGTTTCAATTGCGGCCCCGAAAAAAAGGGTGCGAACTCACTAATTGCTACCGGTTGCAAGTATAAATGTTTTCATATTAAGTCTCCGATTTTCGATTAGCATGAGCAAAACGACGATTACTAAATATCATCTCAGTCATCAAGTCATTTAAACGATATGATAACTGAAAAATATTTTATCACTTTTCACATTAATATTCAGTATTCAATCATTATGGATATTGAATCGACGCTTGATATGTTTAATAGTTAGCTTATCGTTCGTACAGATCCACCCGCGCAGCGTGTATAAAATTTGTATATAAATAAATAAACACTATCAACAACACACAATATTCACCCATTTCTTCCCGTAAACCTAAACAAAACATTGGGTCATCATTATTAGTTGATAAATTTTAGTTATTGATCTATACAATCGTCCAATGTACGCAAGACACTCTTTCCGTCTTTGTTTCTCTCCAAACTCAACGTGCAAGACATTCTCCGTCTCTCTCTGAGGTCAATGTGTAAGAATGTTCTTTTTGAATCACTGGATTTCGATCACAAATACGCGACTGAACTCCTCAAAAGGTTAAGCAGGCGGTCGACTAGAAAAATAGTTACGCAGTCGACCAGTCGAAAAGAATTTCCCACACAACAATGAACAATGATACATATATTATACAATCATTTTTCCTACTTTCGTCAGATTCTGCGTATTTGTGAACAAAATTGTACGAAATTTGGATGATGTGCCATGTGCCATTATTTTGCTTATATTATTTTTTGCTATAATTATTATTTTAATTAGGAATAATATTAAAAACATATTTGGCATTGAAAATAAGGTTGTTTTGAAAAATATTTAGGTTGTTAGAGTTGCAGCAGCAGGATATAGTTATTTCCGTTCGGAGCTGTAGCAATGTTTGGTGATAGAGAGACAGGGAAGTGAGATGGTCCGGACGAGCGATCGATACAGGGATGTTGGAATGGGAGCGTTCCAGGGGTAGCGCTTCTCTCAATACCCCACCCTTTCTATTTCCGTCCCCGAAAATCACCATCAGGTCAAAAAAACATTAAGAGACCACCAAAACTCACAAAAAATTGACTCCTGGTCACATTTAATTTTTAACGTGGAATTATAACACAGCCGATTATTCTTATCGATATTTTAAATAATTAATTATCTCTCCAATAAATTCAATTTTCATTTTTGGATAGATATAACATTTATATTAATTAATATATATTTTGGAGTGATTTGATACAAAAAAAAATCAATCTAGTCATGGTCCTTCCCCTTAAATACACATTTATATAGTTTAATTTTACATTAATCTATCATCCCTTACCGTATTTTAGGAGCGTGTCTATCTGAGTTCTTTGCTACCATAATACAATGCACAACATTATGCAAGTAATCAATACAACAGCAGCTCGTTTTCAATCCAAAAAAACATCACAACAACCCTTATGAATGCAAAATTACGAGTATCTATGTCAACGGTAATCGTCCTAAATATCATATTTTTTAACAACTCATCGTATATTTTAACTACAATAATGTAAAATATTTTGATCCCTCATTGAAGACATCTTAAAATGCAAGATCCCAAAGGCCAAAATAAGGGAAGTGCAATGTGAAATAGCATGCAAGCATTGAAAATTATTTTGATTTGATTGGGAAAAAAATCACTAATAATTTGAAGCAGCGAGTGATCATTAAAAAGCGTGCACTTACTCTGATCGCAAAAATACCGACCACGAAAAACAACGAAAAAAATAAAAGATTTGTTTGATTATCTGGACACTGTCGAGCATATGATAGCTAAACGAAGACCATTGATAGTGCTCTAGATAATGTTTAGTCACACAAACTAGGTGAAGCAATCATTCTAAAACATTTCAAAGAAGGGTCAAATACAAAAATCAAAGCATTGCCACTAAATTTGCATCAAAGAAATTATCGTTAAAGTATGCTAATTATAAAATTAAGATTTTTCTCAAATATTTCTATTAATTTCTATATAACAAACGGCTTGAATCGCATGCATTTATTAACATGGAACATTTTTAAAGTGAAAATGCTTATTAAAAAACAGATCGAAATCGTATTCTTAGTGGCGCATATTAGTACAGCATGCGACACGTTCATCACCAAACGCAACGCCATCATCCCGGTCAAAGACGGCTTATATCGAACAATATGTCCAGATCCATACAAACTATTTTTATAGACAGCATTAGAAATGTTTTGAATAGTTTTCATACGCATGTATCTAATTTTCAATTCATGATAATTTTTCACACAGCATCCTTGTCGAAAATATTATGAAATTTTCCACATATAGGAGTTGTCGAGACTAAGAATTTCATCGTCGAC
This sequence comes from Stenopsyche tienmushanensis, assembly GCA_008973525.1. Taxonomy (NCBI): domain Eukaryota; kingdom Metazoa; phylum Arthropoda; class Insecta; order Trichoptera; family Stenopsychidae; genus Stenopsyche; species Stenopsyche tienmushanensis. Next base: position 429,146 of record WACJ01000232.1, on the reverse strand, counting down.
GCCAGCTTTATTATTTATAACTAAGCACCCACGCTTTAGTAATTAACAGCAGTCTTTCATTTATTCCTAACGTCATTCGCTATAACGATCAAAGCTTTCAGCCGTCAATTTGCTGAATCAGCGAGCAATTAGCTACTAAACGACATAGCTTCTGAATTATTCACCACATTCACCCTTTCCTGAATATAATCTTCGTCATAATATGGCAGTCCTACATCAATATATTGTATTTAGCGAGAGATGAAAAGCTCAATTTATAGAATAATATGTATTAATAATTAAATGTTTCATTCAAATCATCTACAAACCGAATCCCTTCAGATCATTTATTTATTGAATCAAAATATCTATTGCTGAAAGAATGTAATTCGTCTCGGATAAAAGCTTTCCTGCTGTATTTCCGACGGAGCGGAAAATGAGTTAATATCTCGGGCCAATATTTCACATCCTGTTCGATTAAGAATGTCGCTTTTCTCGAGTAAAATTCTATATTTCAGTAAAGGGCGCTCCATGACGATTGATAATAGAATAAACCTTGCTCTTTCCTTAGGAAAGATTGATTTAAAGCGACTGCCATACCGGAAGGCGTTCAAACTGCAGTTTATATTGAGATCTTTAAAAGAACACCATTTAAATTCAGCCCTAAATTAAATGACCAACGGCCAAATGCGAACGGATTTATATATAAAGCGACCCCAATTATTATGACCTAATTGGATCCCGGAAATCCGTCGAGTCGCTATTTTCCACTGTCACAATATTAAAAATTATTTTTTTAATACATACAATAAAATGCGCGATAATAAATCAACATTTTGAAGACATATGGAATGAAATATGAGCAAAATGTTATAATTATTTTCATACATTTTGACAAAAACAATGGATTTATACTCCTCTATGATATATGTTTTCTATAATTCTTTTTTTATAAAATATATAAACAGGATCGATGTTATAGTTTCGATATGTGTGTTGATATATATTAGGAGTACCGGATGAAAAATTCGTTTTTTGACATCTTCCCATTCAATGGTCGATTGTGTTTTGATCGATCTGTTAACACATATTTCTTTTGATATTGAGTGGTGAACATCTAAAGCTCAACTTTAATTTTAAATTTCATTGAAATCGTCTCATTTAAATTGCATTTTATGCGAATTTAATCAAAAAAGTAAAGCAGTGCAATAAGAATAAATTGACCATTCGGCAATGTTAGGACTGATTCAAAAAAATCTAAGTGGAAATTTTATTTTAAAATATAAATCTCAAACTGAAAGGGTAGACAATAAAGTGTTAAACATTGAAGTTGGAGCAAATCCAATTAAATCTGTTCAATGAATAGCAGATACATTCAGATACTCATAGTCTCAAAATAGCGTGTGTAGATATCTATTGTATATGGGTTTGAATGCGTCAAGAATTAATAATATTAGAAAAAAAATCAACAGTTTTTCGACATCTAATGCCAGATAATGAAAAGTGAGTTATGCATTCGAACCAATATCGCAAAAAAGAGTGCATTTTTAACACCTCAAAGGGGTAAGACACAATGTTGTGGCCGAATTCCAGTGACTCATAAAGAACATTCTTACATGTTGAGCTCGGAGACTGAAACGGAGAGTGTCTTTCATGGTGAGTTTGGAGAGAAATAGAGACCTAGAGAATATCTTGCAGGTCGAAGATTGTGAATGATAGACAGAGAAGGAGAGAGTTTCTTGTGTATATCGTACGATTATTATGTAGATGGTTAATCCAATTTACGACGATAAGTGGCGGTCAAGCAAATATAGCATCTAAGGTTGTGATGATTTTAAATTAGCTCACTATTCAAAGGGTTAAAGAACGAGTACAGGGTGCGGTAGGGAAATTACCTTGTTTTAAAAATGAATAATACAAACCGTATAAGAAATATCAGTTTAATCCATATTTCCATGTTACAAAAATTGATTAAAAAACTAACTAATATATTCCATACTATTTGTGGGATTCATTTTTAAAATAAATTAGTTTCCGTAAAAAGATCTAGAACAGCGGTTCTTAAACTGGATCCGCGGACCCCTAAGGGTTCGTGAAAATATAAATAACATCAATCTTTGTTTGAACAATATATTTTCGTGGAATTGTTTATAGAAAATATTATAAGAAAAACTATTTTAACCAATATTTAACCAAGAAATATTTATTTGTTTGTTTGAAAAATTAAGTCTCAAGAATGGCTTAAATTTTTGTGATGGACTAAAGATTTGGAACGGGGTCCGCCAAAATCGACGTCTATTATTCATCAAAAATCAAGGATCTATTTGCAAATGGCATATAAAAATGATTGGAAAGATGGAAGAAAGTTGTTGGTATCGAGAAGGAGAATATATACTTTTTATTTAAAAAAAAAAAAAAAACGAAATTTTCGTTCGGTGACCCTAATATATGAGAGCCAGCTTAAATTAAATTGATCCAAGTTGTATGGTTGTTATATAGTATAATATATAAATGCATTTAATCATATCGGCAATAGCAGAGAATCTTCAAGTCTGCCCATTTGTCACCCACTTTCGCACAAACATAATAGGATAAAGAATCATTTTACTGTACTTGTTTCGCCCCCATTTTCGTCATGTTTGACCCCAATCGGACCATCTGGTATATATTCAACTTCGTGGCCATTTATTCAATTAGAAGCGGGTTCCTTGAACGCGAATCCACTCCGAAAAACGTAATATGCGCACTCAGAATTTACGGAGAAAAGACGTGCCCCTCAGAAACCAAACCACGGATCAAATATTTCAATATTGTATTATTTTTTTAATTAGAAGAATTACGCTTAAAACATCAAAAATAATAATTTAAGTATGAATTTGAATGTCGCCCATGCAAAAAAATAAGGGCTGTCATTTATTGAATGGAATTTATGTGACGAGTTTGATTTTTTCGGTGATTAAAAATACGCATTAAAATTAATTTTGCTTTTAAAAAACGATTATTTAATCGAAACACGATTACAAAATATTACTTAAAATGATATTATCGTCCTTTTTAATTCAATCAATTCGTACGTCACAACAAAAACAAACACGATGACAATAGGATGAACGCATATTTATATTTACCTGTGCCAAAAGCCAGCGCTACCAAAATTAAAAATACTAATTTATATTTATTTCCACACATCTCGATGTTGCCACAAAATAAAAGATATGCACTATTGATTTAAAAATCGTATATCCGGGAATATTCCGCGTCAAAGGGACGTCCTTTCGGCACAGCGTTTGCTACCTCTCTGGGGTACGCTGAGGTTGATACACTTTCAGGACCTAACTTGCATCCTAGCATATATCCTAGTTTTATTTATATATGTATCCCGCTTTTTCAGACCTATTGATTGCATCATGCACACACATTTTTTTCCGATTGCACTCTTGCTGAAAAATGTAATACATTTATTTCAAAAGAACGGAATTCAAATCAAACTTTAAAAATTCAAATCATACAAAAGATAAAATGATTTTAAAACCACCTGTATATATATTTTTAAATCATATTAGTATGTTGCGTGATGATCTTAATTGAGATAACATCGACCGACCAAATCAGGAGTCGATCATCTTTATATGCAATAAAACCATTATTTAATTTTACGGTTTCAAATATGAATATAACATATATTATTTAATTATAAATTTTCGCCAAAAAAATCTTGTGGCCGAAAGTAGATGTTATGAATACCAACGACATGTGGTTCCACCAGGACGATACTACGTACCACACCACGCGTGCCACGATGGACATTCCGCACGAGCGATTTTAGGGCATGTCTCGCATCCATCTCGCGCGGCGGTGACGTGAACTGGCCATCGCGATCGTACGATTGTTAACGCCTTTAGACTTTTTCCTTCGGGACTATCTTAACACTTTCATCGCCAACCGTGAATCGGTGTTGTTTCTCACGGGGCCCAAATTCGATAGTCGGAGCGTAAACAGAAGGAATAGCGATGTGATATTATAACGCACGAGATAAAAAAGATAAGTGCGAATAGACAAGCGTAGGAATGCAGATTTCAAGGTCGATCTCGAAAGATAAATTTTCATCTGGAAAACATTATAGAAAGACGTTTGTAAAGTTAATATTTGTAAATCGTTATAGAAATACTTAACAGTGAGAAGTCTGTATTCGCTTTTCGGAAACTGTTTGACTGACTGACAAATTCTCGATCGCCAAGCGAAAAAAAATGTAAAAAGGATCTCACACTCCATGATATAAAATCCGGCATCCCGCAAGGCAGCGTACTTGGTCCAGTTTTATACCGTTTATACACAGCCAACATTCCGACAACAGACACCACGACAACTGCCACCTTCGGGGACGACACAGTTCTTCTAGCCTCGCACAACAACCCTGTAATAACGTCTCAACTGCTCCAACATGACCTCAACAACATACAAAAATGGCTCAAGGAATGGCGCATAAAGGCTAATGAAAGTAAATTTACGCATGTCACTTTCACTAATAGACGAGAAACATGTCCTCCTGTCACAGGCAGAAGTAGTTAAATATCTCGGCATGCATCTGGACAGACGTTTAATGTGGAAGACGCTCATAAGCAAGAAGAGAAAGCAACTGGAAATCAAAATGACCTTGTTGAAGAGCTAATCAACCAAGCATCCGGAATGCGTAGACTGAAAAGATGTATGGTTCATGACCTGGACAAAAGATTCGAATGAATGAACATTAGAACACGAGCCAGCAACGCCATAATTAGAACTGAATGTCCCTCAACGGATAGATTGTCTTAAAAAAAGAAGAAAAAAAACCTCATGTATGTTTGAATTGTTTTAATGAATACCATGCTAAATAATATAAAGTTATATTTTACTTAAATAATTTTATGTATAGTTTAGTTATTTTAATTTTATGTCTTTATATGTTATTATATAAAAAAAAAAATCTGTTTATTTTATATTTATGCATTGAATACAAATTAAATAACTTGTTAAATCGTATTTAAGCGGAGGAAGAAAAAGTCCAGCGAAATTACGCCGCCGCGAGGGAACGCCCGTCAACCATGTATTGTGGACGCAGCGACGAACGAGTTAAATCTATGCGTATAAACCCCAAACAATTGATGCCCTCCAATTAAACATAACGAACGCCATCCAGAAAATTCAGCCAGATTTATACGATAACCCGAATCCTCCGAATACGGCCACCAGACAAAGCCGCGCCTATTGGCGAATATCTGTAATTAGCTTTTTAAGTTGTTTATTGTATTTTGTACTATATGTTATATTCCTTGTAAAATAAAATAAAGACATTTGAACAGCGCTATATTCCATACTTAAAGCCATAAAATATTAATTCAAATAAAAAAAAATAAGTAGATATCTCAAATATAATACAACTCGTTTGATTAAAATTTAAAAATTGAGTGTGTTTTAAATGGATTATAAATTCTACCCTAATGTTTGAGCTTTTTGTGAGAATTTTCGTAGATCTTCTGACAACCAATAATGTTTTTAACATAATATCAAGATCAATATTATATAAGATGCAAAATCGAAAACTTTATGAAAAAATGGTGCCTTACTTCAATGAATGGTTTCAATTAATGCTTGACTTGCAACCATAAAATGACACTCTATCAAAAATTGCATTATGAATGATTGATCTCGTATTTTTATTCAAACCAAGTTTGTCGACGCCTAAATATGGATCTCCTATTTAAAAGGGTATAATTTCATTATAAAGGTCATATAAAAATCAATAAATCACATACCTCCTGATGTCTTTCATCGGAAAAGTTCACCAAAGGATTCGAAAATATAGCTTAGATGCCTCTTAGGAAATGGCATACATTTACAGCTTCTGCTTTTACTTTTCATTGAGATTGGGATCAATAATTGTCGGTATAATGTCCTTCGTGAGTATAAATACATATTTAATAATCGCACTTGAAATAATTCCCTACGCTCCATCAAATGTGAGTAATCCTTTCCAGATCCAAGGACTATTAATGATGATTACTTTCATTATCGGAGTTAATGCTCCCGATGGAGTATCCAAGCAAATAAAATTATGGGTCGAAGAAAATGATTTGTCTTACATGGAGTCGTTTTTCGAATTGCTGAGTCATGGTTTGCTGTCTTATATCACAATGCATTTTTGGCAAGATTTATTCTAATAATTGTAATTTGAAATTTGTTTTCAGATCCTAATAAGTATATGGTTATTTTATTGACGTTTTCATCATTTTATACTATATCCTGTCTCATGTTAATTTATGGTGCTTATGCGGTAAGATCATCATCGACTATTCTCAACCATTTAACCACTATTTGTTTCTTCGATCATATCATTTGCGTTGCCATATAATCTCTATACTGTAATTTAAAATATTGCAATCTCTTAAAAAAAATATAAGTTTTCATTGTTTCCATTTTCAATGTGTTGTAAGCCGAATATTTTTTATTTTATTTCAGTTTATTACCTTCCTTATATATCCATTCGTCGCCATTGAATTCGTCAGACTTGCTGGATTCTTTGCTTTGCACATAGTTGGAATGATGTTGTTCAAACAAAATGTAATTAATCTCGGTCTTCTCATTGGGTTGAGCGTGCTTGGGGGATTTGTTTTGCGTATGTCTTCAGAATCAATATGAATTATTCAAATTAAATCGTTTATCATAGATAATCAATGTATTGTTTTGCAGTTGGACTTTCTTACATGTGGCTCTGCACACTCAGTCTTGCCCAAGTCATCAAAGAGTTGATAAAGGAAATAGAAATAACTGATATCACAAATTTCCCCAAAAAACCAGCAAATATGCCAGACATTTATACAGTACGAAACCAATATTTCAATTATTAAGTTTTGTTTTAATCAAATAATGTAAAAATATTAATTAAAACAGTGTTTTGTAATTATCTTTAGTGAAAATATATACAGCAGACCCGCGATAATCCGACAAAGCGATGTCGGACTATAGAGTACTGCTCCCGACCCCTTATAGTCCGAAATGTTTTGGAAAGGATTACCTGTAATTTGAAAAAATATGAAAATGGTGAGATATACATAAACAACACAAGGTTTTATATTATAGAAATAACGTCATAAACACAATGGCTATAGCAGTTATAAAAAATAAATCCTGTTAGCGTCAAACGTATTCTATAACGATTTTTGAAGCGTTTTTACTATCCCTTGCTAGCTACAAACTCATATTTTTTATTATCTCTATATAAAACAACATTGCTTTAATTGCTAATATGGGCCCAAAATAGGTGTATGCCTGTTTTTTTCCTAAAAAAAACCATATACACAAAGTTTCCTCCACCTCTGGATTTTTAGCTTTCTTTGCCTTTTTTTTGTAATTTTTTTGTGTAAAAAAAAGTTTGCCTCTTGTCTGGCCCACAATCAAAGCTTTACCATACATATGTACTATGCTTGTATTGGGATGTCGGACTACAGGGGGCGCCGGATTAGACCGGGATCGGATTGTCGCGGGTCTGCTGTAATTTAATTTATCATAATTGTGAATTATATTTTAAAAGAAAACTTATTTTATGGATGCGGTAGGGAAGCTACCTTATTTTATAAGTGATTAACACAAACAGTATAAGAGATAACAATTTAACTATTTTTCCATATTACAGAGAAATATTTAAAGTTTTTACTTATTATGTTTTACTAATGATATCATTAAGTTGGCCTCCGTTTTGGTTAATACATTGAGATAGTCGAGTTTTGAAGTTTCTTTCCACTCTCCAGCACTCAATTACAATACTTTTGAATTAAACAAATTTTAAAATAGAAAAAATCTTGATCATTTATTTCATAAAATTTAAATAAACAGGCAGAAATTATTTTTTAATCCTTTGAGTAGTGAGCTAATTTTAAAGTGACTTAAACATAAACGCTATATTTGTATGTCCGCCATTTATCGTCCGTATAAATCTACTTATCTCTCAGGACCGCGCAACGTGTATAAAGTTTGTATATAAATAACACTGTTGATAGCACAAAATATTCGCTCATTTCTTCGCGTAAACATAAACAATACACTTGAAATCGATTAATTTGGGTTATCATTATTAGTCGATAAATTTGGGTTATCGATCTATACAATCATACGATGTACACAAAACGTTCTCTCCATCTTTGTCTCTCATTCATAATCTCCGAACTCAACGTGCAGAAATGCACTTTCTGAATCAATGGAATTTGATCGCAAATACACGACTGTACTCATCAAAAAGTTAATAACTTCAATAACAAGTTTTTGTATATTGTAATTATTTTTTTAAAAAATTGTATTTTATTGAAAAAAAAAAAAAATATTCGATTAAAAATATCGTGTGCAAAAATCATTTTTATGTGTTTTAATGCAATATTACAAAATTACATATAAAATAGTATATGAGCAATTCAGTTTTAATAATATATAACAGAGAATGGAAAAAATCACAAGCCCATTTTATAACAAAAATAAAACCATTAGCATAATTATATGGAAATTCCAATAATGAAGCATAGTAAATCATAACTCAAAATCATAATTAAATAAACCACAATATTATTTTAAGATATTTATTTAACCACTTCATGCTCAGGTTTTTTTTACAAAAATGTAATTAAAAACATCAGGTTATTTTATTCTTTATTTAACAAGTATATATATTTTTAAAATATCTCAGTTCAAAAAAAGTTCAAAATTAAACACAAAGTTTTCGAAGTCTTTGTGAATGTTCAATTATGTAAATTGGCATCACAAATATAACCATAGCAACGGCATCAAAACAAACAAATGGCGGAATTGTATTTGATCGGTGAAATTACTGGAGCTGAGGGATTTGGAGACGATTCTTTATTTTGTCGTTATAGTATTCAAGGAGGTTTGTTTATAAATACCATTACCTTATAAGCATGAAATGCAATTCTTCAAAAATTGCTAATATATACAAACGTACTAGAGTTGGTAATGCACAAATTTAATAGCTAAATTAATATATGATGTAGTTTACATACTAATTTATGAATTATAAATGCAGGACCAAATTGGCGTGTTATATCTGGGTGTTCAGAGGGACAAACTGCAGCAGATTCTCCGTCATATGAAGGTCCGTCAATATGGTCACATCCTATTGATATACATTTTTCTAGTAAAGGTATCCAAGGTACTATAGTACTCGTATTAATTTAAAATTAATCAGTGATATTGATTTAATCAGTATGTAAAAATATGATTATAAATATGTTAGGTTGGCCAAAAATTCAATTACAAGTGCATTGTCTTGACTATGTTGGACGTACGTGGATTAAAGGGTATACTGTAACCAGTGTTCCTTGCTCTCCTGGATTGCATGTAATAAAAGCACCTTGTTGGGTACCCAGTCCAACTACAATATTAGATAGGTTGTCACAACACTTTTTAGGTGGTGGATATCAATTAGCATCGCCGGATGTACTAAGTACCGGAAAAGACAGGTATTGTAATCCCCATATAATTTGATTGTGCATGATTTCAGTATGTTAATAAAATTATGAGCTATGAATTCCAATTTCAGATTCAAATTAAAGACTCATACCACTGGAGTTGTAAAATTACAATTGGAAGTTATACTGAGGAATTTCTCAAAGTTTGGAGTTGTATATAAATAGAGAAACTTTTCATTTGAGAAATGTTAAAAATAGGCATATTAATCTTCCAATTAATAGTATATATAAATTGCTCAAAACATGATGTTAAAGGTGTGCAAATTACAAGTAGAATATCTAACGCCCCATCTGAAGTTCAAAATTCAAATGCAAATGCAAATGAAGAGTTGTATGAACTCATTGATAACTTTGAAAACATTCGTGATGAAATAAAAGAATTCAATGGAAAGATCAAATCAAATCCCATACAGAAATCAAACAATGAGAAAGAAAATTTAGAATCGTCGACAGAAATCCTAGAAAATGGATTTACCGATATTGGAACGATATATGAAAATGATTCAATCACTTCAATATATCTTTCGAGCACTATGGAAAATGTGACATCTTTTGATGTCGTTAATGAAGATATAACTGAGACTTTGAACGCTTCATCGACTAGTACTGAACAAACGACGACGGTGAAAACCAAACCGGACAAAGCGAAATCATCCAAGGGACATAAATCTCAAGGGCAACCGCAACATTGCCATTGTAATATGATGGTAATTATATTGGATCAACAATCTATTTGATTTCATCGAATACAAATTCTCTAATTTAACTTAATAATTTCAGAGAGGTTCTTGCGATGTAAATTGTTGTTGCGATGACGATTGTTCAGAATTGGATAAAACAATATTTAATGAATGCATGAAAGAAACGAAGTATCGACTAGAATCAAATTTAAAATATTGTCATACGCAACATCTAGTTTATAGAAATAGTTCTCCGTGGATGATTGATGAGCATTATAATGGATTATTTTGTATTTTAGACGACAATCTTCCTCCAAAACTGCCAAACAATCCATATAAGGTACGTCATTCTATATTACTTACCAATGGTTTAGTTACTTAATAACAGTATTTTTTTATTAACAGATAATTACATCAGCAAATAAAATAGAGACCATTGCAAATCAACATTTTTCTTGGTTTTCCATAAAAAAGTCCATATCAGCATCATTTGATATGTCTAAATCATATCATTACGGGGATAAAATTTGGATAATTTCAAATACAACTTTACAAACACTTGGTATAATAAGTTTAAAATTATATAAATATATTTATCCTATGCAGAATTCTATCTCATTGATATGTCGATGATTGTATGTAATTCCAGACGTGCCATCAAGCGGTATTAATATGCATTGTAAGCGTAAATCAAGTGCCAAATATTTAGTCAATTATAAATCATATTGCATTACCGCTGCCTCAAATTCAAGCACACATAATATCTTGAAAAATTTGGCTAGTATGTATTTAATATCTTCTCCTGATGCTCTAAATGAAACCTGGATGGAAAACACACAAGTGATTCTAATCATTTGAATTTATGTCTTGATATAAATATATTTGTATTTCAGAAGATTTATGAAAATTCTATTTTTTTGCAGGAGTGCCCAAAAAATATATGCATTCCCTTCGAAGCCTATATTTGTGATTCATTCAAATGCTCGTTAATAAATACTAGCAAAGAAAATTTTGAACAAACGTGCGATAATACATTTTGTATCAATATAATATCTTCGATAAAATATCAACTTTACAGCAACGGATCCATGGGATTTACAAAAGGTGAAATTTATTTCGGCATTTTGGATATGTTATTTAATAAAAAATACATAGAGCAACACTTTGAAATACAACATGTTTGGATCCCTAAAAATTTTACAACGCTTATTAAACGTGTAAGTGGAAACCCGAGTTATATGTTTGGCAAGCCGATCATAAGCTCAAAAATAATACTAAAAGCTGACAAAAACACTTCAGAAACTGTCGAAACATTCGATTATTTTAATCCCAACAACGCTTCTATGCAAAATGCTTTATTTTTGCCTAAGAATATTAATGGGTTCTGCGTTTTATCAAATGTATCACACGCACTTATCTTATTTGGTGAGAACATTAGAACAGTATGCAAAATATCTTACAGCGTCAAAAACAATACAGAAAATGTCTCAAATGCAACACAATTATGCTACAATTTGCAAAACCATGTGCTATCAATATTTTCAGATAATCTTTATTCGGAAAACAAAACCAAGACATATATATCCATGAATGGCAGCCCGTCGCTAAACGCTAAAGATTGGATAGAGCTTATTTTTGAAGATACGCAAAATACAATTACAGGAACATTCGAAAATAACAATAAAACATTAATTTGCAATAATTTTGTGTTAAAAATAAAATATGAATTTGTCTATGCTTATCTAAATCAACCTAATAACGATAGACATATCAAACTATTAGGAGCTATTCTAAAATACGACGCTGATAATGAATTTATATTCGATATTATAAATGAAAAGATCGTTCTTGATTTGTCCGTGACAACAAGATTTTACGATGTCACCGTTGATCAAAAAGATGAATATGCTAAAGGTCCTCGTTTTCATATTTATTTGCCAAATGATTTTTTTTATCCTTTTACATACAATAGAAGTCAATCAATTGAATCAATGCATTGTATATATATTATTTTATTTATTTATTGTAAGAATATTGTATTAAATGTATGATCATTGAAATATGTACTTTTTTTAATCCAATTACAATCCAATCATTACATAATTTCCCTCCCCGATTGAATTTAATTATACTATAATCAATAATAGACGGTTCCGATACTCTTCTTTATTATATTTCTTACAATTAAATAAGACATCAAATATCATATATGTATATGAATTAGAATATATTTATACTCAAAGTACCCATCCATTGTCCATTCTTTCAGAAAGAGGCTTTGTAAAATGACAAGATTTTTTAAAAGGTTCCAAGATATTCTTCTGAAAACATATTTATCGAGTGAGCAACTTATCGTAATACATCTTAAGTACACAGAATATATGAGAACTTACACAGTTATAAATATTATAAGTACTGCTATAAAATGTAGTCGGACACGTACTTGTAAAAGTGTGATGAAGTGGATATCGAGGTCTCTGCAAAAATATAAATGAATTAATGTACAGACTTTTATATATACGCTACACTTGAAATATCATACCAGAGTATCTTGAGTTTTATTAATCGGATATCTATCGCTAATGAAATTAGAATTATATTCTGATGAATAGCTTTGATGAGGTTCCGGCATGGATAATTCAGAAATGACTTCATTCGACATTTTTCTCCAGTAGTTTTTTTCAATCACTTGTTTTCGTATACCTTAAAACATCATAAATTATTTAAAAGACACTCAAATTAAATTGAATTGATAAAAATGAAATCTAAATACCAGATGTATCTTTCAATGATGAGAGTGATGGAATACGATATTGATGTTTCATTTCAGATCTAAAAGTCTTAAACCCATAACTGGGCTCAAAAATAGGACTATGTCCAAGATTAATTTCGCCATCATATGAAACATTTCTATAATCATTTCGGCTCGAAGGGAAAATTAATCTATCTTCAAATTCGCCTGATGTATTTTCATTTCTTAATAAATATTTAAGATATTTAGGACAAATAGTAGACATTATAAAGTAGTCCAAATATTGATTATATCACACTAGGTTGCCTGGTAACGTGCTAATTATTTTTAATTTTTTATTCAAATGCTTACATTAAAATATATCTTTTTAAGCATTAATATGTAACATTGTTTAAGCTAATAAGAACAGAAATATCAATTAATATATTAAGCATCTAATAAAAAAATATATGATTAATAATTTTGACACTGTCTTAAAATATATCTTGTAAAATGTATTTTGATAGTTTACTTATCTTACAATACTTTTAAATATATTAAATCGTACTTTATTTAATTTTAGATCCCCATTTTTTCCCATTATTACCTTAATATTCCACAAATAATTCAATATGGCAACACAGTAGGGTGCGCGGTGTCAATTGGAGTGCTGCTGTCTCTGCCGAAATGTCTCAGCTGGTGCGACGGCAGGATTTGCCCCCATCAGGGGGCTATAAACCTATTCCGTATATACGCATACCTGCAAAAAAATATTTCAATGGTTAATATTAATTCATTTTAAGAAATTGTTCAAATCTATTACATAATAAACGTCAAATATCAGGTTAGAATCCTACATAACAATTGAGGAAACAATTTGATAGATTATCAAATCTAGGATTTCGGAAAATTTTCTGAACTTAACATATTCAGTATTAACCATAGCTTTAGATTAGATGAGCATCGCTCTAAATAAATAAATATCTCATGGCCTTTATGTATTTTTTACATTGATCTTTAGCTACTCAAGCATAGCCATATTTGCTTATATTGACCTAAAATGAACATTTTAATTAAATTCTGAATATTTAAATAATATACATGTAACATAACTTCAATTTTAGGTTTGGCGCTATTTGGAATATATTCTGCCGTTACAGCCGTCAGTATGTATATCTATTCCATCTCATACTATGAAATTGAACAAGAGGAGATTGAAGCTAGATCTTCTAAATTTGCCATTTTACCACTACTCTTAGCAGAGAGAGATAGATTACACTTGAAGCAATTACGAAGTAATAGGGATGAGGAATCCAAACTCATGGCTAACGTTAAGGACTGGAAGGTAAATAAGAAGATAATTCATCTATTTATGATGACATTATATTAACATTAATATTACTTTAATTATTTACAGGTCGGAACATGGTACGGAGAACCCATTTACAAAACAATCTCTGCCGATGCATATTTCCAACCCATCCCCAATGAAATTTATGTTCATACCAGTGAAAAAGATGCCAACAAATTCATAGATTATCATTTCAAGGCATAAATAAAAACTGTAGTAAATTTTAATGTAAACAAGGCTATTTAACTTACAACTTGTTTACTGTAAATCGAATCGATATTAAATAAAGAAAATTAAAAATCAATATTGACATATTTATCTGCATTGGTATCTTATTTTCCCTATTATTATTATTGTAAATAGAAAAAAAATCAGTAATAACCAATGATGTTCGGTTGCTAGTGAGCTTAAAAAATATAAGAAAAAGACGCCCATTTTAGACTCAGTGGACCTGGTAGAAAGCTCCAAGAAATATATATGTATATGGGCAATTCTACTCGTAGAGCAACAAAAAATTGTTTCAAAACTTTTTGGGCAAAATATAACCCTGTCAAACCGGAGAACATATACGATATGCTCTAAAGTAAATACTTTTCAATGCGCTCCACCGCAGCGGATATTCATTAATTTCTTCGGAATATCTCTTAATGTTCAACATGCATAGTATCTGCTTTCTGTTGTTCAGCTATTTTTGCCTATTAATGTGTTGCGAAAATAAAAGGACAGGGTTACCGTGCAAGCCTGCCAGTTTACTTCTGGAGTAGATTTTGCATAGGAGTGGTGATACTTGGCTAATGACACCACTCCAAAACAGTCAAGGGGGAATAACAAAATTGGTCAACTATAAGAATGATGCCAGTATCTTAATTATCAAAACAAACGCCTGCTCTCAAGACAACACAAACGAAAGTGTCTTATCTTTGTTGAAAGAGCTTAATAGCTTATCCGATGATAGCGATTTCAGTTAATTATACCTAAATTTTATGATGGTTAAACGAGTCTAGAATACAATTTTATTTTTGAATAGTAAGTGAACATTTACGAGTTTCTATAAATATATATATATATATTGAGAATGTTAAGACGTGTAGGGGTATCTTTATGACTTCGCCATCGATGCAAGAGTGTATGATAAAACGCAAGACACCCATCTCTGTCTCACGATTTCCGGTCCAATAGGGTTAACAAAGGTAATTTTTTAACACATAGCGAGATTGTCATCTTCAACATAATACATATTATCAATAGTCTGCTGAAGGAGCAAATCCTCTTAGACATTAAAAAAAAAGGGTCAGTGGCGGATTTAGCACTTGAGCGCTTCCATACTCAACGTGCAAGAATGAGAGGTGTTTGGAGAGAGAGTCTCGCATCGTACAATTGTATCGATCGATAATGATGAACCAAATCAATCGATTTCAAGCTTCAAAAAATGCATTATTTTATTATTAAAACTGAAGACACATGTGTATTGTTTATGATTACACGAAGAAATGAGCGAATATTGTTTGCTATTAACAATATTATTGATATATAAGATTGACTCGTTCTGTGCAGTCCTGAGAGAATGTGAATTCATGTGAACAATAAGCGGTGCACATACGAATATAGTATCTATGTTTCATTTTAAAATTAACTCACTACTCAAACGATTAATATAGAATTTGTTGTAGTAACACTATAAGCAGGACGAGTATATCTACCCACATGCTCGGCTGGTGGTTACATGCGGAACGGATAGTTCTACCTGTTTCACAGACTTAACTTTACAGCGGAGAAGGTAGTTCTACTCGTCATTTCTTGTATGTTTTGGTGTATCTATAAAAAGTCAATTGCTTAGATCTAAAGAAATACGCAGTATTAAAGAAAATAAGATGATAAGTGATGTTTTAAATTTCATTTAAAATAATGCATAGTTTATAAGATACAGAAACTTCTTCAAAATGTGTTTATCTATGGCATTTGGGTGGTTTTTGCCCGCTGCGTATAACAATTACCCGTAACCATTAGCTGCCTAAGATGTGTTAAGCGATTTGTAGAAAAGTCGGCTTTAGAATATTGCTTCGTGGATTCCACACTTGACCAAAAAGGAATCCATTTGCCATCAATACTTGAAAATAATGTTTACATAACAATTATGCTCTTAAATTATATCTTCATCTTAAAATGCCCATATCTATTATCGGGTGTAAACATTCTCCATAGGAGACTTCTAGGGACAGAGAATTTTCCATGTGGTGGTTTCCCATTGCTTTCCATATATGATTAAGTTAAAATAGGAATTTTACATAGGAGAGAATCTATGAGTGGATATAATTATTTTTAAAGAATATTCTTTTAAGTGGCTTTCCGCATTTCCTTTTTTATGGGATAATTACTTAGCATTTTAACATGTTTCTTCGTAGATTTTTTTTAAAACGTGGCCACCAGCGACACCTGTAAATTGAAACACAAGATAATTGAGTTACTAGTCTGACTGCTGTACATGCCATATGCGTACAACGCATTCAACGAGTTAATTACTATTACAAATTCAATAATTTAGGTAGTAATTTTAGACTAAAAGTAACTCGTATGACTAATATATTTGGTCTTATGACTGATATAAAACCAAATTAATTTCAAATGAAAAATAAAATAAACTAAAAAACAAGAAAACAAGTCACAGAGTAAAAATTCAAATATCTAATTTATTGCATTAACTGTTTAAGAAGAATTTAAAAAAATTACACACTAGATCCATTATATGCACAGCAGAGAAATAAAATCACTGACACTTTGACTTTCTAAGGCTTCGACCGTTTACAGAAGACAAGCAAAAATCTTATGTGTCTATATTTTTACTCTACGTATGCAATTATGTTTTTATCATTTCCTTTGTGGATAATGGCGACTACTTTAATTGCTCATATTCTACATCTAAAATCCTATTATGAGAAATAAAAATAATTTGGTTCTATTTATCACTTTTATGCAATGAAAAAAATGTGAAAGTTTATCAGATTGATTATACGGCAAACAAGAACAATAATATCTCAATTAATTTATCAATCTGTAAATTCTAATTCATAACATAAAAATATGGCATACTTGAATGGTGGATTCAATAAGAATGAACTATTCCTTTTAATATCTGAACGTTTATAAAATGAGTGCACATACTTCAAGACATCTTAGCTATTTCAATTTCATCTTGTGGATTGTTCTAAATTTAGTTTACATCTTATACACTTACAAACAACCCTAATTATTTCATTAATTTTGAGGTATCATTGCCTATTTCTTTTTGTTTAATAAAAATAAAATAGTAGACGAGCTAACAATAAACCACCATAAAATCGTTTCAAATATTAATCGTCACAAAGTCACTGATCACATTGTTACAGTAGTTTTTTTTAATGCATAAATATATAATATAAATGAAAAAAATTCAGAGTGTCTGTTCATATGTAATAACAACCATTTTCCTTATTTTATTTATAAAAAGACTAGAGTATACTAAAAATCCCATGCACACAAAAAGAAGCGAGAGTATATTCCTAAACTACCTACATAGAAAAACGATGTTTGATCAACAATAAAAGAAACAATTCAATTCATTATTTGAAAATGTATCATTTAAATCTATATAATAGTTATTATCTTACAAGAGATTACTAACTGTGAACACATAAATTATTAAAATGCTAAAAACTGAATTATTAGGTTGATGCATAAGTAGCTTAATGTTACCTTTGTATTATATAAAGGAGGGTTTCATCCAACATTTTTTTCGGTCTATCATCAGCGACCGAGTTATTAGTTTTTACCTCTACAAAATTATATAAATGGAAAAAAAAATAATACAACAGATGAGGTGAATACGGCACTAGACACGTTATTTGCATCGAAACTCTAAAGTTTTTATTCTGAAGGGATTAAAAATTTGATAGAACGATAGAAGACAGTCATTTGCAATAATGGGAATTATTCAATTGGTTGATTTAGTAAAGATTTTCTAAGAAAATATTAACCTTGTTTTCTTAAAAAATACAACGTTATTTATGCACCAACCTAATAAGTTAAGTATAAGGTTTATTCATAAAAAGATAAGGCATCTCATGTAATTAAAGTGTGTGTGTGTGTGTGTATTTTGAAAGATAGCTTTTATTTTATAAAATATCATGAAATATTTTTAGAAAACCAAGTCTTAAATATATAAAATGCAAAATAAATTATGAATTTAATTTCAGAAAATATGTTTCAATTCAGTTATATTTTGTTGGTTAAGCCCTGTTTAAGTTAACTAGTCGGCCATGTTATGTAAATCTAATTATCGTAAGAAACTAAATCATAAGCATTCAAAAACACGTTAACACCAATAAAATTAAGAATCACCATATACGAGATAACCTCTCTTACGCATTGAAAAGAAAGAGATAATAAATTTTAAATTTATTCCATATTATTTCAAACGATAAATAAAAATATGATTAAAAATGTAAATAACAAAATATACATATTCAACATTTCGAGATAAATGCATAAAAACTAGTGCGATTTCTTAATAACCGATTTCTTATAAGTAGCGAATTTAGCAACCCTAGCGCGGTACATATGCATCAACATGGTATAAAGTCCAGGTATAAATAGTAATAGTAAATATAATCTCATTGCCGTCGGCATGTGGAATGTAAAATTCCAATCGTTTGGCAGTCCGACTGAAAATCGTTGAGTTTCCTCAAAATATGGAATATTTCTCAGAACAATCATCCCTTCACATATGATTCCTAACGGATAGAGCGGTATCCATATTGAGTACCGCAGCCAGGTGAGCAAGTAGATATCTCTTTTATAGAGCTGCGTTATGTAATATGGATATCTGCAAGAAAAAAAATCATTATCTATAATGAAATTATTTTATAAACAATACAATTCCATTTTTTATATAGTGATAGTTAAGCTAAACAATCAAAGTGAATACTGATATAAATTATATAACATTGACAAAATATATAACATTGTTTTACAACGATTTATTTGATTGAGTCTTTAAAATCAATACTCGCGAATACCCGGCATGCATTGCAATGCCATAAGCGCTTAATAATTATTTGAAAAGAAACACAGTATTTCATTTATTTTATATATTAGAAGATTTGAGTTTTGTTTGTTTAACACGGGTTTATCATCATATTAACATTTACATATAAATAAGACATTTATCTCTTTCCAATATTTCAGTCATGTTGGTCTGCCCGTGTTCATAGAATAAACATGCAAGTAATTAAACACTCAAGTATTTCATTTATACATACCTAACTATTTCAACAGTACTCCACATAATGAACAAATAAAATATGACTGGTTTAATTTGCATTCTTGGTTCAGCTTCAATCATAGCAAACAGTATTATAGCTCTGCCGGTAACTTGGATAAATGGTTGAAACACTCCTCCCTAAAAAGAAGGATATTCATATTATCAATTATCACACTGAAAATACAATTTCATAGTATATGATAACTTACCCTCGTGTATCCAAATAATGGGTGCATTACTTCTAAAAATTGCATCAATTGCAGAAATTTTAAAGCACCCCCTACGTGTTCATAGGTGGACAGCATTGAATCTACACCATATTTGGAATATCTAATTGACATTACAAATAAAATGTACAAAAACCCAATGAATTGGAACGTGTTATAGCATACTAGATACACTTTTTTGATGTCCTCTGAAAATTTAAAATCACTATTCAAATTAAATAATTAATTTAAAATAATCTATTCACATAAATACATTATATATTAATTACCTTTCCGATAACCCATTTCTTCCTTATGTAATTTATCATACATTCCAGGATAATCATTCATAATGTCCCTCTGTTCTTCTTCGCTATCTTCTAAACCGTCTCCTTCATATTTCCAACGGTCAAAATCCACCTGTAAAAATATATAAACTGACTTGGATAAAAACAATTGCAAAACTATAGATTTATTATCACATACTGATAACAGAGATTATACAGTAAGACAGATAAACTTTATATAAATACATGATAATATACAATTTTAAATAGGTATATTTGATTTAGTTTGCTTTTAGATTTAAATAAAACAACTATAATTCATATCAACTGATTGATTACCTTTAACCACGCGGGTTTCTGCGCCTGTGATTGAAGCCTAGGCCACCAAGCGGGTTTTACTTTTTTTAGACTTATTTCGATCCTCGAATCTTGTACCTGACACCATGTCTGTTCAGAATCCTGAATTATTAAAAATACATACATTAAAAATGACGATGATATGAAATTGTTAAATTCCTACACAGATTAAATATTTTTGTCGCTAACAATAGTTAGAAGCAATATAAGTGTTTAACATAGATAGGCAGATAAATCTTAATCTAACAAAAAGACTTAAACTGAATATAATTTAAAACCCATTTCATACACAAATACAGGAAATCCCTCAACATTACTTTATCATTATTTTATTACATACTACTTTATTAATAAATAATGTATCAATTACATTTACAATACTAAAATGTTTCTATCGTTGAAAATAAATCCAGAATACATAAATACATAAAAGAGGACTTAAGATATAAATGCTACAAAGCAATACGAAAATACTGATAAATTTTCTTATTCGCTGTTTTATTTCGCTTATCCCCATTATTTACATGTAAAGATGACCTCGTTAAATGCTGTAATTTGAGGTTTTACAATGTTCTCTTGTGTTAACTTTTTTTTTTCTCACTTTTATCAGTCTTATTCACAATGTGCCTGTTAGAGCTCATCATAAATCATATCTGAGGAGAACTTAATACCTAGATTATCCATAATCTACAATCTATTTGGAGATATAGTTATGGGCTCTGAATTACTATCAATACAGTGACTTTTCAATTCAAGATATCTCCCAATATTTGCATCAGTTCACATTGGTAAAACTTAGCTTGCTTCAACTAAAATTAAAAATTTAGATTGTACCAATAATTAGGTTGATACATTACATTGTATCGCGTTAAAATATTCAGTTGATATAATGCAAATACAATTGACCTGCGGTAATCCGGCCCCAGTCTAGACATGCCAATACAAGTATAGTATATATGCACAACAAAGCTTTGTCAATGTAAAAAATACAAAAACGAGTTTCTGGACCACAGAAATCGTAATTAATCTCTTTCAGCACATTTAAAAGTTCGTCTCTACCACTGATTGTTAGCCAGACAAGAGGTTAACAAACAAGAAAGTTCTAGACAAACAAGTAAGTATCTAGAGGTGGAGGAAGCTATGTATATGTGGTTTTTTCAGGAAAGAACAGGCACAGACACCTATTTGTAGGCCCATGTTGGCCATTAAAGAAAAAATATTTTACAAGAAGATAATAAAAAAAGACTTTGTAGCTAGCAAGAGATGGTTGGAACGCTTCAAAAATCGTCATAGAATACGTTTGATGACGGTAACTGGTTTTTATTTTTTAAAACTGCTATGGCCATTGTGTTTATGATGTTAATTCTATAATATGAAACCTCATATTATCTATTTATATTTGATCATTTTTCAAATTATAAGTACATCTTTTCAAAAAGTTTCAGTCAGTACTCTATAGTCCGAAAAATTGGACAATCTTACTTACGACGATTACCGCAGGTCTGCTGTATCAGTAAACCCATTAGAAATGAAATTAATAAAAACTGCTTGATATTGCCATCCAAAGTTCATGTTATCAGTTAGTGAACAGATACAAAAAAGAAGCAATTTTTTGTTAATTTTGAATATGTAATTCTGCTAAAGATTTTAAATGAACTTTGGCAAGAGTTTCACAATCATAAATCTAGAATTTAGGGGAATTAACATTTATGTTGGATTATTTGTGTGATACATTAAATGGAAAATATAGAGACAAAGCTATTTCTATTCATTTCAGTCATGTGATGATAATATAGCGATATATAGATTTTAAAGTGGAATTAAATATATTGTTATCTAGTGTTAATAAGTAAGAAAGAAAACGGGTTTTTTCTATAATTATAAAATATACATTATTTTTGTGATGGTTTAGAATTAATCGAGATCATTTTTATAACACTTTTCATTAAGATCTGATTCGAAGATATTCAACTATATTAAGAATTTAAAACTTAGATTCAGTAATAAAAGTCAGTAGATCTAATCTATGGAGACTGTATTTTTATTTCAATGTGTTATTTTTTAAAATTTGTTTTGTATCGTTAGGTATCTAATTAGATTTGATTGATATTGTGTGAAAAGTAAAATATTAAATTGAACTATGTATTTATGAATTGAACTATGTATTATGAACACATGTAATGAAAAAGGTTAATTAAAATACAAACGTCCAATGGTCCAATGTACTGATTTTATTAAAATATATATGCAAACTAATCGAGGTAAATTATAAATAAAAATGGGCCTAAACAAAAATAAGAAGAAGGGCAAGATGTTATAAAGCTACAGATCGTACTAACCGGGTCTACGTCGGCGTAGAAATCGACTGCTACGGCGTAGTCGCCTTGTCCACGAGCCCCTACGGCTCGAGAAGTCAGCCGCAGACGACCAGCCTCACATTTGAAATTAGCATCCGGCGCCTCCCGCAACTCTACTCGCAGAGACACGCAAGATGCCGTCTGCGCCCAAGAAACGAACGGACTCAGAGCCATTTGACAAGAAACACGACCCGCACGTCTAATCGAGCCGACAAACAATAACACGCAACGACTAAACACTTCTAAATACAGCCAAAACTGCATGCATTCATCTGCATGTAAAGTACAAAATTGTAAATTATATTGTTTCCTTAATTATAAATATTTAGATACATATGAATCTTAAGCAATTTTGTGTCCATTCATATAGAATTTATTCCAATAATTTTTAATATTTGTTTTGCATAATTTTATATTACATGATGAAAATAATTTATTTGTTCGTCTAAAAGCTCTGTTTTTTTTTCAAAAATACCAAAATAAACTATTTAATAAAACATTTAATTATAAAGCTATTTTTTAAGATAATTTACAAATTTATAAATAAAAACCAATTCTTCACGAATATTTTTTATATATTTTTTTAAACACCTTTTTACCTTATTCGTCCAACATAACTGAGGTTTTTTTTTTGTGAATTTATCAAATTTAAATAAAAATGTTATTTAGATATTTATGAAAAAAAAACAATAATGAGCAAATTGTCTACAGTCACGGGTCATGGTCGCTATCGTCCGTCGTTTAGAGTGCAGGCGTCGATTGGCGGCAGTGGGTCCGTTGTTTTTTCAGTGGTCGGTTTGTTTTGTGCTGCGGGGCGGCGCCATGTCGCTGCCCGGCTCTGGGCTCAGCAAACTGAAGAAGAAGCACTTTCGCGTCAAACATCAGAAAGTTAAGCTGTTCCGCGCCAACGAACCGCTGCTGTCGGTCTTCATGTGGGGCGTCAACCACACGGTGAGTCGGCGCTCCGGCGACTGGAGCTCCGCCGCGACCCCGCTGGTCTCGCGCCGTGTCCCTCCCTCGTGCCACATTCGTCCCCGTCGTTTCCGCCCTTCGCTGCCTCGCAATCGATTAACCCTTTGTTTATTCGATCGTCTCAATTCGATAAATAACCATTTTGACCTCTAATTTTCCATCGTTTATGCATCAATTTGCGACTCCCAATTTAACATTGTCCAATTTTATCGACCCGAATCCGAAACGTCATACGCCGGTGAAATTCGACGACGAGAAGCGGCTCGTCCATCGCTCCCTCGTATATTGTCGTTTTTTTTAAATTACTAAAGACGCAGGGTCATAAATCTAACATAAAATGACCATAACATCAAAAGCTGTCAGCGATTATATCATTTATAATTTCGAATGATAATTTACGATCAGTTTATTCCTCGATCGGGGGTGCAATTTGATATTCTTCGGTGGATCTAAATAATATTAATAATTTTATCTAAAATTATTTGCAATTGTTCGTTCTGAATAATTCTAAAATATTCATCTTTCTTATACTTATTGTGAAAATGTTTCCATATATTGAATACTCTCAGTAAATTAATAAAATAACAGCCTATTTTAACATATGTCAAATTATGTTACATTGTTTAAATTATCCACTTGCAAATCAAATATGACTCTTATCGGATTAAAATGATTTATTTTATTTTTAGGGATAATCTAAAAATATTTTTATTGTATGATGATTTTGAGGAAAAATCGCATTTTTTTGTAAATACCTTAAACCTTAGCCAAAGAGGAAAAATCTGGGTTTTAAATACTATAACTTAATATAGCATATGACTTATATGGAATAATTACTTTAAATTTATATTAAAATCTCTCCTCAAAAATAATATTTAAAAAAGACAACGTTCGAGAAGATATTTTTGATAGCTAAACAAAAATTGATGCTAAATGAATCTGTGTATTTATTTGTGCTAAATTAATACACGATTTAAGGAAAAAATATTATTTTATTGTCTTGCGGTGACTATGACAGAGTTGTAATGCAAGGTAGTAATTTTTACTAAGATATTCTTTATATTTCAATGACTGAAAAATATTAATAACTGGCTCACAATTGAATTATATTTTCTGTTGATATTTCGTTTTGTAATAATTAATTTTGGCAATTAAGATGAGATTATATACATATTATACACAGTAATCCGACAGACGTTTTGCAAGGCGGTGTTGGATTGTCCAATTTGTCGGACTAGAGTACTGCCCCGACCCTCATAGTCCGGATATTTTTGGAAAGGAGTACTTATAATCGGAAAAAATATTAAAATGATGAGATATACATAGACAACACAATGTTTCATAATATAGAATAACCATCATAAACACAGTGACCATAGCAGTTATAAAAAAATACTGTCACCGTCATCAAACGTATTCCATGACAATTTTTGCAAGCGTTCCCACTATCCCTTGCTAGCTACAGTCTTTTTTTATTAACTCCTTGTAAAAAAACTTTGCTTTCATGGCCAATATGGGCCCAGAAATATCTGTATACTTTCCTAAAGAAACCACATATACAAGGCTTCCTCCACCTCTGGATGTTTAGCTTTTTTGAAAATTTGCCTCTTGTCTGACCGACAATCAATGCTGGAGAAGAACTTTTGAATGTTGTAGCTTTTTTCTATCATAAATTGTGGACCGTCCTACGCCGTTATGATCCGTAATCACTCGTCAACTGCCCATGAATTACTTCTTCATATTCAAATCATACCTGACTAACAGATCATTCTACGTCAAATGCGAAGATAAAGCCACCACATTCCATGATATCTAAGTAAATCTGGCATCCCACAAGGCAGCATACTTGGTCCAGTTCTATACCTTTTACACACAGCTGACATCCTGACAATAGACACCACGAGGACTGCCACCTTCGCGATGACACAGATTTTTCAACCTCGCATAACGACCCCGCAACAGCATCTCAACTGCTCCAACATGACCTCAACGACATACAAAAGTGGCTCAAGAAGTGACGCATAAAAGCTAATGAGTCGCTTATAGTGCTGCGTACTATAAGCGACGCTCCATGGTACATGACAAACGACACAATACACAGGGAACTTAACGTACCAACAGTAAGACAAGAGATTGAAAACCATAGTCAGAAATACAAACAAAGATTGAACACACACCCCAACCGCCTTGTTGAAGAGCTAATCAGCTAAGCCTCCGGGACGCATAGGCTGAAAAGATGTATGGTTCATGACCTGGACAGAAGATCCGAATGAATGAACATAAGATCCTCATTAATGAATGGGGACCTACACAAGTCAGCAACGCCATAAGAAGAACTAAATGTCCCTCAATGGATAGATTGGTTAAAAAAAATAGTACAACATTGGGAATAGAATTTAAGGATAACGAAGCTCTTATAAGTTCCTGAAAGAATTTAAATTTGAGGAATGAAAATCATCCATGTGTTTAACTGCAATTAATCAGATACGCAGAGCATTTACATATTAACGGATTACACTTAATGTTATTGATAAATTTAGAGACTAGTTAAATCAAGAAGAATAACGACTAGTTTTTACAAGTTAATGTTGTACTGGAAATTGCTTTTAAAATACATTACGTATAATTAAATTCTTATATTTATCAAAGGAATGCATTTTAATATTTTATAATAATTTATCTCATATGGTTTCCTGTATTCTATGAAGAGATAGTATGTCTGCAAGATAATTTCATTTGCAGAGCTTTTTACTCTGCAATTCAAACATTTATTTAAAATGTACAAATCTTTATTGTACATCTGATGAGACTTGGGATTTAAAATCGCATTTCATGGTTGTATAGCAAAAGGGACAAAACCATTTATCATTGTGACTTTTATTACATTGCAATGTCATCGGCCAGTCATTCCTTATCTTAATTTTTTTTAATGTATTTAAATTTTCCAGACCGATTTATTCAAATAAAGCATCCTCGAGATGATTTACAAAATAAAACCGCAAGATATTTTTTCAACAAATACGCTTCGGATAAAAGACTCGTATCATTCCATGTCGTATGCAATTATGTGCCTCGGATGCATCCGTTCTTAATGGACGTATTTCTTTATCATTACTGTTCGTGCAAGTTGTAATTTTTCATATTACAATGCTTCAATAATCAAAACATAGTTTACAGTCGATTCTTGTTTTGTATATGACATCATTACTTAATACAACTGTATTTTTAATGACGATAGTAATGAGTCGAATGCTTCTGCGACAGAAGCGTAATGACATCTGAGAAAAAAATACCAACTTCATATTCGCTCTTCAACGCTCAGGCAATAAATGCAAAGAAAAAAATAACAAAAGTAATTATAGTTGGGTATTTTTAAATTCTGGACTGTTATTATATAAACACAAGTGTTTTACTATTGCCACATATTAATAGTCCGGCAAGGAATGAATTCGTTTTTTTTTCAATTTGACTCAATTTTGACGATTAGCATATTTGCTTTAAAATTATTAAGCCAACTGCATTTGAAGCACACTCCTATGCAAATTGACTATGCTATAATTTCACACGGTCGCTGAAAACGTCTCGTAAGGTCGTTCACAGGTGCAGTAAAAAATTTGCAAACATGCCAAATATTGTATGGGAAATTTGCTAGAAAATAAATACGCGTATATAAGAGATATATATTCAACAGAATTGTAGAATTGTGTGTCATTATAATTGATAGCGTCTTTAATTGTAACTTTTATCTTTTTGACAGTACAATAGCAATTCATTAATTGTTTGCCGAATTTGAATGGATATAGCAATTTTTATGATTCAACGATTGCTGTCTGCGTATTTGATTCGTCTAACGGTTGTGTTCTGCGACAAATAAAATGTATGCTGATGTGCAATTTAAATTCTCGATGCATTTTTATGAAGTGCACTTTGTCAATTTATTTATATATTCATTTATAGAGGAAACGTTATGAGAATTTGTTTAAATGCTGAACGTATTTGATGTAGGGTATGCCTGCGTAATTGTTTGCACATTTCAATTCTTGAAGAGTGAATATCTTATTTTTAAGAGCGTTTGATTAAGAATTGATGATCTGCCAAAATTTTGCATTGGATTTGGAACTTGTGCAGGTACTCGTTATCGCTAAATTTATTTTAGTAATAACGATAGGACACAACTGCCCTTCAACGTTGATCAAATTGATGGTTTTGCTTGTGTGCATGTTGTGAACTCATAAATACATATTCGTTGGATTCGGATAGTTCTCATTGAATTTATGTTGATCATCTAGCTCGCTAACGACATGTCATCCATATCTTGTCATTGATGTTGGATGGGATGGATACTTTCACATATTTTAGGTAGAACTTCCAACTATTTTTAAGCAATTCGTGAAGCAAGAAAATTATGCTTCCGCTTTTAACTGACATCTCAAACGAGTTATTATTTACAACCGTATGTGTGCGCAGTAACATTTTACTGCGCACACATGTTCGATTTTTTTTAGATGTTTGTCTTAGATTAGCGTCCAATTTTTTTTGTCAATAGACTCTCATAGCTCACTGATTATGTCCATTTTTTCTATCGGAGTAAACAGTTGCCAGTTTCTTTCCGGCTGATGTTTCAGTAGTCGATGGGCGTCGTTAATTGTATGGAATTCGTCAATTTTGTACGTCGCGTCATGCTGTCATTGCGAATTATCTGTCCGTGAATATGAGCATGAATAATTTCCCATATTTATATAAATAATCTCGTATGGAAATTGACCGCTGCGAGTCGCCTTAATAATGAATAAATTTAATTTATTGTGTGAATGTCGTTCTTTGTGTGGGGTGCTCGCATTTTGTGACTGCGCCCGATCGCGCACCTCGTTTAAAATTAGAACCTACGCAATCCCAAAACAAGTCGAACAATCATATTTTTCAAAGGCTCAATTTTAATTTTCAGCTGCCGGATGATCCAAATTCCAGGGCGTAATACGCTCTTGCGATATTTTAATACGCGTTGTCTGGTGTGACGCAATTCGATTCTTATAACGTTGTGCGACGACACTGTTGGAATATAATATTTTGATTGTGTAAAAGCTTCGAGCCAAGGTCGAATCGGTAAAGGTGGCACAAAATCAGTCACTACCTTGTTGTTTGTATACATCCCAGGTTATCTATTATAAAATTTTGTAGAAAAGCCATATTTGGCTATGGAACAATATTCTGGTTTCATTGAAAATGTTTGTGTCTTAAACTAAGCACAATTGCCTTGAAAACGTTTGTTCGATGGAGTAATTATACCGAAAATGTGGATCCTCCCTCCAATTGGGCAGGCCCAAATGTGCGACACTGCTGTGTGCCTGTCTATCTCAGCATAGGCGAGCTCTTACGACGACTCTGCTACCACTCGCTCCCGAATCCAACACGACACGAAGGACTCTGTCATATTGAATCCTGGATGTTATTTCATCACCCGGAATTGTCAATCACCCGATGCCCACGAGGCTAATTTTCGAGCTGGGATAACAGACAAGTGCTAGCTAAAAAACCAGCCTCGTGTATACCGGACTTGGATTGTTCTCCGTTCGGATAAACTCTAGATATTTTTCATCCCGGACCCCTCTCAATATTTTCATTATTGACACCATGGATCTGCGCGCTCCGACCTTCCGATCCCCATAATTGCTTCCAATGATATAGTAAAATATAGTTGGGAAAGGGCATCCTCCTATCTGACTTCCATCAAAATGCTCCGAAAAGACGCCGTTGGAGCATAATACAAGGACCGATTGGAACACGCACATCCTCAACCATCTCATCAACTTACTCGAGACTTCCATCTCTATTGTGATCCTCCAAAGTTTTTTCCCAATTGATGCTGACGTTAGCCTAGCAAAAATCTATGAAAGACCAAGGGTTGTTTGACGAAAGCTTAAGCTAAGGTCGGCGAATCGATGGTTCCTACTCTGCCAGATGAGCTAACTAGGAGAGGCACAAATAAACAAGAATATAAAATTTTATTAATAAATAATAAGCATACGAGTGTGTCGCAGTGACTCGACTAGGCCGAACATGATAAGGGACGAAACGAAATAACCGTAAAATCGATATTTCGAACCTCCTGTCGGGTTCGTGTTCGCGTTCGCGGATTGAGTCAATCCGCATCCATATAGTCAAACGCTGATTTTATCGGAAATTAACCATTTGGATTTCTTGGAATTAGAACATTTCGCTGATTTTCTAAGAATTGAACAGTACGGAACTCTAGGAATTAGTAAATTTCTCGAAAATGAACCGATTGGAAAGAATTCCAGGAATTGGAATATTTTATCTATTTTCTCGTAAAGATGTGTGCCCCATTTTCCAATTAGTCAAAGATCTACCGTGATTGAGTATGAAGTATAAGTTAGACTATTTGAAATTGAAAAAGGTAATATATTCTTTAAATGCCTTTAAATATTGAGTCATTTATGCTATTTCTATTGTTTTCAATGACTTTCAGTGAATTTGTGGAAGAATAATTCGAAAAGGCCAAAAATAATGTTGAACGAGGAAAGATAAAAATGCTGGACAAGTGGGTGCCACACGAACTGTCGGAAGGCTAAAATTGAGCCGCTTGGAAGTGTTTTCTTCATTAATAAATTCAAATACATAACAATAGTAGTTGTTGACACTAAAATAAGTAGAAAAAATTGACACGACAGTTTCTCCCGGGGTCTCCGATGACTAGTTTAAAAACAAAAACGCATCCAAGATTTGAAATAAGTTATATTTGCATTTGATTTATAAGCAATATCCATAGAAGACTTTCCCAGAGATAGAAGATATTTATACAGTGATATCCTGTTGTCTCCCACATATTACATATACGCGCTAAACAAAGATTATTTCAATGTTGACCTTTTGAGGAGTTCAGTCGCGTATTTGCGATCGAATTCCAGTGATTCAGAAAGAGCATTCTTACACGTTGAGCTCGGAGAGAGACAGAGACGAAAAGAGTGTCTTGCGTACATTGTACGATTGTATAGATCGATAACCCAAATTTATCAATTAATAATGATCCGATTTAATCAATTTCAAGCTTATTTTTTCTGTTTATGCGAAGAAATGAATGAAGATAGTATGCTGTCAATCAATCGATCGAGCGGGACTGAGAAATGAGTGGATTTGTATGGGCGATAATCGGTGTACATACGAATATAGCATCTACGTTTACGTCATTTTAAAATTAGCTCACTACTAACAGAGTATCTATGAGCATGATTTTATTAATTTTCTGTTGTGTCTGAAAACTTTGTTCTATTAATTTTATCTTAAATCTAATGGAAATAATGGCGATCTTGTTGCCAATTATCATCATTTGCCATGTCTATTTCGTCAGATTTTGTCCATTTGTAGACCATTTTATATAGTCTTGTGAGTTTCGTTTACAGATTCACTTTCATCAATTGAATTTGTATTAATACATTTTCCTTTGCTCATCTCTTGCTTCAAATATAATCCTTCGATTTATCAGGCAGTCAAATCCAATTTTCCAACTTCTATTGAATGAGTGCTATCGATGATATCCATGTTTAAAATTCGCCTGGCATTTTGTATAATTATCTTTGCATAAAAACGTGCTTCTAATATTCTATTGATACCCATTATAAACACATCGCTAAAAGGTTCACATAAAAAATTAGCACAACTTAATGAATCTCCAGTAAAAAAATTTTGATCTGATTTTCAGAAAACACTTGTTAAGACTCGTAAGATTTTTTAAAGTGACAAAATTTATAATCTATAGCAGAAGCTTATTTTTCAGTAGGAACCATTTTCTCTGTATTTGATTTTAATAAGTCTTATCACACTCGAGTTCTCAAATTTAATCTTTTTAAACAAGATAAACATATTTGCTTTCTACTTCTTAATTATCAGTCATTATTCTAAAGAAAACAGTATTTTATCATCTCTTCAGTTTTTTTTTCCATTAAGTAAAATCTACTAATATAAGTATTTTGTAGTGATTTTAAGTTAATTTGTATTGACTTAAGATCTATATATTGATGTAAAATTATGTTCCAGGATTAAATATATGATAAAATAAAAATAAAAACTAAATAATTTATTATTTACAATTTTATTACTACAAACTTCTTATTGTTGACTAGTCAGAGGTTGAATAAAATCATGGTATATTCCTAACTAATGCTTAATGGATTAGTATTTTGGCACTTTTCTGTTTATCCTCGTTGTCAATCTTTTCTACTTATTCTTGATTGTGATGTCTACATCTAATTGTTGGTATTATATATAAATATCAGGTAGTAAAAAAAATTGTAAAGCACGAAATAAGTGAAAATCACTTGGTGCAATATCCGGGGAGTAAGCAGGATGCGGCAAAAGCTCCCAATTAAATTCAATAATTTTTTGCAGCATTGTTCGAACCGTATGCAGTCCAACATTATCATGATGAAACTATACTTTAATCATCAATTCTAAGTTTTAACGACAATGTAAACATCTGCATTGATAGTTATATTTGGTTTTAACAGTTTATAATAAATCACACCATACATATCCGACCAAACACTTAAAAGTATCTTTTTAGGATATCTGTTAGAATTAGCTGCTTATCTTTATCTATTCACTGTCTTCTTCTTGTGACGTTATGATAAATAATACATATGACAATAATACATTTGTCACCTGTTACCAAACATTCTAAAAATGGCGATAAAAGGGAAGTGCAGATGTTTATTCATTGTTGGCAATTTGATTCGGATAGCTCATGCGGTATTCACTTTCCAAGCTTGGATACTTTCCCAATCTCGAAATGACGAAAAACTGTTCCACGAGATGAATCCATCCTTTCTGCAATCTGATCCATTGTTAATTGTGGCTCTGACTCCACAATATTTAGATTTAGAGCTAATCCCCTGCATGCTATTACGAAGCTATGGACTGTCCTGATATATTAGAGTTTTTAAAATTGACGCAAGTCTATATATTTTTAATTACATTGGAAAACGGATAATGTGGCTCGGTTATTTTGGAATTTTTAATTTACCTCTCAAATTTTTACTAAACGCAATCAGATACCCATTTTCCAACTTAATTATAATATATATATTGTATTACAGATTAACGTGTGTTTTTATATTACAGATTAACGAATTGAGTCATGTTACGATTCCAGTAATGTTACTCCCAGATGACTTCAGGGCATTTTCCAAGTTGAAAGTTGATAATCATCTTTTCAATAAGTGAGTTTCATATTACAATTGTATTGTTTTTCGCACCTGATACAAATTTAAATTGACTACTATTATTTTTTTTCAGAGAGAATATGCCATCACATTTCAAAATAAAGGAATATTGCCCTTTAGTCTTCCGAAATTTAAGAGAACGATTTGGTATTGATGATTTGGATTTCAAAGAATCTATGACCAGGTCAGTTGTATTGTTATAACGTCTTATTTTAATAAATGGTAATGTTTTTATTCATTATTTTAATTTTAAAATAGATTTATCAATTATTTTTATCATTAAAAAAATAATTTCGTGTGAAAGTTGTCTTAATTTAAAATTATTCCAAAAACAAACCTGTAGGTTTGCTCGTCCTGCTAATTATTTATCACCGCGTCTACTGAAGAAGTCATGCAATATTAAGCGATCTCAAACTGTCCCAATATTTGGTTCTACACCTAAGACTAAAGTATCCAATAACACCCATGACAGTATTTTCTCTGATGCAACGTCGTTTGTTAGAAGAGGTCTTTCTATTAAAAGAATAAGGTTATGCATGTTGATAGAGATTTTTTTTGTGTGATTAGCAAATTTTCAATTTTTATAATTAGCAATTTATTGCTAATATTTTTATACAGTCACTGCATTCTCATGATTGAGATTTCAATGATAATGGCTTTTGCTACATACATATGTTTTTCTCAGCTACTCAAGTCCACCATTAATCTAAAGATAACCAAGAGATGCTTGTTGGAGATAATAACACGTCAATTGTTAAACTTTAAAATTTCTTATAACATTACTCCTACTGAATCGCTTATATTGTTAACCTTCAATTTATGATCTATATGCTATATTTAAAAGTTGTGTTAAGCAAAAAATATGTCAGTTCATAAGTGTGTGTTAATTTTTGAAACAAGCGCAACAACAACTCTAATGATTTTTTTTTTCAATTGATTTATATTCTTTCAATATCAAAATTTGATGGTCGTTTTACTATATTTGTTTAGCTTTTTCTTTGGCTTCGCAGCCCGAAAACATTTGGGGTCGACCTTATCTAAAGCCAATAGGACTTAGAATGTGGTCATGGTCAATTCATGAAAACGGGGCTACCTGACCCCTGGAGGGTTGACAGGGCTATCCCCGAGGATTACCACGAAAAGATAAGGAATCCTCGCCAAGTCGTCAGATTAGTGCATTTTTAGACCGAAGTACGGAGATATAGGTACGTCCGCCTCAGTACTAGCTGTCTTCAGGAGTTCGTTACTGGATCTCAGAGGATCAACATGTCTCACTAGATCTTCACGACTTTCATCTCAAAGGTTTTCTTCGATCTGCCCTTTGAGCTGCCACTGGTATTATCGCGACTCAGCCTAATTAGCCATACTTTCTGCCTTTCTCTCGTGGCCACTCATAAACGCCGTCTGCTTCGCTTATTTTAACAATAAATGCATTGTGCCAGCATTCTGTCTCGTGATTTAATCTCCCTGCGAAGCTCTTGTTTCTGAATCCCGTCACCGAAAGTTATAAAGAATCCTGGCCTCCATCGTTAATCAGAGCCAAACCGACATTCGGAGCCGATGCAAATCTCGCATCTGAAAAATACGATTAACAAATTGTAGCGACGAAGATAGCGGACCACCTTGTGTCAGCAAAGGGTCTACGTTACAGTATATTTTCTGTCTATATTTCCTCTCTATTTGAATATCAAGTAATATAACCTTTTAAGTCTGTAAGATGACTATAATCATGACTTTTTTTTTTTTTTTTTTTTTTTTTTTTTTTTCGAAGGAGGGGAATCTTCAAGAAGACGCCTCCTTCTGAGGTAGTGTGAGGTTTGACTAAGCATTGGTAATGCGTCTCGCTAGTATTTGACTGAGCATCGCCAGACTCACTAAACCCCTCCTCCGGTTCCGCCGCCACCCGGCTACCGTGAAGTATTGCTCTAGGGTGGCGGTATGTGTCCCTCTAGGGCCTCGTGTTAACGTGAATTCTTCACGGTTCTTCTATTCTTGATATATCTCTGCTGGGTTTTCTCGCTCATGGGTTGAGGAGGAGGAGGATGCTTCGGTGCGTGTCCGACGTCTCAGTCGTTCAGCATCCTCCTTCTGCAGCATAACGCACGCGACGTATCTAGACAACGCGTTCCATGCCCTGGCATTGGTTAGCATCGTAGGGACCATGTTGCTGGGAGTGAGTGAATTGACTTCAAGCTCCTCCCGCAGTGTGTCCCTCTCTGTGCTCCAAGCCGGGCAGTCGAATAGCGTGTGCGCGGCATCGTCCAGCTCCGCTCCGCAGTGGTGACAATTCGGACCGGCCTCTTTTTGAATCCTGTGCAGGTAGCTACCAAAGCAGCCATGCCCAGTGAGTGCCTGGGTAAGGTGGTAGCACAACTGACCGTGTTTCCTAGCTGTCCAGGGCTTAAGGTCAGGGATGAGCCGATGGGTCCATCGACCTTTGGTGGAGCTGTCCCATCGGAACTGCCATTCCACCATGGTGGACTGCCTAGCTCTTTGCTTGGTTTCCCCGGTGCGTATAGCTTTCCTTTCTTTTGCGAGCAGGTCGATTGGCGGAATGGCAGTCAGTGCCAGGACTGCGTCTTCTGACACTGTGCGATATGCTGCTGCGACTCTGATCGCGCTTCTCCTTTGTACTCTAGCCAGATTGAGCCTGGCCCTTTCGAAGTGTAGTGCCTCGGCCCATATCGGAACTATAATCATGACTTAGAAAGACAAACAATAACTTAAGTAATCACAAAGTTATTGAGATTGAGCAACCTGGTTAAAACTTTTCTGGATATTTCCAGACACTCGCTTACCACTTTTTTTTTTTCATAAATGTCTGTTATGCAGTTTTATAGTTACAATTTTTTGATATAAAGTTTGAATGCTGCCGTTTTAATTCCATCTGGCAGTGTTTACACCAGAAAGAAATAATACGTCTCCATACTCTCACATTTCCTATTTCCATGGAATGAATATAGTCATTTCTTATTCTAATTTATAGTTTGTTGACTGTCTTAGTAACTACTAGACATAAGCAATTATATATTTTTTTAAATATACACAAATTTATGAACTGACATACAAAACAATGAATCTATTACTATTATTTGATGTAGCTTTTATGTAAATTTGCTATAAAATTTCTTTTCATTAAATAAAATAGTCGATCAAACTGTTCTTTTGCAATAATGTGATTTAAATATAAATCACATTGATATCTTTTAAGTGCTTCATGGTTAAGAGAATTTGAAAATTTAACAATTTTTCGTTGCTTTCAGTTAAAAATGTTGTCCCTCGTTTTATTACATCAAATGTGAATGGGATTTTTAGTGTATTTAATGAATAAAATTAAACATGCATAATTTTTGTACTCTGTGACAGTCGATAAAATTATGTTTCATAGATATAAACAAATATCATCATTTTATTGCTTTGTTGTCATAAACCTTACGAATTAACAAATATAAATGTGAATCCATTTTTAATCAGATATATTTTTACCTCAAATGTAATATAATATTCATTTTCATCATATGATTTTCCCCGTTGAGTTCATTTTGAATTTTATTTTTTTAAGCATGTTTTTTTTTTTCAATACCTTTGCCTCAATTAGAAAAGTACCAATTTCAAAATTGTAAAATGTGATACACCGAGCAAAACAATGCAGTTCTAACTTCCAATGTAAAATGATCAATATTTTCTATAGTTTTTGCTTTAAAGTGCTGTATATATATATATATTTGTTTTTATAACTTCTGAAAAAAGGATTTTATATAAAAAAACTTTATTTTTCTCATATTAAATCGATCATGAAATATGTATAAAAGACGCAATAATTCAAATTTTAATTTCATTATGGCTTCTTTAATAAAGTTGTCAATTCATTGTGCAAATATTTCTAAATATTGTCATTGTTTGTATATTTTTTAATTTAAGCATAATAAAATTTTGTGTCATTCAAATTCACGATACCTAATGAAAAACTCCACAAATTATTATGTATATTTATTTTATTCAAGTATTTGTATTTATCAAGAGGCAGAATTTTTATTATCTTGTTGTTGTAGCCAAAAATATTATTTTATTTTTGTTAACAAATATACTTTACTTTTAGATCTCAACCAATTCCCGACGATTCTTCTGGAAAGTCAGGTGCAAAATTCTATCAAAGCTACGATAGACTTTTTATCATCAAAACTCTTACATCGGAAGAAGTTGAGCGGATGCACTCTTTTCTGAAGCAGTACCATCCAGTGATTATTTTATTTTATATGATATTCTAAAAGGACTGGAAAGTCTTTATTTTTTAAAACTCATAAAATTTTACACGCTGAGGCTTAATATTTCTATATTTTTGCCTACTTTATGTAGCTCAAATGGCTCTATATAGGAGCCATGGCCTATTTCTATAAAAAAGTTTTTAGTCCTAATAATACACACCATTTGTATAACATTTTGTATATTTGCAGTATATTGTAGAGAGACATGGAAAAACCTTACTTCCTCAATATCTTGGTTTATATAGACTCACAGTCGATGGAATTGAGCATTACCTCGTTGCTATGAGAAATGTTTTCTCCAATCATCTTTCTATTCATAAGTAATTTTATTTCATAACTTTTTTTATTACTATTAAATTATTTTTGATTGAATTAATATTAACAAAACTTTCACTTCAGAAAATTCGACTTGAAAGGATCTACTGTTGATCGTGAGGCATCTGAAAAAGAATTAGAAAAAGATTTACCTACGTTAAAAGATAACGATTTTATTAAGCACGGTGTTAAAATCAATATGGGTGAATCTGCCAAAGAAAAATTGTTAGAAACCCTCACAGCAGATGTAGAAGTTAGTATATTTGATTTTATCTTTACAAATTATTTTTTTATTTGATCTGTGTATAAATTCAATCTAAAATGATTTTAGTTTCTCACTAAACTACATCTAATGGATTATTCTCTACTCTTGGGAATCCATGATTGCGCAAGGGCAGAAATTGAAAATGCAAATAAATTGGCGCAAGGAGAATCAGCCGATTCTGATAATAACGGCTTAGAAAGTGAAGATTCAGAAAGTGGCTCAGGTCTCGATAATAGGCATGCTTCAGAAAGGTAACTATTTTTTTTAAACATTTCAATAGTTATTAAAGGTTCATAGTGATATATGAATCATATCAGTAGATGTTTTTTTAATGATGAATAGAAAATATATTTATTACAGGGGTGGCTGGAATACTCCTCCTGACAGCCCTCGCGGTCTGATGAGAGAATCTTCTCTTCAATACGACGGAATCATACCAGAAATTGATATATACGCTATTCCAAGTCAAGAAGGTATTTTTTTAAATCTTTTATTCATAATTTTGTATAATTGTCATTAGATTTTAACTAAATGCAAGTTTACATATTTTATCTATTTTTAAAAATTTGCAGGTGTTGGTCGTAGAGAAATTTATTTTATTGCTCTAATAGATGTCTTAACTCATTATGGTGTTAAAAAACAGGTATCGATCATAAATGAGCAATTTTTATTTATACAAGTATCCAATATTATAATCGCTCTTTCATTTTTAGGCCGCAAAAGCTGCTAAAACAGTTAAATATGGAAGTAACGTGGACGGAATATCAACGTGTGATCCAGAGCAATATGGAAAAAGATTTATTGAATTCATGACTAAAGCTATTGAAAGTGTCAACTAATTTTAATTTTCAATTACTTATACAGTAAATTTCTTGAGTCATGTTTATAATAATTCAATCGAGTCCAATTTATTGAAATTCAGTATACAATTTTTAATATCAAATTGATCCAATACTTTCAGCACCTCCTTTTTAACTTTTAAACACTTCTTTGATATGTCTACTTCGATTCGGATAATCTACTGAACGTTTATTTATTAATCGATTTTTTCAATTTGCCTGAACTTGAAACTTCTTTTTAATCAAGATTTTGTAGATGTAAGCGTGTTCGGTTATTGTTACTAAATGTAATAATTCGTCTAATTTCACTACCGATTTTTTTATTATTCAATAGTGCTCTAGTAAATTGGATTATAAATGACAAATACTCTGTGATTTACTTCTCAGTGTCGTTTTTTGAAATCTGCTCTATATGCAGTCATTATACGTGACTTGGCTTTTGTGGTATTTAGATATATGATTGTATACTAAAAGCTCTTACTGATGTTGCAGATCTTGATTTTGGTGCAATTTTTAAATGATGCTATGAGTATTAAAAAGAAAAATAGCTTTATGACTAAACGGGAGAGAAAAATCCTTTTGTATAAGTTTGCACCTGGATCTTTGTTACTTCATAATATGTGTATAGATTTCTTAAATTAAGAAGTGTTCTCGAATCGGGTATGCTATAAAATTGTTTTTAAGTATACTTTTGTTTAATCTGGCAAATTTGTTAATAGGATTTTAATACTTTCATAATATTCTTAATTGTTAGTATGTATTTAAGATTAGCATTAACATATTTTAAAATGTAACTGTTTGCCAATATGTAACTATTTTCCGTTTAAATATCTGTTATAGGCGAGTATACTTTTGTTTTATTTCCTTTATTTTGTTCATTTGCCAAGGAAGCTAATGTGCCAATATCACTGCAACATTTTATTGCAAATTATTTTGGAAAAAATCCATGATTACCGTTTGAAAGTATTAAGGCTTATATTTAAAATGAAAATTTGCAGCTTTTCAATGTATTATTTTTTTAATTTCATTCGACGTTTTACTTTTAACAATTATTATTTAGAATTGATTTTCATTTTTGGAAAAAAATGTTCTGGACTGTGAATTTACAAGAAAAACGATTTATAATATTTATTGTTTGTGACGTCATCATAGCGTAAGTTTTCAGATTATCAAAATTTTATGGTGATGACTGATTTTTTTTCACCTATATTGATAATGAAATTTTGGGTCAATTATATTTTATTATAATTCTTGATCTCTCGTACATATAAAATGTTAACATGAATGTTGTCCACCAAAATGGCATGTTGATAGTATTATTCAAAAAGATATGATAGTTGACTCACTAGATTTATAGTGTTAAATATACATGGAACGCATCTCTGATATTATTTACATGATCAGATCTAAAATACAATAAATACATTTGCACGTGATGTATCTGTACTTTAACATACTCGATTGTGTTAATACAAAAAAAAAGACCGTATTTTGAAAAAGAATTGCATGTCATATTGGGTGGCCTTCATCTTTATGCGCGTTTTAATTTCCTTATTTGCTTGTCAAAAAAATCAAATAACAAATAAGTTAACAGTTTAATTTTAGGGTTGATTAATATTATCATTTTTTAAGTTAAATCGTATGATAAACATAATATTAATTATTTTTTTATTATAGGCATTATATAATTTGCTTTCCTCTAGTCTTTTTTGTACTGTGAAACATATTTGTTAAAAAAAATATATATGAATTGTGGTCCTGCATAGCATGGTGGACCTTCAAGAGTCCTCGTCCACGCGTTCGTGTATTTCACGAATAATATATTGTAAATGTTAATTTTATAACAATAATAAACTATTATCCTGTCGATACTAATCGTACTTGCCTCAATTGATAGACATTCCCCTTAATCCTATTCAATGTGACATTAAACCTTTTATTTTTTTAATAGCAAGTTACTTTTGTCTCGTGATGTTTATCATCGACAAAACAATGTTGTGCATATAATTCATTTGTTAATTTGTGGATCGTTACAAATCCATTGCACTGTGAAGTCATATTATTTGCAATATTCTATATTTTTGAGAACCTCATTAATGAGCTTCACATTTACATTTCCATGTGTTGTATGGAAGCTGTTTACTTTGATCGTCTTTTTTTTTTTTGCAATCAATTACAGAATAGAATATGCGATTACTGTATTGAAGAATCAATATATTGTAGTCTTTATTGACTTTTTCTAGTTTTGAGGTTTTTCCTGTTGTTTCATTATATGTAAAGTAATGAAGAAAATGTTAAATATAGTATTTCAACTTCTGAACGTCTGCTTATGTGTTACAAATTTATTATCAATTTTTTCAAGTTATTTGTTGCTATTCAAGAATCACGCCAATCGGTCAGCATGTCATTTCCGAGGTTAAAAAATGCTATCGCATGATATTGTAATAGCCCTAGTGCGATTTGTGTGATTGAGTTGATGTGATTTTCTGGTAATATTCTAGAAAATTAGAAAAATCTTAATGCTGATATATAGCATTTCTACCCTTATTTAAATAATAATTACAAATTTTATGATGTTAAAATATCTTCTTTTTTTTTCTAAACTGTTTTGTAAATAGAATTTTAGCAATGATGTTTATTTTGTTTGTATTTTTTAGTATCTGGCTTTTTTGATGTTCTCTTGGCTGACTATCACATAAATCGTTTATTAAGATTTGAAGTAATTTCATACGCGATTACTTCCTTGTAAATTTTGAAGTGTCTTTTGAATGTTTGTTATATTTAATTGTAAAAAATTGAAGCGGCGTTGATTGTATTATATTTTCATTCGATGTCTTGTATATTTCACTACACTGTTATTGTGACTGTATAGCTTCAATTTTTAACATCTTGAAAAATTGAAATAAATATCTGCCGATTATTATTTTCGACGTAGCGTTATCGAAGGACAGTTATTGTGAATGAGAGATTGTTAACTATTATTGTTATGAACTGGCTTTTTGCTTGAATTCAGAATAACATTTCTAATTTATATATTTGTGCCATTCTGAAAGACTGGAATCGTCGTTGTCAATGTATTTTTATATTGTCGGTATTAACACATTAAAATTTAATATTTACACGCACACTTTGTACAGAACGTGTTCTAATTAGTGTTTAACTCATATCGCTTTCAATAATATTATGTGGAAAATTGTCAAACATGAAGAGTTACATAAATATCCTAGGTTTTGTGTATTTTTTTTATATTCTTACGTTTTTACATATTAAAGTACTTTTTCCACCTTTCATACCAAGCTCAATCTTTATTATAATACCCAGACGTTCAGAATGGTACCTTATGAGGATTACCTGTTCACTTTTGAATGTTAAAAATAGTAAAAAAAATATTCCATGTAAGGTAGGGGGGCTTCTGCCAAAATACAAATAAAATTCTTTAAACTTACTTTTTTTTCCGCTCTACACACCCACTCTTTTATCCTCATCTTTAACATGTCTCGTGTCATTCTGTTAAATATTAATGCCAGCTAATATGACACAATATATGTTAATTATACCTAAATCTCTTTTAGCAGTAAGTATATATCAGTAGATAACAACCCGTGGCTTGCAGTAAATTTTCGACTAAGGGATGTAATAAAAAAATGAGTTTATACAACATGCAAACAATTGTTTATGTATCATAATTGTATAACCAAAAATAAAGCTACACAAAATTAAACATGATGAATTTTTGGGGATGTGCTGCATCCACGGACTGCACACTGCTGATTAGGGATTCTGAAGTTGCGGCTTTTAAAGTCCCGAGACTTATTTTCTCTTCAATTATGTACAGATTTTCTTAAAGTAAATATTTATATGCGTTACATATATATGTATGTGTGAGTTAAAAGAATCCCCTTATTCTATCTTTCCGAATTATAATTTTCGGAGTCACTTTGGTGTTGATGTAAAGCATGATTTATGCAAAGTTCATTAACGACAGGACTTTCACGCCCAAACTTTTTCAACACACTAGCACCATCAGTCGCTGTTGCTACTATTTCACGTTCAAAAACAATTCCAATCTCACTCAACCAACTTTCAACAATTTTATGAATTTCAAAAGTATCACAATTTCCCGAAATGTAACCAATTCCTAGATTAAATATGTCAATTTCAGGATATTACTTCACTTATTTATTCTTTGTAAAATTTTGACATCAATCTCATTATGTGAATTGATTTTTTGGTAATGAAAACCCTTTTAGTGTAACATATTCGCAAATGGAATCACTATATGTAATCCTTCTTATGGAAAAACCATCCAGTGCAGCAGTGGTCGGAATATTTTAATTCTTTTCATACTGTTTGAACATTCCGCATCAGTGATGTCGTCTTCAGTGTTTTTATTCAATAACATCCAATGTACCCTTTCAAGATTTCTCGCTAGTTCATTTGTGTTTGACCCTTTGCATGTGATTTGTTTTGGACAGTGGGTGCATTGGGCTCTCCTTTTTTGTAGTTTTTTTTTAATGTCCATACTTCCGATTGACTTCTTTCCATTATAGACTTTAATAATGATAAAATACATATAACAAAATAATACTACTTTTTTAAGACGAGATATATAAAATAAATTATAATTAACCACCCGTCAGAGATTCATCATTTTAAATTCTGTTGGCTTTTAAATGTATTATAAAAAGTGGCTTTACCCTACAAGTTAAAAAATATCACAAAATTCAGGATTTAAGCTAGAGTAAATTAATAAAAACAATTTACTTTAAATGAACACGTTGTATGCAAGTTCAATTTGATGAATGATGACGCTTGGCGCGAGGGTATTCACATCATATATGTAAAAGATTTCAAGGCCATTCGATTAAATGATACCACATATCAATAGATCAGTCGACTTCAATGTATTTTTGTGTGAAAAGATTTTCACTTAAAATAGAACAGATATCTGGTCAAACAAAAAGGATTGGAACGTCTCTTGCGTTCTACAAGTGGCGTGCCGAGGACTGTAATCTCTACCTCCAGCATGCAATGTGTTAATATCAATTTTTACATTTTATCTGAAGAAATATTTTCCATACCTCTGTATAAAATAAACCATGCTATAAAAATATATGATCAATATCAACATTTTTTAGTTATTTCAAAAATATGAATTATCATCCAACTATATTAGTCAGTGCCCATTCCTTTACAATTATTTTGCTGCAAATGTTGTCATGTTTTTCTGAAAGTGTTAAGAAATTAAATATGCAATGGAAAAAAATAAGAAATACGAATTGTTCAATATATATTTATTAACTGTTTTGTTATGGGTTTACGAAGACAGTATA
Source organism: Stenopsyche tienmushanensis (assembly GCA_008973525.1). Classification (NCBI taxonomy): domain Eukaryota; kingdom Metazoa; phylum Arthropoda; class Insecta; order Trichoptera; family Stenopsychidae; genus Stenopsyche; species Stenopsyche tienmushanensis. The sequence continues at coordinate 385,168 of WACJ01000232.1, read as the reverse complement.
ACACCACGTATTTACTAAATAAAGGAAAAATAATATTTATTTAACTAAAATATACAAATCATTTCAAGTCGCCTAGTATACATAAAACCACCAAAGTATATTTAAGTTAAAATTTGTCCTTCGGCTATTGCATCATTTCTCCCCGATGTGAACATGATAAATTTTAACATATGAAATGCGAGCCGTTATTGGAAACAAAAAGAATAGATTAAAATAGCCGAAAGACAGTCTTCCTTGTGCAGAGCTGTTATTGAAATCTTCGTCCACATCGTAATTATAAAATCGAATATCGTATAAAAAATACCAAATAAATATACGGACGAACGCGTTAAGCCGTCTTGGCACGTATCGCCGCTCTCTTTCCAGTGACGGCCTGGAAACCAGATTTGATACTGGCTACGGAGCAACGAGAGCCACAAGTTTCGCATTGCAAAAAGAATAATCTAGTATCTTTCTGGAGGATCGTTTCCGGAGATCTACACGTGTGGCATGTAACATACTCTTTAATGTAACGACGGAGGACATTTTCTATCTGTTTCTGTTGAAAGCGACCTTTGATAATGAGTTGGCTGTTGCCGTCGACAGACCCACTGGTTCCCAATTCTGCCAGTAAGAAATCTAACAAATGCTTGGGCTGACGATGGAGTGTCTTGCAGATCTCGGTAAAGTTCGCGAACGAAGTTTTCTTGGTACCGATACGGACGACCTGGGGTGGCCTCATGACGAATTTCTGCTTCTTGCCGGCGACCATGGCGGGGTTCTTCTCTCGCATGATATCAAACACTCGATCGAGCAGCTCATCGTAGGTGTAATCCCGATCGGATCCGAACCAGGTATTGCTGGTGTCATCAATGTTTTCTTTATTTTCGGCCTTGTTTTGCTCGTCTTCGGCTATGAAGTCATCGAGATTTTTCTTCTTCTTTTTCTTTTTCGTTCTAGAGAAGTCTATATCCAGATCTAGGTCGACGTCAACTTCATCCTCCTTGTGCTCCGGTTCTTCGGCGGAAGGCTTGTCCTCCTTGAGGTCGGGGAGGGCGCTGTCCAAATCTTCTATGTTGAAAAAGGGCTTCTTTTTCTTTTTCTTGGTTTTTCCAAAAAGATCAAGATCATCGTCGACGGGTGGGTCATCAGCGTCGCGGCCCGGTTCGGCGGCCGGCGCCGGAGCCTCGGTCGCGGCTTCGGCATTACCACTGGTTCCGGAACCGGAGCCCGAGAGTGCAGCTTCGATGTCAAAACCTGTCTTCTTCTTCTTTTTCTTTTTGGATAAATCAAACATGAGGCCGTCCTCCATGATTAGACCAGCAGCTGTTACCGACCAAAATTGAGGTTAGGCGCGTGAGCCGTCACGAAGTTGCATCAGCCGCGGGGCGACGACTCTTTAGAACTTAGCACCATTTTTATCGGCCATATCTAAATAAGTGCATTTGTATTTCGGATAAAATTTCACCACACTGTCCTTGTATTAAAGAAACTTTTATCGAGAATAATCAATATTTTAATTTATATCATGAGTTAAAAGTAATATTTTCAATGAGACTTTGAATATTTTTTCTTGAAATGAGGAATAAAATCTTTAGAAATAACTTATTGTAAAATATATTTTTTATAACTTAGTTTTATACAGTAGATATTTTTTAGCTTTCAAATATATGTATTATAATGTTCCTGTATTTAATTTTATGAAATGACAAGTATAAACATCGAAAATTAAATAATTTTTGCAAACTATTTTAACCTATAATAAATAAATAAATAATTCTGAGACTGTTTTAAATTTTCATCAATATTAATATTTATCAACATATTGATAATAAATGGAATGAATAATATTTCCCCTTATTTATTTCCGACAGCAATATGAAATTACGCAATTTTTTCATAGGGCAATACCATAAATCTAGAAAGAGAGGAAGTATTGTTGTGGTGCGCGGGTCGCACTTGATGTGCATTCGGTTGTTTTATTTCTTTTTACTGACAAATCTGAAATCTTTCCAAACATTCTAAATCTTGCATAAGAGCGACTTGGCAAAAATAAAAACACAGGTTTTAATTTCGGTTAAATATTCAGTTAAACAGAATCGTATTCTGAAGTACGTCAAATAAACCTTTTAGCGCTATTCTCAATCGACAGTTGTCTAATAGATTGTCATTTTGTTTGCTTCGCAATGTTTAGGTGATTTATAGCAAATTTTATTAGCAACATACTTTGAAAGGTAACCTAATATTTAAAATCATCAATTTGTTCTAAAAACTTACAATATGTACATTAAAAATTGTACCAAATTCATCAACTAATCCTCCTAGACTGTCACTTGCTTAGTTGCAACAGTTTTTAAATATATTATCAAGGAATACCTCACCATCTTTTTCAGTATTAAAAGGAGTAGTGTTTCCTCCTTCGAAATGGAACAAAACACTATCCAAAATGAAGGTCAACAGATAATGATGAATGGGCAGCAGCTACAAGTTATACAGATGAACCAACCTGCTCACATGATACAGGGTGCCAATGGTCAACCAATAATGGTGCACGCTGTCCCGCAGGGTACAACTACGCTTCAGGTTATTATTTAAATTTCTCACATGCATATATTTTCAAGTAAACTATAATATATATTAATTACTAATATTCTGCTTTTGATTTTCACGCTTCATACAGATGGGAACGCCGACTTTACAGGTAGCTAATTTCATTTATTCATTCATAAGCTAATATATTCTCCGTTTTATCTCTTTATTATTTAAATGAACTTATAAATTATTTAAAACATACCAAACTTGATCCAAATATAATCTAGAATATTAAAACAGACAAAAGAATCTGAAATATTTCTATATTGTAGATGGCTACACCTGGCGGCCAAAGTGTACAATTAGTTCCTGTCTCTAGCTTGCATGGTAGGAACATGTTTAGTATTTTTATATGACATATTTTCGTATTCTCGTAGGAAATACTTTTTAAATGGATTAACATGATTCCTTTTCCAGCTGGAAATACCACCGGAGCTCAGACTGTTGTTCTCGGCGGACAACAAGCACAACTTATTCAAGGCGCCGATGGTCAAACTTATATTTACCAACCCACAATTGTAGATAATTCAGCAACGTTATTACATCATCCCACAGGTGAAATTTTGCATAATTATCTCTTAGTCATATCAAATTCTTAATATAATTTCACTATATTTATGCAATTTCGATTTTTAGTTATCAATGTAAATGGATCAATAGTGCAAATAGGAGGAGGTCAAACAGCATCAATTCAACAAGCACAACAACCCCAGCTTTTAAATGCTGGAAATATTTTGATGGTGAGTTAAGAAGTTTTTGTCTGTGTATTTTTTAAGTACAATCTACTCGCAGTTATCAGACAAACATTTTGCAAGGTGGTGATTTGAATGTTTGTCACTTGTCTAGTCCACAATCAGTGATGGAGAATAAATTATGGATCGCCTTATGCTGTACTTAGTTGTCAGCATACAAAAAGATTAAGGCGGTCCAGAATCTCACTTGCAGTTTTTACATTATAATAAAGCTTTGCCATACTATACTTTTATTGGCATGTTGAATTACAGGGAGTGCTGGATTACCGTGCGTCGACTGTAAATGCAAAAATCCACATTATCTTTTTTAATATATAAAAACTAATCTCTGTTTGTACGTATGTAATGTGCTGCCATACCATTCATCAGATTGCGATAAAATTTCGTCCGTTTATTGCTAAGGATTGCACGAGAAACATTGACATAGTCTAATATATAAAAATCAATGTTTGTTTGTCCGTATTTAATGTGCTTCCATACCGTTTATCCGATTGCGATAAAACTTTGTCAACTTACTGTTTACACTTGCTGGAATAACGTAGGCATAGTAGAGTAGTTGGCGCATATTGGTCTGGTAAAATGAAGCTTGGGCTGCGGAAATGGGGAGAGAAAGGATGCGGCCGCAATACAGTGATTAAGTCAGTCTTCGAGACGAAAGCAAGTGTGCATATGCTTTTGGATCCCAACTCTTCAGCTTGCGCTACACGTGATCTAAAGCAATAAACCACGTACTGTGTTTCTTTTCAAATAATTACTAAGCGCTTATGGCATTGCAACGCATGCCGGGTATTTACTAGTTTAAAATAAAAATCTGATTTGAATCAAAGACTTTCGCAAGGTAGTAGTAAAACTTCTCAGCTCCTATGAACAGTTTATTGTATGCATTGCTTTGTTTTCTTTTGTTATCGTAAATTGTTAGCTACTGATATAACGCACAATATAGGTAGAACAGCCAATGCATGTAGCTTCTCAATAATGTATGCGACGAAGGCAGATAGAGTACAGAGAATTTTCGCTCTCTTTCCGACCAATTGCTGGTTGGAGTTTCACTTTCATGATGCTCAGCCCAATTTGCCCTATTGCACCTGTAGAAATTTCACTTAAAAAAGAAAAAAAACCATATGATTTCTCTGTTTATCATGACCAATACATGTTTGTAATGCTCTTCAAATATACGTACAGATGTATTTTTTATACAATCAACTCTTTGTAAGTTTTCAGTTATGTAGGGGGAAAAGTTCCATCAGATCAAATATCGGATTTTCAACATATTAGATTTATTTATGAACCAATTATTTTAAATACTTATGCACTATACTATACGCTTTATGACATTTCTTATTTTACTAAATTACCATTAATACAAATCAAGTTACGAGGATTTTTGTGAACGCCGCATGGAATAAAAAATCACAAGATAGTGCGGGATTCCGTGCTATCACTCGCTCATACTCAACGGAGCCTTAAGTGTTAACATGGATGCTATATTCGTATGTGTACTGCTTATCGTCCATACAAATCCACTTTTCTCTCAGAACCGCACAGCGTGAGTCAATACATTAGTCGATACATTTGGGTTATTGATCGATACAATCATACGATGTACGTAAGACCATATCTCAGTCTTTGTCTTCGATTTACAATCTCCAAACTTAGCGTGCAAGAATGCTCTTTCTGTATTTTATCACACTTTAATTTTGAATCGAATTCAGATGGTTGGCGGAAATGGTGCAACAGTTACTGGAGCAGGGACTGTAGCTACCCCCACGGCTGCCACAACTATCTCAAATAACGACCAACCTGACGAAGAGCCCTTATTGTATGTAAATGCACGTCAATATAGACGAATCTTACGGAGAAGACAAGCTAGAGCAAAATTAGTAGACTCTGGAAAAATTCCAAAAGAAAGACCAGTAAGATTTCTGATATTCATTGCGGTTTAAATTTATAAAACAATGTAAACGACTTATGCTTGATGAATACTTATATTTTAGAAATATTTACACGAATCGAGACACAGACATGCAATGAATAGAGTTCGGGGTGAGGGCGGTCGGTTCCACTCTAATATAGAAGACAAATCAAAGTAATTATTGTATTTATTATTATAACTGTTATTTCACAATTTGTTAATATTTTCAACATAACTTATTTTTTCAGAAAAAATGGTGAACATTCTCCTCAAACCAAACAAACTCATATAATAATGTCTCAGGTGGGATTTACATGTTTATAAATATTGATGGCAATATTTCAAATCAATTTGTAGAGGACCTGAATATTGATCTTTGAGTTGCAATAAAAATAAGATCCTCATCCAGGTGAACTTATTTATGTTAACTGTATAGTATTTTTTTGTTTTGGTAAATGATGTAGCCACAAAAAAAACTTATTTTGACTGACTCATCTTTTCTACACTTAATATTTTAATATCATTTTCATAGTGTACACTTGTTTCTAAAGATGTAGTTTCTATTTCAAATATTTTCTGAGTGTCCTTTATGTAAATCAAAGGTCAGCAATCTTTTTTAAGTACTAAATTTTAAGACCCAGCAGATCAGATATTTACATGGTTAATTCTACTCATAGAGTAACAGAAAAAAAACAGGTTTTCAACACTACTACCCAAATTAATCATACTGGATTCTAAGAAAAAACATTTGTTTTTAGAAAAAAAAAAACAATGTTAACTAATTTATATATAATAACTTAACGGTCAATGCCCTCGTTTTTGTGTGATAACAGACTAACATAAGAGTTCATTCATGCATTATGTGTGTTAAAAATTACGTTAAAACACTGGTTGGTTAATCATGTACTGAGTAATTTTACTCAAATCATTCAAAGCATGTATGTCGCCACGTTCCCCAGATAAAGTGGACGAGTATTCTTCCATGAGGGGGGAAGGCAACACTCGTATTAAAGGACACATTTCTACCTTGCTTAACCAATGTTTGAGAATACGTGTTGCGATAAAAAAAGGACAGGGTTACCGTACAAACCTGCCAGTTTACTTCTAAAAAAGTAGATTTTCCAAAGAAGTGGTGATACTCAGCTAATCAACTTAACCAATCTATCTAAAATCAATCTAAAACACAACTCCAGAACGATCAAAGGGGAATAACAAAATTGGTCAACGATAAGAATGATGCCAGTATCTTAATTATCAAAACAAGCGCTTGCTCTCAACACGAACGAAAGTTGTCTTATCTTTGTTGAAAGAGCTTAATAGTTTACCCGATAATAGCGATTTCAGTTAATTATACCTAAATTTTATGGCGGTTAAAAGATTCTTTAGAATATGCTTTTTTCTTGAATATTAAATATGAACATTTACGAGTTTCTATAAATTTTTTTTTAATATATTGAGAATGTTTAAACGTGTAGGGGTTCTTTACAGCACGACTTTGCCATCGATGCACGAGTATATGATAAGACGCAAGATACCCGTCTCAGTCTCACAATTTCCGGTCCGATAGGGTTAATATCAACATTCTATATTAAATATTTTTGGCATAAAAAAAAAATTAACCTCGTTATTCAAACTTGAAATTGATTGATGCAAAACTCACTACTTTTTCATTAAAAATCATATTTCTAATCAATGAATAATTAAGTCTTTAGAAAATAAAGGATTTTTACAAAACTACTTCATTCAAAGATAGGAGATTTATACATAGGAAGGATTTATGATGTATGCACTCTAACAGCTTGCTAAATATTGCTAAACTGTATTATATATATTCTGACAAATACTTTTAGTTGTAGAAAAACTTCAAATATAAATTTCATCAGAATTATGATTTTGTAAAGAAATTTTTGTAAAAATCAGAAAACCTCTACAAATGTTTTGAAATTGCCATAAGTTTATTCGATTAAATTTTAAAAATATATGCATAATTAATGTTTTTCATTTTCAGAATATGCCATCAGATAATCATAAGATGCCAGATTTCTTCCATATTCCGGATGATGATTAAAAATGTGATTTAGTGTTTATACAATGACAATAAATTAATATTTTTTGATGGTGCCACATGAAAGTATATCTTATTTATCACTAGTATTAATGAAACAATGTGTTGCTTTTGTGATAATGAAACAATTCCAAAACTGATTTCGAAATGGATATGTGAAAAATCGAAATTAAAATTTAGCATCGTTTGGAAAATCTGTATTTTAAAAGTATTTTGTATATTGTTTATCATTATTTTTATTTTATTTCTGCCGTCTTAGTAGCGTTTATTGATATTGTCAAAGCTTAATGTTAAAAATCTGTTTATTTTTAATTTTTACATTGATCCTTTTGACTACGTTGTCATCTTATATGTATTTGTTCTTTGTTTGCATTGATTTAAATGGTAAATACATACATAAATATATTACAATCAAGATGTAGAGACAGATCGTTGTTTTTGTAAATAAAACGGGTATTTAATGTATAATATGATTTTCTTCATGGAATATGTAAATTGAATTGCTGTTATGAAAATCGTTTTTGTTTTCAACCTCGAAATGATTGATTGTGAATAAATTCTTCATAAATTATTGAAATTAATTACAATAAAAAAAAATCTTAAATTTGAAAGTGCTTAATATATTAACGAATCAACAGTGTATTTTTATATTATTTTATAGTGATTTTTGAAATCGATTTCTAGTCCATTAATGTATTTAATCTTGCATGATTTCTGTCTCTCTTGAAGTATTTTATATTTATGTATGTATTTCAACAATAAGTTTCTATTTTGACAGAAATAAAATTATGTTATTTAACGGTTTTCAACTTTTAAAAATTATTTACTATTAATTTGTTGCATGTGTACGTCATTTATAAATGAAATCTTAACTGTATGTAGGTATTTGTCGCGTCGATACGATCACTGCCGAACACAATATTTAGTATTCATCAAGCTAGTGTAATATGTCTATAGGCATGTATTTAATGAAACTCTGGATAAATTTAGAAATAATTAATTAGCAATGACAATGGAGATGAATATTTTTATTAATATTTTACAAGACTGCTAGTTCCTGAATGGACCATTGAAATCTGATTCGCAAATGATAAGAGTGTATTTGATATGTTACAGTGCCATTTTTGTTCTTTTTTAAAAAATATACATATCATAATGTTATATCACTGTTAATATATAATTTCAATGTTACAAAAATATAATCATTTGTGAATGCTGTAGAATCTCAGTGAAGACTGATATTATTTTCTTGACATTGATAAACAAGTTTGTGCATTCCGATTATTTTATATTGTATCATACTTTGTCTTCCTAGGATTTGGCTTCTACTGAAATTAATACATTGCGTATGGGAGGCATATTTTTGCGAATTACACCATGCTTAATCTATTACCCATACATAAAGTGTTACCCATACACACACACACACACATAGTTTACCCATACATAAAGTGTTAAAACACTATAAAATTGTAGACTATTTTGTATTTGTGTTTGTCTTAAATGTTCGCAACTTTTATGCAAAAATTGTAAACAAGTAAACAGATATTAATAATAATTAATATTAAACACCGACAACACTAGTCACCATTTTCGTCTGTCCTGAGCCTCTCCAATTGTCCAGGCCCAGATGTGCGACGTCTTTTTCAATTTGGTTAGCCCAGCGTAGCTCCTTCGATGGATCTGCTACCATTTGGTTAGAAATCTAAGACAGCTCAGGGGACTCTGCATCCGTGCCATATGACCTGCCCAATGAAGCCGGCGGGTTTGGATGAAGCTAGTAATTGATGCCTCGCCGTACATGTCCATGACCTCGCGATTGGACTTCATGGTTTCAGAACCTGAGGTCTCTTCCCAGAGAGGTCCAAAATTTTTAATTTTTTCAAAATTCTCTTCTCAAATTTCTCGAAGCGTATCACATTCCGAACGATCATGATCCATGTTTCACCTTCAAACTACAAGCCGGCCTAATGAAAGTTTTATAAATTTTAATTTTAGCTGATAGTACTAATTTGTTCCCTCCGCCATTGAAACGTACAACGCTGACCGATCCGGTCACGCATATCCTCAACAGCCTCACCAGCTTAGCCAGAATTCCCATCTACCGCTTATCATCCACATAAATCCACTTTTCTCTCAAGACCGCGTAGTGTGAGTCTTAACACTGTTGATAACACACAATATTCGTTCATTTCTTCGCGTAAACATAAACAATACACATTGAAGCTTGAGATCAGTTATTAATATCGACCGAAACAATCGTATGATATACAAGTGTATTATGAGATGCAAGACACTCTCCATCTTTCACAATCTCCTCAATCAACGTACGAGAATACTCTTTCCGTATCACTCGAGTCCATTTGCAGCATATGCGGGATTCCTCATCAACGGGTTAATCGAAATAAGTAGAGAATTTTATGAAAAGCTAAATATTAATTTCGAAAATGACGTATCTCGAAAATCTCCGATACTGGCAATAAAAATACAAAAGCAACACAAACTTAATTTTTTATTCAATAGAGTTTCAATGATGGTGGAAGTTAAAATCTAGGTGAATACAAATCCTAATATAAACATGTAAAAGTCTACAAATTTGTTTTGTCAATGTTGTGAAAAAAAGCAATAAAAACCGAGGTTTAAAAATTGTGGCATCAATTGACATATATTACCCAAAAAATGAGCATTCTAAGATGATACTACGTAACTATTTATCAAATTCGGATATCATTATTCATCTAGAGGGACAATTTGCATTCGATTCATAATGTAGACAATTTGTAGTAGATGGCGCTCTAATATTTCAAATCTAAACTAATTTAATATATTTTTATAAGAGCTGAACAGTTTTATGATATTCTTGGTTAATAAGTAGTATAACACTTTAGCCAAAGCACTTGATAATACTTATCAGGCAAACTATACATTGTATAATTACATTTATTATGACACTTTCATGAAAATTAATTTTTGAACCTGTATTGTTTTCTTTTTAATTATTGAAACAATTTATGTATATTTTTATATAGCTAACTAATGATTTTTGTGTAGATAATGAAATATTGACAATAAGATGCATTAGGGCATTAATGAAAAGAAAAACTATAATTATGTCCTAATTAAAAATTGTTGATCTTTATTGCCAATATTTCATTTAAAACTCTTAATCATTGTATTCAATATTCATAAAATAATTCCCAGGCACTTTTTATAGATCTTCGTGTAGAAACTGAGTGAATTTTAAGCATATTGTTACAGAATACAAATATACTAATAACAACCACTAAACAATCTTGATAAGCGTATTAGAGTAAATTCAAAACATATTTTATTTTATTATTCACGATTAAAGTATACTATTTACTTAAAATTCATTTCTTTGTTAACATTTTTGAGGCCGTCTTGTATTTAAGTAGAAAATTTCTTATATAAGTATAGTAATAATGTAAGAAGATAAATTTGTTTTGTTATGTACTGATGTAAGATTTGCAAATACACTTTTGTATGCTGATTAAATAAAATTAAGCGATTGATTGGTTTGTGTATTTCACCTTCCTAAAATAATATTACCACAGTCAGTCAAATATCATATCCGTTTCTTTAAATCCATATTGTATTTTTATAGAACGTTTTTTTATGAATAAATTAATTTATGTTAAAGACATATAAATAAATATAGTACTTTCGTCAAATTATGTTAAAATATTGATTGTATTGTCGTAAAGGTTGTTCGTAATTGTCTTATATATTTTCCTGTTTAATGTAAAAACATCTTATTATCGAAATGTTTCCCGATTTCCCTTATTTTATTAAAAAAAGAAAGTTTTCCTATTAAATCTTTTTACTATGCTATAATTTGTTTATATAATATGAAACCATAAACAAATTTCAATGTTGTAAACTTTTACACACAATGTCTGTGTAAAATTACTATTATATAAAAAAAGATACTTACAGTTAAATTGGCATATCTGAAATACATAATTTGATTATATTCTGGAGTAGAGCTGTAAAACTCGCAGTCCGTGTCCCAACCAACAAGCTTATGGATCTAAAAAATTTGAAATACGCAGTATTATTATTATGCGGTATGTAAAAATTGTGGTTGAAATACAAACTTCCAATTGAATAACTAAGTCTGCCCTGATGCCGCGTAATAATGAAATCGTAATAGAAAACCGCGCTTATCGAGGACCGAATGGGTCCAAAGGGCTTCTAAGGGGCCCACCTAAACCTAATCTTTATTATTTTGGCCCATGTTAGCGTTTGAGTTTGGATTTTCTGTTCTAGTGAGCCCTTGTGCTACACCTCCCCCACCTGCTACACCTCCCTCCCCACCCCGCGCTTATACTACCAGATGGACGGCTTCTGTCGGTTCGTTCGCTATCGAGTCACGAAAGACATCCACAAAGGAAGTAAATGATGATGAAAGACGACATTTCTTGGCCAAGATTTTATTTCTTCTAAAATGGATCGGTGGCATCATCTTCTATCGTACTATCTTTCGAAAATGGCTTCGAAACCTCAACTCATTACAACTTCTAAAAGGGGCTTAACGTCTTCCAAAAAAGACTACAAAATGTCAACTGCTCTTTCCTTGTTTAGTTGGGGTACTTTTTTTATAATGGGGATGCTGTCTAGCTTATCTTCCCTTTATTTTTATTAGTTGGCCAATCACAGAGCAATCTCTCTAAAATAAACACACTAAATATAGCCACGCGTCGCCTTCATGGACCATTACTATCCGAGTCTAGACACCCCTAAAAAAAATAGAAACTTTAAAATTACCCCTAAAATTTTATATTCGCAAGAAATCTTGCGTTGATTTTGAAATCTTCCTCTAAGCTACAGTGCAATGTAATAGTATAGTACACCTTGATTTTTTTTTGTGTATTGACCATTCTTCGCCAAAGATGCACCTTCAACATACGGGTTCGATGGTTTCAAAAGGTTGTTTAAAAACTCAATGATGCATACAATAACCATTTCACGGTCTGCACTCAATGTCGGTTAGTATTGAACGATGATCTATACCTTTGTCTCAGATGTTTAAAAATCATATTGCTCTTATCACCTGCCGTGACCAAATTTTGCAGGGCGGGTGCGTAAAATTTCATTATAATAATAGGTTTCAGGGGAAAATTGCATACATATTACATTCGTCGAACATTTGAAAATAAATTGGATGATATCGATAAAGATAAGAATTTAACACTATTCTATTCGAAATCCACCTTAAATTCTTGCTGGAAAAACTGTGACCAGAAGTAGTTTCTGGAGAAAATATTTTACCACCAATAGAAGATGAATACCAAAGGACAATAAACATTTGTCGTGGTATTGGTGGAGAAGGTTTTTATGACATGGATATTCATGACATCCAAGAAATATTGGAAGATCATACGTTGAACGAAGAAGAATTAGTAGAAATATTGGATGAACCTACCACAATTAATGAATCAGGAAGCAATTACAGCGAAGTAGCCACATGTTTCACATCAAAAACAATAAATGACGAGTTGGAAATGGTTATTAAATTAGAAAATAATATTAAAAACTAAAACCACAAGAAATCCCGAGTCCTCCGATGATGAAAACATACAACCGATCTCGAAAAAGAGTATAACATGTAGAATTTTAAGTGATAGCGATGATGAATGAACGCTATATTATGTTATTAAAGTTTCTTTCATTAAATATGTCAATGTATATTTTTTTATGTATAAAAAAAATACATCTTTATATAAACCATCTTCTATTTTATTTGGTTTGGAACGCAAATCCTAATTTTGTATGAACTTAAAAACTTATATAATACGGCTTTGTTAACCATATAACCGTGTTATACGAGGCCCGAGTGTTTATCAATAGTCAATATTTATACTGTTGCTAAGCGCAGTTTTTGTATTATTTGTTTTATAAAAACAATTAATAATATTTTAAATTAATGTTATATAAAAATAGGGACGCCCTTGGAATAAACCGTCATCGACAGAACGGAACTATGAAGTTTAAAGCAATTGCGTTCTCAAAGCCATAATGCACTTCCTGTCTGAAACAAATGCTCTGCTTTTCCATGGACATTGCTTAAATTTAGGTTGACCATGCTTGTTATCTCGCGGGACCGATGCTTTTAAAATAATACATTCAATTTACATTAAAATAAGTATAAATACACAATTTATACTTATCAAGCAATATGTTATGTAATAAGATTAATAATAGTAATATTTAATTTATTTTATATTGATTATGTAATTGGATTAAACACTTAACTGGGATCATGGATTAAAATTGACCCCTCCTGCGTGCAGCCATCTGGGTCAAATTTGACCCACGATACCAAGTACGTAACTTTTTTTCATTGAGTGTATTTTTTATTTTTTTCATTTTTAATGAATATTTCAACAATGATGAAGGAATTTTTGAGAGCCAAAGTATAATCATGATTTCATCTATGCTCATGATTAATTTGCTACTTATGCGATTGGAAAAACGACCAAAAACAGTATCTTAAATGTAATAAACGCTTTAATTTTATTTGTAAGACACATTCCGTCCCGAATATTATGTGTACTGGTTGTCAAAAAGTATAAATACTGAAACTTTTTCAATATCCTAAAATTAAACTACGATAGTTTTGTAAGCGATGCTTATTTTATTCTATCCCCATCCATATTTAAGCAAATAATTCAAAAATGTGCTTGTAACGACTGATTTTCTGGTGTGGGTCAAATTTGACCCACAAAAATAGCGAATCCAGCTAAGGGCTAAATGTAATACGTGATATTTTGTGGCCCCGTTTAGATTATTTTATAACATGGATTCTGCAAGGATGTTATGGTATGGTCACTCCAATAGTCATCCGTTGGCAGGTGCATACAACCGTCGAGTATATCCCCTGTCTTTATTTGTTTTATGAAGCCATTATCTTTAAAAACAGGTAACCCACCGGCACGTAACTAAGCCAAATTATCTGCAGAGGAAGTACGCTACCTTATAATTACCAATGAAGCCTGTCAATGCCGTAAATAACTTTGCTATCTCTCAACAACCCCACGACTAAACTATTCAATTTTAGAGGCAACAATGAAGCCGGCAAAAAATAGCACAATGTCTCCAGTGACATTTTATGGATGATGGCTTTTCTTTTGGCATGGATCCTGATTTTATGACGCTATTTTTCGAGACAATATTCAATGCCATAAAAATCAAGGATTTGAAAGCAATTTTCGTACGATTTCTTTCGCCTTTATGTCATTATAATTGTTTATGCGTCAAACATTTACATAAGTTGTCCAAACAACTAATAATCACAAGGTGGCATTGGAATTATCGGGATTGTACAATGCAGTTTGCAGCGATGCTTCCATTTTGACTTGACGATTACAAATCGATGACAAATCAAATATTTTCGGACTTAAAACATAAAGAAATTCTAGATAACAATACTCATACATATCCTGCTGATGTGCAAATATTTCAATGCTTTTGATACCTTTTTGAGTTTCAGCTTAAAAATTGAAGCTGTGTTTGTGTAATATATAATAAAATAGACAAGCTACTGATCTACTGATTGCGTTATGCTTTTAATAGATACACACACAGTAGAAGCGGCATGGCGAATACGCGTCGCATCTACGATAACATTCTTGTCTGATCCGACGGTTGATACTCAAATATTGCTCGATTGCTAAAATTTGCTTGTGCAAAAATGATTTTCAATTAGTTTAGTTTAAAATTTAAAAGGCGAAAACTGAGAACAACTGACTGCATATTGATATAGAAATGAGAAATGACGCAGTCGATTGCATCAGCGATGTTCTATCACACGTTAGTATAATTTTTTCATCATCTTAAATCTTGAACAGCGTCATATCCAATTGTAGATATTGGCAAACACATCATTCATCAATTCGAAAGATTCAGCCCCATTTTGTGGTGCATTAAAATAAATAGGTATTCGGGTGTCATCTCTGTCCACAGACATTTGTTCTCTAAGCGAGACCTCTCTTTTTACAATTTATTTTCCATATTTGTAATTGAGCGAATTTTTTTGTGTTATGGACCTCGATTTGTGTATCAGAGGTATTAAATATATCGTCCTTTGACAATTGAAAGAAGCTTTCGGTTTTATCCCACCATGAATATTATCCTGATCCTTAAAAATTTAAGCATTCGCTTGTAAAGCGAATCTCAAATGCTTTCAATTATCTGAATACAATAATATTGATCAGACATGGTACATGGAAAAGAGAGAGATAATCGTTTATAGTCTGTCACATACATCATAGAGACGCTGCGCGCATACGTAGCATAAAACAAGCACTATACCAGTAGCAAGCCCATTTTATTATATAGTACATAGCACGAGTTTTGTTAGTTCTGTTAGTTAATCCGGATGCTCACTCTTCAAGCTCCCTGGTTGAAAATCCAAAGCTCGAGCAGATGTTTCTCTTTCAAGGATCGTGTTCAACTAATTATTTCAACTCGTATATAGTTGATTGACACGTATTCGACGTTATTGCAAGTCACTCTTCGCTTGCACGTGCCCGTAGCAAAGGGGTTAATCGAATCAAAACGCAATTTCACATTTTTTCTTGCATTAATCGATCGGAATGATTGGATATTAAATACGAATCAAGAGCACAGCTGTACGCGTGCCAAACACACCTGTCAAAATTCAATCATCAGGAAACATTTAAAATGTCATAACGGTGTGCGATTTAGTCCATCAGGCAACGGAACTAATTCAAATAGGAAGTAATCAAAATCAATAATTTGGTTAACTTCCGTCGCGTGCTGGACGGTAAACCACATTTAGAGTTTCTCAAAATCTCAAATTTGTGTTGCAATATAACCGTTGAATATTTGCTCGCTTCCAACACGAACTCGATATGCATCGTTTCATGTGAACCACCTCATCAAGATGTACCAAGCACTGCTTTGCGATGCTTCGCTGAAGACGTTGGGGTTAATACTGAATAAAAAAACTCTTAATTACCAACTGTTTTCCATGAAATTTAAGCAGTTTTTTGATTCTAAAAGACTATTTAACAATGGCTTTTGCTTGATATCTGCCTCTTTGCTTGTCTCTTGTTTTAACACGTTACGCCGTGATACAGCCAGACACTAACATAAATTATATCATATACAAATGGGATTGATTTTTAATTGAATTCATCATTTTCATTCATTTCATGTATTGTATAAGACAATATTTACATTTAATGTATCCGATCATATTGCCCTTCAGTTTGGATGATGACGTTAAGTCTACTGATAGACGTATAATATGTTGAACAAACACAGATCCAAATGTTGATATTTATAGTAGATATCATATCCTTTAATATACCAGAAATGGAGAAATCTATGAAGTTTATGTCTGGTGATTTATATAATAGCAGCGAGCATTTTTTGTATATTCAAGTAACCATGTTTTTTTTTAAAATTCGCGAAATAAGCGCCTTTTTTAACCCCTCGAAGAAGTAAGACACAGAGTTGTGTCTGAATGCCAGTATTCAGAAAGAGCATTATTACAAATTGAGCTCGGAGACAGACAGAGATGGAGAGAGTATCTTGCGTACATCGTACGATTTTATATATCGTTAACCCAAATTTATCAACTAATAATGATATAATGAACCGATTTCAAGTGTATTGTTTATGTTTACTTGACAAAATGAATAAATATTATGTGCTATCAACAATGTTATTTATTTATATACAAGCTTCATACAGGCTGCGACGGTCCTAACAGATAAATGGATTTGTACTGATCTAAGTTTATGATGATTTAAAATTAGCTTACTGCACTTCAAATAATGACCTGAACAGATCCTAGCATTCTTATGATCAGTCATTAATTCAAAATATGATTTTTCAAAAATCTCAATATCAATATATGACGATTAACTTAATAGATCATAGAATCTCTTGTGTATTCAATATTTATGATGACTCTTGACTGGTGACAAAATCAAAATGATCAATTAATATTTTGTGATATAATAAAAACGTATATTCTAAACACTGTGTATCCCAATGAAATAATACGCTACGGAATTTTAAATGCACTTGATTCAATATTGTTCGAATCTCTTAATTGTGTTTGCTATCTGAGCTATTGGTTATCATGTATATGTTTATTAAATTATTCAGTTTATATATAAATTATTTTATTCGTTTTAAGCCAAGAACTTAAACTGTTTTGAACAAGGGTAACGTGTCTTGAAACGACGTAATTTTAGCTTGAAAATGCCGTGCGAACTTAAACCGCTCATGAGGAATCCCGCATAGCATTGTTTAAGTAATCATAAATAATTCATTGTATCATTCACATATTATTATTAGTCGATAAATTTGGGTTAACGATTTATACAATCATACAATGTACACGAGATACACTCTCCGTCTCTATTTCCCATTCACAATCTCCGATCAGCAAGATAATATCCCCATCTCTGTTTTTCTTCAAACTCTACGTGCAAAACACTCCGTTTCTGTCTCCGAGCTCAATGCGTAAGAATGCTCTTTATGATTCACTAGAATTCGGACACAACATTGTGTCTTACCTCTTTGAGGGGTTAATAGTTCAATTTTTCCAGGGATATTCAACTATATTGAAAACCACTGATTGACTGACTGACTGAGGACTCTTGTTATTTTTTTGTATTTGAGTTTAAATTCTGACTTCTTGGACAAAATCGGTTCCATAATTAATATTTTTTTGCATTTCAATAACAATGTTGAGAAGCTCATCCAGTTCTTTGGCAAATCCGTCCATCGGCAGCTGTATTTGATCGATTTATTTTTGTGGCAGCGACTCGGTTCTACCATTAATTAATGTCGTCACTCTAATCACGGTCAATTAAACCAGATAATGATGCAATATTTGTATCGGTCGCCATTGTTCCAATATTGTATCTGCCAATTATTGCTGTGGGTTTATTGCGCCATTATTGTTCCAACTAGGATCGTGCGCCTCGGCACAAAAATACAGGGATGTATCGAGAATTACGAAAACCTGAAACACGGCACCTTATTGATTCCACCTGTTATTTATGTGTAAACAGAGCATACGACACTTGTAGGTCTTCGATAAGATAGCTGTTAGCACCTGAAGTGTTTGTAGACGTTTCAACCGTCATTTTCTCGTCGATGTATTAAATATATTTGCTGTAGAATTGGTTATCAATGGAGTCAAATCAAACAGTACAACAGGGCAAGCACCAATTTGACATTAATTGTTGTTAATATAAAGGCACTAAACTTTACACTTATCCAATTCATCCAATGAAGATTCAGTCTTTAGAGCGACATTAACTCGATTGAATCGATTTTGAGCCCGCATATTTTGGATGGTTCAAATGAGCATCCGAAATGTATATTCATCATCGCAACTTCAAAACACCCACTGTGTACTTAAAAATTATAATTTAAAACCGGTAGAATACAATATACTGACTATAATGACCTCGTGGGAAGAAGGATATGGGAATTCTAGAGAAATATACTTCGCACAAACGCTCTTTTAAAAACCATTCCGAAAAACGTGGAGCATGCAAATGATTCCACAGGGCCGATCTATCCATCATTTGACGATTTAGCAAGCATTTAAAGGCTTGATGGTCGATTCACTGGCGTTTTTATGTTTGCAGTCAGTAAACATTTAAATAACTAGAGAACCGTCCATTTTCAAAGGAGTCCTGGAAGGATTATGGTATTTTAAAAGCAATCAATAACATCAGTACAGCATAAAATTTCGCATTATGCGAAAATCAACCATAATACAAATGCGTCTCGGAGATAATTATTATCCAAACACAAATAAAAAGATCCAGCGATTATTGTGAATCGCATAATGAAGATAGATCATAAATAACTTCGACAAGTATCTGAGGTCGTACCATTCTCCGACGATTTGCATTCTGATTGATACTATTAACCCTTTGAGTAGATAGCTAATTTAAAATCATTAAAATCTTATATGCTATATTTATATGTCCACCATTTATCATCCGTACAAATCCACTTATCTGTCAGGACCGTCGCATAGTGTATGAAGCTTGTACATAAATAAATAAACACTGTTGATAGCATACAATATTCAGTCATTTCTTCAAGTAAACATAAACAATACATTTGAAATCGATCTTTACAAGCGTACGATGTACGCAATATATTCTCTCCATCTCTGTCTCTCTCAGAGGTCATCGTGCAAATGTTCTTTCTGAATCAGTGGAATTCGCTCACAAATACGCAAATAAGGCGACTGCACCACCATATGGGTTAATAACATCTATCAATAGTTAAGAATCGATTAAAAACTCGAATGGAATGAAGAAGATGAAACATGTTTTTGAAATTATTATATATTACCAGTGACATAGAAAAGGAGCACAAAGCTATCGTACAAAGATTATTAAATAAAAACTTTTTTTTGCTTTCAACAATATAGATGTCATCGTAAAAATAGATTTATAAATTGTAAATCCATCATCTGTGCTGCAAATGTCCATCTTGAGATATTTCTGCGATTGCAATTATCTACGCTTGTTTTCCTTGCTAGCATGCCCAATTTTGTTTGGACAGTTTGTTGTTTCTTTTCATTATAAATTTATTTATAACAAGCAATTGCTCGATGATTGAGGCGGCTTACCTTTGAAGATCCATCGATGTTTGAGTGCAAATTCTTCAATTTTTGAATTGCATAATTAATTTAGCTAAAAGTTGCAGCCGTTTCTTTTGGCATGACGTTTCACGAGTTCGTCGACTCGTTGTATTTAAAACTCAAACAATCCAATTATTGGTCTGTATTCTGTAAGCCTGTATAACAAAAGCTGATTGATATTTTCATCAGAAATTGATTGGTATATTATAACAAAAAGATGCCTTTGCGCTTGAAAAATGATTGTCTGCGTGTTGCAAGGACGCTAATATATTTTCATGAATGCAAATATTTCAAAGAACGGTATATGGAATAGTTTAATATTTAACATTTACCAGTGGTAAGTCAATAATTTCAGAAGTACAGGTGTAGAGTTTCGTAATTTCCGGCTACGGCCCTTGTTACCAGGTGCTGTTTGTAATAGAATAATGAAATAATGCCCGGTTTCGTTAGGTTGCTTCAATTTAATGACAATATAGGTTACCCTCGCAACTGATTTTTCAAATTGACTTTAATTTAATAATTCATATGGGGTGTGGGGGTTGATTGTGTTTTCGATCGGGTTCATTTATTATGTATTGCTGATGCAATTGTTAGGCTTTAATTGAATTTTATCGGGAGCGAAGAGGCCGAATTTGATGACTATGGCATTGGTGCAGTGTATAAACTCAATGGGTCTATAAAATGCAGCATTGTACATTAAAAAGTAATTAATTCGTCTGGCGACCTCTTTGTGATCTCGACCATTAAATGGAGCCGTTGAATAATTTTGCCATGCAATTATTTTTTATGTAAATCTTATGGTTTCGATTATGGATAGTTTGATAGAATTTATGCTTCTTAGAGGACGAATGCAATTCATTGTAACATAGTTTATTGGGTTTTTCCAAAATATAAGACAATTCTGTCTTAATTGTCGTTTTTAGGCAAAATTTTGATGAGTTGGCAAGCTTCGTCTTTTTAATAGAAGACGATTTTTAGTGTTAAATTAGGATTGATGTAGACCTACATTCCGATATTTATAAGAGAATTTATATTAGACTAGCTGGTACCCGGCGCGTTGCTACCGAAATTTGAAAGAGTTATCTTGTTTAATTAGGAATGATAGAAATAATGAAATTTATTTTATTTTGTTGGTTTTGTTATAAATATGAACAAACATTGATTTTTATATATGAGATCTACTGTAAGCTAATTGTACCATACCTATTTTATTTGAGAAAGTGCAAACAATAAGTTGGCAAAGTTTTATCGCAATTGAATGAACGGTATGGCAGCGCATTAAATACGGACAAACAAACATTGATTTTTATATATTAGATAGACTATGCTTATGTTACTCGCGAAATCCTTAGCAATAAGTGGACGAAGTTTTATCGCAATCTGATGAACGGTATGGCAGTGCATTTCACATGAACAAAACCCAATTCATTTTTATATATTAGAAGATGACACATACGCTTGTTCGTAAATGTTTATAAATGCGAACATCAAAATTATTTTGTCGGTGTTATGGAACTATAAAAGGGTAATTAAATCAAAAGAGTATCGGTTACGGTTCGGTAAAAATATCGGATTTCGGTTTCGTTCCGGTTCGAAATCCTCGAAACCGCAAACCATATGAAAAAAAATACGATTCGAAGGCCTTTAAAAATATGACCGCTTACCAAATTTTCTATAGACTTGGATCCAAAGTTTACCAGTCCAAGCGCTATCTTAAGAAACTACCTACAAGCGTGGATGTGCTTGAATCTTGTAGTGCTTGTATTATACTTAATTATCCAGAATTAACCCATTAATAAGGAATCCCGCATATGCTGCGCACGGATTCGAGTGATACAGAAAGAGTATTTTCGTTGATTGTGAATCAGAAACAAAGACGGATCGATCGCAACGCAAAATTGACTCACGCAACGCGGTTCTGAGAGAAATATAGGATATACGAATATAGTATCTATGTTTACGTCAATTTAAAATTAACTCACTAATCAAGGGTTAAAGCACAGTCTCGGTATTAAATAACCACGCATCGTATAAACGTCTGATCTGCAGATTGTTATTGTAAAAAATATCTAACTGAATACATAACATTCAAATTGTATTATAATACAAACGACAGTGTTACTGAAAAAGAGGGACGAGCACTGCTTCCGGATCCATGACTTTAGGGTGCACTAAGAGGATTAAAGAAGCAAATATTTTAATTCAAACTTACAAACAGGCGGACAATAAATCATTCAATTCAGTTTTTACTCAAGATTTATTATAATAAATTCGAAATTAATCATCTCAGTGCATTTGGGAAAAATCTCGTTTATATGCGAGATTTCACACGAAATGCACAAAAAATAGTTTATTAAAGCATTTAAATGGATTCGAATGTGAACATAATTTTGCGTTTTTACTAATATGATAAGAACGATTTCAATGCACTTTATAACATGAATTTGTCATTAAAATTAATATGTTTTTGTGCATAAAAACATTAAATTTAAATGAGCTAAATAAAAATTGCAAGGACAAGGGAAGATTGTTGATGATATTTTAACTTATCGAGTGTTAAATAAAATACTTATTCTGCATTTCCACGTCCAGAATTGCTGCATGAATATTTTTCACTGACATTAATAAATGCGTCGCGCATTGAAAGGATTGAAGTTAAGCATCTTCAATTTAGCTTGACATATTATAGCCAATCCTTCTATAGCGTCGAGATAGGGACCACACAAAAGAAGCAAAACGCTATAGAAAGCTAGGCACCTATACAAAATTTAGCACCTTGCATATTTTATCGGTTGCTTACGTTAAAGACGCCGCAAACGAAGTTGACGATATAGAAGGATTGACTGTATTTTATGTTATGTCCTTATCAATATAGATGCATACTATTTGTTACAGCTATTATTTATGCATGTCATGCCCATATAATCATCACACGTTGACGGTTATGACAATGCCAGTTTCGTTTAGGAAAAAGTACCGACCGATTATTCAAAATCCGCACCAAACAGTAACTTTCTCGGGATGCATTTGTTGCTGGTGTATCTCGTGTGGATTGGTATCGTAACAAATCGGACAATTTTGTTTGTTCACACATCCATAAATGGACCTCGTCGCTAAAGATGATTTTTTTGGCAAAAATTAGGTCAACTTCCAATAACTTCAAAGGCCAATCAGCGAACCCACGGCGTTGTCTATAGCTGTTCACCTTAAATTCCAAACAAATATAAAATGGGATTTGCCTGGGAATGTTAACCAGTTGGCCAACAATATATTTACCGGATATTATCGGAATGCAATACAATTCAAATTTATATTGAAGAATCTAGATCTACCCATTCCATGAAAGATATTATAAACGAACATCAGAACTTGGGTACGAATCTATTTTATTTATACATTCTTCTTTGCTCGAGGGCAGGACTACCGATTATAATCTGCAATGCTTAAAAGCAAATTCAGGATAGAGATAACAAATTATTTGAATCAATTTATTTACCTGATTTTTATCATTCCAGAGGCATTTATAATATTCTGGATCATGTGAAGATATTATAACAAATTTTGAGCAAAAAAAAGATTTAAATAATACATTCCTTGTCAAGCATTTTTGGCGAACATAAAATTATATTTACGACCTAATTGCGTGCAGCTTTTCGTTTATACGATCTTATTTGCTTGAGGGTAGGACTACAACTTAAGATCCGTGATATTTAAATAATAATTTTTGTTCAACATCGATTCGGTGACAAATAAATGCACTTTTTCGACCAATTTATTCACCCATACTATTTACAAATCTATAATTTGACACATATTATCAATGTTTGAGAATCGCTGTTGTTTTCGTTTACGATTTTAGTCGACAAGCTTTCATTAAAAAACCGTTTAAATCATCAAAAAGTTAAGTTGTATAGAATTTGCGTTCAAGTTTGGTATTAACCCTTTGCACTCGAGAGGTGACTCTCACTCACCACTCGGTTTGATGCAGAAACTCGATGTACGGCAACTGTTTACATTTAGTTCCTTTGAAGCGGGTCCCTATGCTCTTTTGCATAATCTTATCGTGTGTAACATGACACCCCTTCAAATAGATATAAGATTTTCTCATCTGAAATTAGTCCACAACGACGAACCGGACTGCACGTTCGGTACTAGTTCGAACTTGACAGTCGGGGCAGAAAGACTGCTAAGTTTTTAATCCCTATAAGCATTGGAACATATAAACAAAGTATCAAGCAAGAAGCATAACTTCTTTTTTGATACTTTATTTGGCTTTTCTATGTGACCCTTCCACTTTAGTCGTTTATTTAATGTGCATTCCCCGCGTTTTGTTAAAGTACGTCAACATTGACAATATAAATGAATAAAAAATAGTCTTTTGATGGGTCTTGCATAAGTTTTTGCCATCCAAACAATGCTAATTTATAATCAGAGACGCTCAATCTAAAAATATATGCAGAGTAAATCTTCTCATTCACGTCTTATTTAATAACATTGACAGGCGTTGAACAAAAATTAGCTTCTGAATTTTAAGCACAAATAATGTATGGCATTTCGCATGGGCGGAAAAGATTCAATTCGAAACACATAATGAACGCACATAAATCCCATGGAATACAACAACCAAAGATCCGATCATATCTTTAAAAATATATTATGGTCATATCGCGCACCATCATCAACGTAATTTTAGACCGCGGCGATCATTTCCTCGGCAATGTTTGTAAATATGGCCGGGATAATTGGAAATCATTTTTTAGACGATTTGCATGGCAAATAATAGCCGAAAATGGACACACAGAATATACCGAAGCGTTTTTACCATCGATTAAAATCATCCGATGTATTCTTTCCACGTCTAACATCGAGGAAATCATGAGTGGACAATGACGTTCACATCGAGCTTAGTTACCACCTGGAATCTGCATAAATATTCGAAGAAGGCTTTTCTGCACAAAAAATAAGCTTTCGTACAATGAGGCAGCCACCCCCACAGATTGCCATTTAAGGATCTGAGGCACAGACGGGCTAACAGTTTGCAAACGGATGTGGCGTGATATCTGGTCGATCAGGAATGTTCGCATATCCATATTTTGGACACAATTTAACCTTCAATCTTCTTCGGTGATGAAGCCTTTCCTTTAATTTGCATAATTAGCCCAATGCTCATTGTCCATTCTTGCTTCTTATGAATTAACAAAGACAACATTAATACATCCTGATGTATATTAAATCATATCATTGGACAAAGACCGACGAAGTCGTCTGTCGAATGCTCAAAGTTTTAAAAACAATTTTATTTGGTGCTCGATGGTGACTAAAAGTCTAAAAAACAATGAATTGTATGCATCGGTTCAATGGCACCATCTTTGTTCATAATTTTCATAAATTATTCATCCCCAAGCACTTTTGAATAATTCACCAATCCCTTCAATGAGCTATGATGACGCCGGCCAAGTCTTCCATTATGGTTTTTTTTTATTTGACTATGTTCTTTCTATGATTTTTTACGCGTTTAAAATATCTCGAAAACAAAGTGCACAATATGCAATGTTGAGTCATGCATTGTTGATTACATTCTTTGTCCTGTTAAAATTCTTAGAATCCTTCATGAATTCCTTTGGAATTCGCATGGGATCAGATTTACCACTTGATTCATATAATTATTTATTAAGCCTCAACAAATCAGCATCATTTTTAAGCATAAAAGGTTTAAAATTTAAGTGCATTTATCTTACCATCAGCAACTGACAATTTGTGCCGCATTACAAACATTTTTGACGTCCATTTGTTACTCGTTATAACCGGGTTCGCTTATTGTATTATTCATTTTGAATTCGACTGATTCCCAATTGAAGCAAATTTATTCTGCTTAATCATCAGATATTAACTCTTATTGGTTCTATGTGCCCCGTTTGAAATATTGATTTTTTGATATTGATCCAAATGTTTGTGTTCATGTAAATGCAACATGCATTTTTAGGGTTTACAGCATGGTATAATAAGATTTTAGATCAAAAACATCTCCTCGAATAGCCAATGGGTAGACGCTATCAATGGTAATGATCATAATCTAAATTTACATTTGTCTGCTGGCCAAAAATAATTTGGTTGATGATCAAATTCCGCTTCTACTGTGTGTGTATCTACTGCCTATTTTATTATATATTACACAAACACAGCTTACATCTTTTAGTTAACTATTCCTGTTGATAAATGGAAAAAAGCAATTCATATTGCATTATTTTATAAATTTATTTTGACACAATAAATGTGTCATTATGATCCATCGCTATGTTAAAACAGACTCTCTTAAACATTGCATGGAAGAACGGGACTTTCTCTTTGTTCTCGTTGATTCACTTATCCAATTCGACGACTTCAAGATGATACAAAAGGCAATGGATGATTATGTTGTTATCGCTATGTAATACCAGGGCCGTGACAAGGGCTTGGGGCGCAAAACGCAGAATACCTACCCGGTCAAGGGTTGCACATGGTTTTTATTTTACTCGACCATTCTACTTTACATGAACCAACACTGATTGACTCTGTCCGTTTTTATAATATATACCAGCGCTTCTTAAACTTATGTAGTCCGCGGACCCCCTCTTGGAGCAAGATTTCCTTCGCGGACCCCCTCTTGAGCAAATTTTTTCTCGCGGACCCCCTTTTGAACAATTTCTTTTTGGTGAACCTCATCCCAACCCTTGTGACTTAATTTTTCAAACAAACAAACATTTCCTGGCCAAAATAGAGCTTCTTATAATGTTTTCTGTAAATAATTTCATGAAAATATCTTGTTCAACTACAGATAAATGTATTTTTTATATCTTCGAGGACCCCCGGAAATGGCTTCGCGGACCCTCAGGGATCCGCGTACTCCTGTTTAAGAACCGCTGATATATACTAAGTTGTCTAATCCCTCTTTTCTTCGTTATTGCTTAAACATTGGGCCGACCCAGCCGGCATAAGCCCGCAATAAAATAGAGAAAATAATATTTTTGACCAATTGTAAAATTTAAACAACCCACCCGTTCAGTCTTCTTCGGACAACTTCGTTTCATAATGAGAGTTTGTAATCGCTCTGAAGACATGTTCAGTTATGGCATCCTATCGTGAGGCGCTCGTTTGTCATATCAGCGGTCCGAAAAGTGGACCTATTGGACATACAAACCATGTGGCCACTCCGTCCTCTTTTAAGGCTTTTTGCGGTATTTTATAAGATCTGTACGATCACGGAAGCAACGTAGCGTCTAAACACTTTCTATCATAGTATTTTTTTAGAGCATTAACCGCTATCTTTACGTTAGGTCTGGTACTTTTGGGACTATCTTTGTATATTATTTCAAAACACATAATAGTATTAATTAACTTTAAAAATTAATTGGATTTCAGAGGAAAAGGAGAGGGGAGAGTTAGATACTTGACACGGGCGCTTCATACTCTTGTTACGGCTCTGTCTAATGCATTCAATATTGATTATAAATAATATTTTTCTTACGTATTTTTCTCTTTTCATATACATATCTCTTAGTTTAGAATTTGGACCTATATTGCAGAATTGCCGCCACATTTGTTTTTTGCCACTAAAAGATACAACATCTGTTGTCTAGCCATCGAGGGGTGAAACATCTTGGACCTCGGGTTGTTATTGGATTCTTAGAAATGAAAATAGACCAGGTTGTGTGGTATATTACCAATACGTGTACAGTTCTATTCATTTATGTCAGCACGTGCCCAGGTAAACACAAGGTGTTCTAAAGGGACAACCTTGGCGCCTAAAAATCTGGTTCTACCCCTTTTGCTAAAACGCTGAAGGTCTTATTGTAATGCGCAACATCGATATCTTACAAATAATCATATAGATCATGTCTTTATTTATATGCAGAGCAGGAAAATACGCGCGCTTTCAAAACGACATTTTTGTAACATAATTTTTGGGCGTTCGCCAAGCGCGTCAGATACTCAATTCGTCTACGTATGTAAAGTCAGAATTTATGCTACGTGCAATCGTAAAAATCGAACTAACAATATACGTGGGAGGTCATGGATCGATATCGTGTCAATATTCATACGTTTATGAATACCCTAAAAATATATTCAATGACGAATTTATTCAAATTCTTAAAAAATAGCCAAGCGAATAATCGAGGGTGACTTTGCACTTTAATTTAAATCAAAACGCATTATTTAATCTCGTGCGTCCATTATTTCATCTGGCAATACAGTTTTCAATGACAGTTGTGCCGCTGTTATCTCGCCAATTAAGCGATTTCTTTTACATTCAAACAACAATTGACTTTCCGATAAGGGTGTTGAATCTACTTTCCCGCGCTTTTTCAATCCCGCGCTTTTAAAAGACCTTGGCAAAGAAAATTTTACACGCGTTATGTGTATCATTTTACTCGAGAGAAAATTTATTGGCATCGGCCGAAACACATTCATAAATAGAGTACCGCCAAAAAATAACCCCTTAGGCGCAACATGACTACTTCCAACCTGCATTCAAAATTATTTAAGAGACTAAATAAAAACACGATTTATTTTGATCGATTCAATTCCATATTCAATATCGGACAATTTTTGGCAGGAATAAATTACAAATTTTTATTTAGTGACCATTTCTTCCGCATGATACACAGGACAAAATTATTTATATAAGAATTATAGACAAGAAAAGATGAGCGAGTAACGATTATTGTAATTATTATTGTTGCAAATCCAGTCGTAAACTGGAGCGGGAATTATTAATGCTTTCCGTCTCTCAAATTTATTAATACGGTGATTATGCGCATCTTAATTTTAAATCGAACCTTCATAATGAGAGCTTCAAAATTAAATCACTAAATCAGCAGACTTGTCAAAATAAACAAGTCAAATTTATAATTGTAGGTAGTTTCGCTTACATTGCTTCAGATGATTACGTTGATATGTTTAAATGACAATATATTATCGCCGTCAAAATAAATCGCTGCCAGAACGCCCTATATTTATTGTGCGTCCCCTGCATACATTATGGTCGCTTTCTGATGCATATTAAGAATTTACGATGATATCTTCCTTGTATGTGGTTATTTCATCATGTATGTTGGGCCTAATTGGTCTTTTCCTTTTTGGAATACTCTCCTAGAATCCATGATCTAGACTGGAAGCTTTAGTAAGGATATTCTGTTTATATAAGTACTATATAAGTACTTACTGCGTATAAAGAACATAGCATGCAGATCTGTTACCTTGATTATCTACTTGTATCTCAATTGCTAACATTGCCGGCATTTCAGACATTCTTTACATTTTTATGCAGTTTTAAATTTATCTCAACTCACTGCTTTGATGTTATACGGTTTTATGAAACATATCAATATTTTTTACAAAATGCAAAATTTTGAACTAGGGCTTCGAACTGTTATTTTATCAACTGAAACCCGCGATTTATGTCGCAGTTAGAATTTACCTTTATTATTTTACGCATTGATTTTAAAAGGACTATTAGTTTCAATCGAGTTTACAGTATCCATACTTTCCCTTCCCCTATATTTTTTATATCCCTAACATTTCAAGGCCCGGGGCATCAGCTCCTACCCCCCCCCCCTTTGATAGATCTGCCTTCCCTGCGTGCAAGTATTTTGTCTTTCCTCCATTATTACAGCATCATAAGCATTAGCAGCTTTTATTACATAATTGTTGAAATTAAAAATATTCCTGTCGTAATGATTTTGGATTTTTTAATAAAAGGCCCATGGAATTCAAACAGCACTAAGTGTGCAGTATCATTAGAATTGGAGCCGCTTCTATATTAATTCATAGGAAAGGGTTACATCCATTCACATCCTCTTTCACTCTTTCGCAATGTATTGAAGAGCAAGATTTGTAAATATTAAGCAGTTTTTTTCAGAATATAATGAAAAACTACTCGAAACGACCTTGTTGATTTTACTGAAAAAGGTTTTCCGGAACACAAAAAGTCCAATTTCTTAATTCCTTACGCAGGCGTTGTCGGGCTAGTGTGAAGTCTCACATAACGCTTGAGTGCATCTCGGATTTGCTTCTACACCAAGTGAGGGTGTCTCCTCGTCCATGTGCAATTTATACAATCGTATTTGAAACTGAGTGGTTTCCTCTTTTAGATTGACGCCCCCAGTTCGGCGATTTCAAAACTATACGAAAGGTCTTCAGCCCCCCCCCCCCCCGCAAAGCAGGCCGCTTGTTATTATTCTTGCGCTTGTTCTGTTTTTTTGAGCTTTCTGGGTCTGAACCCGCGAGGTTTTATACGCTGTATACTATTGGGCACTATCAACGTAAGAGATAATGAGTGACAATCAAATCGAGTTAGTAGATTAATTAAGTTATTACAGTAGAATTATAGTTGTTTCATTGTGCAAATTTCGTGAATAGCTAGGAATATAAAATAATATTTTGTGATGTGAGGAACATAATATCAGATACATCGTATGTTAGTATAAACGAAAAAAATACAGTTATAAGATGTCAACTGTGCTTAAAATGATTTTTTGTAACATTATAAGAAATTTGAAAAGTATTAACTGCTTTGTTTTATGCTATAATTAAATTAGCAAATATGAAAATAATTTCTTGGTATTTTTTAAAATGGAATTATTGCTCATTGTGAAGTAAGATTTTATCGTATAGATTTGTAAGAGCGAAAGATTATCGTCGTTATCGGCAATGTTATGCCAACAAAAGCAGCAAATAGTAAGAGGAAACGAAAGCAAACATGCACGTGCAAGTATGGAAGTTTCCCGCTCTCGCCGCTGTTGCAAATAGCGAAGCCGGCGGGCAACGTGTTAGCCCAGATCGGATCAGTAGCGTGGCGTCCGTCCACGAGTTGACAGTGTGTGTTGTTGCGCTTCTTTCTCGTCGCGTTGGCGGGAACTCATTTTTGACGCTACTGTGCTTACGCGAATCTCCGCTCGGCACTTGTTCTGACAGAAAGCCTTCGCCCGCTCCCTCCGAAACAGACGCCGCTCGATTTGCAGACAATTTAAGGTTATACATTATTTTATGTCAACGCGCTCATTTTCGAATTTACTATATACGCAAGGGATACGCTCGCCGACGCCGCTCTTCTATCAAATGTTCGCAATTCGAAACATAACCTCACACATTTCAAAATTGAATTTATGGAAAATAACACAGCGATTTATGGGCATGCGCGATCGATTAAAACAAAAGAATTTAAATTTCGGCCAAAATTATTTTATTCAAATGCAACCTGTCGCAATCGAATTTTTTTTTACTTACGTCGTCGGGTGCGCAATATTTGATTATTTGCGATTATTAAAATTCAATTGCATTAAATCTGCGTATCATTAAATTTAGCATAAAAACTTTTACCAGCATTTTACATGAGATGGGGCCGTATTTTTCCTGCATCAAAAAATAATTGACGGAAGTCAATTCCGACTAAATTGGATAATCTCTTAATTGTCAAGTCCTGGGGCCGTTTTTTCAATCCAATTTTGATGTCATATTAAAATTTATTCAGTACGCCGGACAGACGAATTGGTCTCGTATAATGTTTCGTGGCTAAAAATGGAAATCTGATACTAGATTTTATTCAAAGGCTTTGTGTATATTTATATAAATACAAAACGAGAGAAACGAGTCTTAAAAGATTTTGTCGATCAATGCATATCATTTTTTATTTTATTTTTTAAAAATAATTTATGGAAAAAGGTGCATAGCAATAATTTTATCGTCCATGTCGAAAATATATTGACGTCAAAGTGCATCTTGATTCTCTTTCGATATAATTGAGAAAAGCATGATATCATCGAAATGTTGCAAAATTGTGCATTCTTATTTTGTGTCGTAATGCTGTTCGTGTCCATTTTTTTTTTTAAATGTGTGTGTATTTTTTTTGTAGTTGCATCACTGTGTTTGCAAAGAGGGGAGTTTCTTCGCAATTCGACCACTGATATGACCGTCGAAACGGAGATGCTGAACGAGGACAGTATTCAAATCAGCGACCAAATGTCGATCTTTAGATCGATCGAAAACAGGGAGGCGTCCAGGAATCGCCTCTGCCTCTTCGGGAAGCCGGAGAAAGATTCCTCCGATGCGCTCTTAGCTCAGCAGTTCGAAATCGACAGGAGGAGATTCATAGACAGCTGGGGCTTCGACGTCCTGCGGGGAGAACCAGTCAAGAAGCGCAAGGAGAAATCCTGCAAAAAGTCCCTTAGGCTGTCGGAAGACAAGGAAAATATCGACTTATCTTTACTTAGGAGAAATTCAATAGGAGTCATCGAGAGTCAACAGAATTACGTATCCAAGAGAAACAAGGAGAATAAATGTCCCGAATTTACTAGTCCCAAAAAATCACTCAAGATGAGCAGTGAGAAATCATATCTGAAGAAAGGGAGACAATCACAGATGACTGGTGAGTTTTTTTTTTAAACAAAGTCGTAAATCTTAAAACATAATCACATTTTGAACCAAACAAAAGGGTTATTTAGCGGCCTGATATCGTTAACTGTGACAATAACGAATACGGTCGATCAAGAATCTAATCGGCAACAATAAATTTATTTAATTCAATTTTTTTGGGTGCTGAAGCTTGACGATGTTCTTAGAATTTAATCCAAACGTGGCTCATTATTACATTTAAAAATTTCGCCATATATGGTAACATTCGTATTTATTTCGCTCGTGGTTTTAAATTAATTTTTAGCAGATAACAATAACGATCGTCGTGCAATTGATGCAAGTCTAATTTTGTTGCATGTTTTCACATTTATCGATGAATCGTTTTGGTAACAGCGTCTTAAATATGCTACCTGTATTGAACGTTAACACAAAAAAGTGCTTTTTAACAGATTTTTTGCTATGTATGAACCATTTGACCCCCATTAAAAATTAATCGGTACGCTTGTAAAAAATACTAATAGCATTGTCGATGCATCATAATTCATCCATCTCGTTGGATCATGTTCGATTTGAAATATTCCGTTCGGTCTATTACCGTCGATAAAATTAATTAATATATTGTGTATATTTTATCCACCTAATAAGCGAGAAGGGTATCGAAGGCCGCAAGTAAAGACCGATAAGCTCGATCCGATCGCGCATAGGGGAGTATCGCTGTTTCTCCCTCTCGCGCGGCGCTGAAAGCGCGACAGAAAGGGACGGCGATGAGATTTAATGTTCGAAAAAAATACCTCACACACCTGTATCTAAATTATCATAGAGAACTCTCCCATAAGCCACGCTACCCAAGTATACACGATGCAAACATATTTGGCAGTTTTTATTGGATTTATTTTTTATGCGCCGAAACCGCACTCAGTGAGCCAGGCTTCCTCGCATTATTTTCGGATGTCGGATCATTTTGCGATTCGGTAGTTGAATTTGTTCGAAGGCATTGCATCTGTTCCCACTAGAAGTTCATTGGTACGTTGAACTCCGTCAGGTGTTATTGCCGTAACTAGACTGCCGTAGACTCTGCACTCGGGCAAGTTTAACTACAATTTTATCTATCCCACTATGTTACATTCAAAATCGCGAGTACATGTCATCAAGCCGAGTTATTAGTTATTGTGTTGTGGGTATGACGAATCGCTGAAGTGAGTCACGTTCAGGTTTCCATTCGACGGTCGAGCGACAAAACTCGGAACTCGCTGCAGCCGATCGATCCTCGCCGGTAACTGTTAATCGACAAGGAATAATGTTTGACCGATCTTGCCTACCATTATAATGGCATCAGATTGTCACAATTATTCCGCGATTAGCGTTGCGAATTGAAAACGCGATGCTTAAATTTGCTACATAATTTTTTCCCCGTCGTTCGGTGGGAATGTTTGCCATGACGAAAGGCAAACAAGCGCTTATCTCTGCCGGAAAAAGCGACTTCCAAGTGAGCTAAACGCCCTTGCCAATTTTGGGTTATCTGTGAACTCTTTCGACGTCGATATTGACATGTTTTATCCTGGATTCGAAGCTTGGGGTGGCGCAAAAGACGATAAAGATTATTCGATCGGTCGATTTTGCTAAATGTACAATCTCTAAAACCGCATCCAGTATCGAATCGATCGACGAATTCTTTTGCTTAGCAAATTGTTTTATCTTTTGTCAAACCCGCATTTAACACATCCGGAACGGTGAGAAAATATCCAACGAACAATTTTAAACGATCCCCACTGGGATCTTAGCAGCATAAAGATCCCTAATCGCGAATCTTTTGGCTCTTAGCAATTCAATTTTGGAATAAATATGCCCCCTTTTATCCTTTCAAATTTAAGCTCATATATAGATACGGCTTCATCCAAAAATGACAAATGAGGAATAACCTTCATCGTCACAATCATAATTTCTTTACACGAACTTTTTTTGATTTTCATGTGTGTTTCATTTAGGTTTGGGTTTTGGTTACGTTCCTAATATTTATAACGGTTTTACTGATTTTCGGCTTTGCTCCAATTGAAGGTATTGCTGCGTAAACGGAATTTCGACTTTAAGGACATTTAAGATAATTTAAGGACTATCGACGCGACGCGGAGAAAGCGATTTGAAACCGAGATATCTACACATCTTAACGAATATTGACGGCCGAAAAATTTTACATCGGGGAACGGACGCATCATAAAATATCCAGAAAGCATTAAAAAAAACCGATATTTTCGAATAGGTTTTGTTCCGGCCAAAATAACGCTTTAACCGGTTTTCGTTCCGGTTCGAAATCCTGATGAAAATCTATATTAGTTGATGTTAAAAAGTCTAACAAAAAAACTAATAGATATACTTTTTCTCTGTTCTATTTCACATATACCCATTATTTACGTGTTAACCGGTATGTTGGTGCAGTCGCCTATTTGTAATCGAATTCCAATTATTCTGAAAGAACTCTTTTGCACGTTGAACTTTGAAAGAGACGGAGAGTGTCTTGCGCGTTGAATTTGGACAGAGACGGAGAGAGTGTGTTGCTTACATCGTACGATTGTATAAATCGTTAACCCAAATTTATCAACGAAAAATGTTGTGTGAATGATATAATGAATCGATTTCAAGAGTATTGTTTATGTTTACTTGAAGTGTTTATTTATTTATGTACAAGCTTCATACACGCTGCGATGGTCTTGACAGATAAGTGGATTTGTATAACGATAAGTGACGGACGAGCAAATATAGCATCTAAGATCTTGATGATTTTAAATTAGCTCACTACCCAAATGGTTGATATGACTTCCATTAAAGCTGTATCGTTTATTAATCGTTTATCGTTTTGGACATTAATTCTTGGAATCGTATGAGAAAAAGTTGGCACACCTAATTCTAATGTAGGAAATTAGTTTCCAAGCCTTTATATTAATAGTTTTTTTTTGTTATAGATCATTCTGTCCTATTGTTGAATGTTATTTTTCCCCCATTGGTATTTTGTTCTTCAATTTCTTCTTTGATTCCATCGTTGCTTAACCAATATTATTCCATTTTGATCCTCAAATGTTGACATATTTAAGACGATGGTTTAATGTTTATGTATATAATCATTTGTTACACAGAACTAATTTGGAATGTTGTTCATTAGCGATTAAAACTGCTGGAAACGAAGCATTGGTCGCGGCTTCTCCTGGTTGTTTTTCTTCTCCGAATCAATCAATCGCTTCTTATATGGTCGTAACAATGGAATTACATATGCGGTGGCGTCGAAACTTGCCTATTTGAAAAGACTTCGTCCAAATCTAAATGATATTCATGTCGGATGATTTTGTGCAACGCCCAAGTCTTCGAATTGCAATTGTTATTGCTTTTTTCTGCAGCAAGCAGTCAAGCTGAGAGTTCCAATAACGGCACTTAGTAGGAGGTCATCGTACCCACTCCATCGCGCTAGATAATGTTGTTTTTACATATCCAATCGGACTTGCTTCGATATCGATAACTTTATAACCTATCGAATATCGGCACTTTGACATCCTGTCAACTTTTGTGTCACCGAACTGATCGGGCGTAAAGCAGTCGAAGTCGATGGCGGACATTCATAGGTCATTTTTGACAACATCGTATCCTATTCTTCGTCTTGGTGTATACCCACTGGAATTTTTTGAATATAAAATGGCTTATTAGAACGATCATAATGTCTTTGTTGATGTTCAGTCAAACTAGATGCGAAGCTCTTTGCTCTTCATTGCTGTTGAAATGACTACACTGACTATTGTTAAGGGCGAAGATCACATCTTCAAATACGCTCGATTTAAATCATTGCTGGGTTCTTCGAACTGTCAAATGATTACCTATAATTTGAAACGACCTCGACTCTTGCGAAAAATGTAGTGATCAAATCCCAAGCACGATTGTTTCATTATTTCATCTGATACAATGACAAGCGTTGAAAATTGCTGTTTTCGAAACAACTTCATCAATCCGGCATTGCGCACACATATAATACAAAATCACTCGGTTCCACATTTTTTTCCATATTTTTTTCGCATAATTTTCTTATAATTTATGTTCTTTCTGTCGGCGACGTGAAGCATTCTGAAGGTTCTCACAATGCGAGAAATATGAGACTAGAATATCATGTCACACCATATTGGGTTCGCACGATCCAAATTCGAGACTTGCCATCTGACTTTTTTGCTTCGGCCAGCTAGATTGAAACTCGCGAAGTAATTTGGCGCATCTGCTCGCTGCCAAAATATACATTGTCGATTGCAATTTAATGCAGAATCGAAGCAGATCTCCTTAATTGCGTACATTTGCGGAGCAATCACCCCAAACACTCGAAGACTCCATCTATCAAACTCCCAATCATCCTTCCAGAATATTGTATAATACTGATCGATTTGCTACATCCAATCAATGTACGCTAATTTTGAACCGATGAAGCTAATTTATTGATGATGAAACGTGTATATTTGATCTGAAAGATTTAATCATAGCTATAAGTAAGCACAAATGGGCTATGCTGATCAATACTTGCATATTTGTCTGAATTACACATTATATTGAGTTTTTGAAGTAATAATTGTACATATATATAATTTGCGAGATGGGGGAAAAAGGCCTTAATGTCACGATAAGTGAAACTCCAACCAAACTCAAACTCATCCCCAATGAGAATCGAATCATCATAGAGACGTTACGCGCATGCGCCGCGCCGCCTCTACTGTGTGTCTATTGTAGCATAAAATGATCAATACACCAGTAGCAATCGTATTTTATTATATATTACACAACACACAGCTCAATATTTTAGCTAACAATTTCCGTTAACAAATGGAAAAAAGCAATGCAATACAAGCAAAAAATAATTTTCACTTCTACAGCGCGACTGGAGTGCTTTGATGATTAATTATAGTCGTTATGCAAAACCATGATTGATGCTTGAAAATTATTCATTGGAAAGTTTCATTCCATGCGGTTCATAATCATCTTATTTCTATGTAAACAGCTTAAGGAAATGAATATGTTAAATTTGATCACCATCTTCCTATTGTGTTTTTGTGTGTGGGGGGGGGGGGGGGGGTGGAAACCATTCGAGAATTATGTTCTTCGTTCTTCGTTCTTCGAGAATCTTCGTTCAGAATGTTTCCAGAATAACGAATCAATCAAAAAACACGTCAAATCATCAAAAACCGATGCCATAAATACGCACGTAAATTGTTTTAATTAAGCAA
Organism: Stenopsyche tienmushanensis; assembly: GCA_008973525.1. NCBI lineage: Eukaryota > Metazoa > Arthropoda > Insecta > Trichoptera > Stenopsychidae > Stenopsyche > Stenopsyche tienmushanensis. The sequence continues at coordinate 347,559 of WACJ01000232.1, read as the reverse complement.
TTTTACGCGAAGTATTCAATTATCGCGCAAATATGCCTGCTCACGTCCATAGGCATATCGGACGTACCAGATTAACATACGGAGGATGCTTAGTATTTTGAACACTTCGTCCTTAGTAAACACGATCTATTCTATGGGTCCTTCGAACTCTACAGCTTTTGTTGTCGTTGGTTCTTAGTCGATTGTTGATCTTTGAATCGCCAGGTGAAATGTTTTAAATGTTTATTAATTGGTTCAGTCTAATAATTAACGTGTTTCATGGCTACCACCGTCCAAGTTATGATCTGATGAAGTTCGTGTTTTCTCATGCTTACTCGCTGTTCCATAAAGTTTACTTAATTGTGAATGATTTACTCAATAATCACGGGAATATATATCACTATAATGATCCACAATCCAAAATTATAGTAATGAGTGAGAAATGGTCGTCTCCATTTGAATTTGCAGCCTGTTGAAACATAGCAGGAAGCATAATGATGATTCGAATTTTAGATCTTCGATCGATTCTTAATAATCCATCAATTGATCGAATTGCGTACATATGGTGAGGACTTTCTAGAAATATTTGGACAGAAGCGAATTTTTAGCATTGGAGTGGAACTTGCGTCATAGTGCGGTCATCCAACTCCACCGATTTATGTCGTCCACCCACTGTATCCTTGAACGCCCTCCGAGCCTATTGACACCTTTCGTTCTTCGTTCCAACATCTATTTTTCAATTATCCCCCTCGGATTATTGTAGAATTTGAGGAATTTGAATCGCGTCGCAAATGTGGCGACCTTTCATCGTGCAGATTTTAAGTACCGATGCCTTCTGCTTTGTGCTCGTCAATGGATATGTGGTATTATAGAAAGGTGGCTTGATTTATCGATCTGAAGCCACCGTAAGAATTCCGCGATGGTGACTCACAAATGATGACTCCAAGAAATGAGGTGCGTTTTAGGAGAAATGATTCACCCCGCTTCGAGAGCACACGGATGGTTTTTACCACGCGAAGGCCTCTTTCTCTCGTAAAAAATATGTGAATCTGCATCATTTGAATATATGCCAAAGACGAATTTATATTACACCATGGCTAAAAATATCATGGTTTTATTATATTTATAGTGTTTTGCGACGGGACGTGTAAATTAATATTCAGTTGGGGAGCTGATGTACTTGTACTTCCGCCGGTTACTGAACTTCCTCCTGTGATGGTAAAAAAATGAAGATGAAAGCCTTTTTAAGCAACGCTTTAAACTCTATGAAATCTCATCCTTATCGATCATATCGTATTTATTCATCTTCGGCAGAAATACACAAAGTAAAATTCGTCAGTAAATGTGGTATTTTATGGGAGAAAAAGGTCACCCTTAGAATAAATTGATAATTGAATCATAATCCAAGTGTTTAAATCGCCATTTTTTATTGTGTCTTCAAGAAACCCAATTTCACGGCAGTATATGGAACATTTCGCGCAGGAGCACCTTTCCTCTCTACCTGTCTTCCGCATTCACCTTCCTTTTCTTATGCATTCAAGCCTATTGAAAGCACCAACTTGTGCATACAAGTGCATTATACCTTGTGTTTTGGCGGGAACTTTTTCCACAACCTTCTTGGATCGTCAACAATTGATCTGTGTACCCAAAAAAATCTGTAAAAAAAACAATAGCAATACTGGAACGCCCGACTTTTATATCGATCGTTTGCGCTTTTTCATCAAATAAAATTGCTGATGTCATATTTTCACGCAACATTCGTAAAAATCAAGGTTGAGAACTGAAAGTGCGTTTTTTGTTTGTGCCTGTGTACAAACACAATCAACATTTTTTATATGAAGGACGAACTTAACCGTCTATTTTATCTGAATTTAACCCTTTTAAAAGCAACGAAAGAGTAAAGTTCAACATTTTTTGTCGACATCATGTTCAACATCAGTCGATCTTTCTTGAAATTTGTTCCAAAATCTTGGTGTATGATTATCCTGAAAATAGTCTTGATATAGACCCCCAGTCATATTGTTTCAAGTCGCTGGAAATCTCAATCGAAGATGTTCTTTACTTACATCACTGTCTTTGAAATTTAGAAGAAATTGAAAATGAGCTTATTCGCGATTCTGTATTACAAAATATCCTTTAGGCACGTCTGACATTGATCCATTCAATCAGCTGTTATATTTAACATTTTTTATGCGACGCCAGTTTAATCAAAGTTTATACTTGTGGCGAACATCTGCGCTTTTTTCCGCACAATATGCCTCTTTCCAGTGGAATATTTTATACAGGAATTTCTTGAATTCTACACAATATGAATGTATTGAAATAAGCAGCAATGTGATCATGTCATATATTAATTCAGTCTTTCGTATATGACGAATAGCGCACCGAGAACTGATCCAAGTTTGCCCCAAAATATGTGTCAATATAGATGATATTTAAGGGTTGATATTATAATATGAATGGTCTTATTTGCGACGATGTTCTGTCAATATAATCCATCGACACAATGGATATAATTGAACAAAGTCTGCTTGTCGAGTTGAATAGTTTCGGACTCCTGACACTAGCATGGGGGTACACAAGGTGCGGGCGCAGCCTCCTGACAGATGCTGCTGTATCCCTTCTTTCAGATTTTCGGGGCACTGATGGGATACAGCGAAGGCAGAGGGGTGAGGAGATTCGCTCAGCTGCTCGAAACCACCTGGCTCACCCACTTAACCGATATACAAAAATCCACATGTCGTCTTGTCTACCTCAATGCCGACACGAATGTTCAGGCACATTGTACCAACACCGACACGACTTTCGGTCGACATGAATGAAAAAGTTTAACGGAAATTTTTTCGAATGTGTATTGGATACGCACGTTGTCCTTTCATTGTCGTTGCAAAAAAAAAATCGCACAAATACAGGATAGACAGCTAATATTTTAAATATATTCGATTTTATTGTTCCAGAAGTATGATTTAAGCTAAATTCCGGAATTTTTTAGCGAACGTTATATTTATATATATTTGCTCGAAGGCAGGGCAATCATTTACACCCTTTCCATCCCGATTTTTTTTCCATCAAGCAATGCAATAATAAATAAACTAATTGCTTCGACCATTAATATCCATAATTTGAAGAGCCAATCTTCATTTGAAAAAAGTTCAACTCATCAAAAATTCAAATTAATGATGAGATATAAAAGTCATATTTTCATATGCGAGTCTGAATCCAATTCTTTGATGTTGTGTAATCGATTTTTTAATATCTCTATTGGCCAAGGATATTTAATCTACATGGTCACTGATCCTGTTGTGATTAATCAATATATGAATCATTTCATTGCATAATACATAAGAACAACTGTCAAACCTATAGCAAATACTTAATAAATCGCTGCTTAACACTTTGAGACCCGCTGACGCCTTTTGGCGTAAAAATTCCCCAACCGTTATGAACCGCTGACGCCATTTGGCGTAAAAACGTAGGCCTACAACATCATAAAAAAAAATGTTACCGACACTAATATTTCACTATTCGTTGACAGATGTCTCTACAGATATAAAGGGTATATAAATTTGAGTTTTAAGGTTGAAGAAAGAAAATAAATTTCCTATAAGAATCATATTAGAAGTCGATCCTAAGACAATTTTAAATTGAAAAGTAGCTCCCAAGACAAAAAAGGTTGGACGATCCTGAAGTAAAGGATATATACATATCCAGTGGCGGTCCTTCCATAAAATTGCGAAGTATTATCACCCTCATGTAGTAAATAAATTTTAAATGAAATATAAATAACAAGTAGTATTTATAGAAAGAAAAAAAATGTATTTCGTTGGTTTGAGAACCACTGCTTGAAAGTTGTAAAATGAAGATCACATATCTATACCTTTGATTATGTAGATATTGTAATTTTGGCATTATTTTATTGTTAAATTTATTTATGGTTTTAATGAATATTATTGAATTGTTTTAATTTAAAAATTGCAGTTTTAAATGTGATAGAACGTATTTATTGCATAAATTGGCTTTGTATTGTTGGAGATTGCCAAAAGACATCGACGCCGCGTAAGACACAAACCTAGCGCTGTATGGCATTTCGCCTTTATTCATTTTTGTCTTAAATGTTTGCCATATTTGGACCCTTTTGTATTTTAGCGTGTATTCATTGGGTCGTAATGAGCATAAATAGACGGGATATTCTGTTTTTCGCATAGCATTTCTGCGGTTTTGTTTCACTGCGGTTTTCGACTTTGCGAGTCGAAGATTCATTGCAAATGCTGTCGAGGTGCTAATTCTTGCCGTCACGTTTTTTCGACGCTTCCGGTTCCTCTCTAAAATGATCCAGCCGGCGATTTTTTCTCACCAATCTTCACGTGTAACATTATGGAGATTCCGGGTGTTGATAGTTTACGTCGCTTTTTTCTCTTTATCCTCCCAAAGGTTGCGTAGAATTTGAAAAAAATGTATATACTCGTGAGAGCATCGAGGATCCCACGATTCTTCGGGCAGTCGACTGTAACGTTCGCGTCTTCAAAGAGTGTTGAATTTTACTGTGATTGAATTTCACTTATATTTTTGAACAGTGTTGTATTGCACCGTCTTCCGTCGTCCTCTGTATGCATGGTTAATAACGTATGAAAGAATCCATTGCTCGACGAATTAGCGACTAAGCTTTTTATAATGAGCAACCTTCGCGAAGAACAATGATTTTTACGGTAGAGCGCATTTTCAGACCGTTTTGAAGAAGGAAAAAAATCGGAATGTTCCATTCATATACGCCGCATCGAGATTTTGCTTTTATGGCAAATTGCGTCCAGAATGAAATAAATTTGACCCCGTGGTTTCGCGTGCAAGAAGTAAAAATCGTGCACATGGAAAACGCCGGATGAATTGCTTCTTTTGACAATTCATTTTCTGTGATGCTTGAATGTATTTTGTGTCATGCATCGAGCATAAATCTTTTGGCCATAAATCGGGGATTTATACGTTTATATAGACGAGTTAGAACAAATTGGTTTGAACCGTCACTGAAAAGTGAAACTCCAACACTTGATTAGAAAAAGAGATAAAACCGTTTTTATACATCGTAAAGACGCTACACGCATGCGCTGTGCCACGTCTATTATGTGTTTGTGTGTGTGTTTATACGTAGCATAAAGCAACCACCAGGTGAACCAGTAGGAAGACAATTTTATTATATATTACACAACAAACGGTGCAATATTTTAGCTAATAATTTTCACATTTTCTTTATTTAACATAATTATTCCTCCTTCATACAAATTTGAACATGATGTGATGGTCTACGAAGAGGATAGGACTGCTACTTTATGATCTTACCATTTAAATGAAGAATCATGCTCATCAATATTGCTATGGTTCAAATTAGCACATTTATTATATTCTTAACTAACTCTTGTGTTTATAATTTTGCTCAAAAATTCTTAATTCAAAAGACGTTTAAACCCAATTTTAAAAGTCGATTTGCATACAGTCCACGATCAATTTTGATATGAAATAAGTCGATGATCAATGTTATATATTAGTGATGAAATAAAAATGACAAAAAGGCATGTGGTCAGTTAGCGTATAGTTTGGACTTCATGTATCATTATTTTCCATCATTTCCATCATTAACTTTGATTCATCATTATGCGAGTTAAATCCAATATAATGTGTGTATGAATGAGTGAATAAATAGGTTCGAATGTAATGCATGCATGCACTTAGTAAAAGATCTCATATTCCGCGACGAACTAATTGTTTCGTGGCATAATGATGATGATCTTCTAATTCATCATATTATGCCCAAAGTGGAATTATCCCAACAATCACGGATCGTGGAGTACACGTGATTTTTTCCCAGAATGTGACGCTTAATCCTCCATCACGAACCGATGTCACGTAACATTCAGCGACATATTTCGTGATTTACTCGTTAACCATGGCCGTATGTATTATCCAGATCTAGCAACATAATGCCCGAGACGATCCGTGCTATTTTATCTTCGATTATGCTTCGAAATTGGAATAGAATCCAATCATTTTCGACCGGCCTTCGCGTCTTTGATCCGGCTTTGTTGTAATTTTGCTCTATTTCATATTTATATGAGACCATTGTACAATTTTTTAATGTGGGAGCGTGTGTACGTGCAATTTTAGCCTGTAATTGATCACCTCAACGCTCTGAACGATCTACATTTCGAGCTGAAGAATGTTATTAAAGACCGACAATTAGCAAATGAAAAAGTGCGCTCAAAGATCCCCAAAATGCTGCGTGGCCGGTAATTAGCGCGTTTTGAGTCCGCCATTTTGTATTTGGTCGCATTAATTCGATGATCCGCCCGATAGATGTCATCATCGGTCACAGTTTCAAAATGGACACCGTGAGCCCTCACGGAGGCTCGTATCCATTCGATTTTGATGCGTCCCACATTTTGACACTCTATCTTCGGGATGTTTCGGTATGTTTTAATGTGCACGCAATCGTGATTGATTTAACTCTAACGACCCATTGTGCCGGAATGGAAAAACATAATTATTATAATGAGAATGGTCATTAACTTCAGATTTGTTATTCGGCGATCATTCGAATACTTCAGGGAAGAATAATTTTCATACGAAGGCTATCAATTTTTTCTCTGCCATAATCAAACCCGCTTAAGATCGCACTAATCCCATGCTTTTTTGTTTAGATCATTTACGAAACCATAAAAAATACATTGTTTTTCACTAGCACGTACATTTATATAAATAAATATACCAGTTATAAAGAAAAATCGAAATAATAAAAAAAAAACAATAAGAAATGGAACAGTCATTGTAGAATTAATCCGATCTTTACAGTCACGTCCTATACAATAGATGTTACCATTTTTTTATGCAGATAATTACAGTAATTTTAGCGTCTGTACATTGTTCGAAGCTCAACCGAATAATCTCTTCCAGTTCTCGTATATATGTTTAGGATTTTTTTTTGACTCGGAATATTCAAGTCTTAACAGGTGAAACTCGTACAGTTTTACTTGGATCACGTCAATTGGTGACTTCATCATTTCGGAAGGTCAGCATACTTCAATGTATTATTTAATGCCGGTCCGTTGAGCTAATGCTTATTTCGTGATTGAAGGGTTCATAAGAAATAACCCTTGGGGTATTTTTTAATTTGACAAAAAAAATTGTTTTGATTTGAGTTTGACCACCAGCGAAAATTCAGCAATGTGTCAATACAAATCAGTAATGTGCTTGAATCATAGATGGCGGTAAAAAATATTAATTTATATTAAATTTGTATTTTTATCGTCTTTTTTTATTTTGGACATTATTTTTTGTGCATTTTAATATTTATTTTAGTAATTTTAAATTTCAAAATGCACATAGATCTCTCAATAAATATAATTTGAAATATACTGCCACCTATTGATGAAATTAAAAATGTTTTGACCACTATAGATGAATTATAAATTTATATTTACAAAAACGATTCGAATATTTGCTAACCGTGAAAATATTTTGTGATTGTTTTCCACTTTGTCTTAATTCTTTCATCTAGTATACTAGCGGCTCTTAAACTGGGGGTCCGAGAGAATATAAAAAAATATTTATTCAATCTTGAACAACATATTTTTGTGGAATTATTTACAGAATATTTGACCAAAAAATGTTTGCTTGTCTTATATGAACGACGTAAAATTCAAGAGGGGGTCTGCGAAAAAATTCGCTCACAAGAAGACTATATAAGTTTAAAAATCGCTGTAGTATCTTGGAATACAAAAAAAACTTGTATAACTCAATATGAATATATCCGATTTCTATTATTTAACCGTAACTACGTGGAAATACTTCCGTATAATGTTCCATAGTAACAGTTAGAATAGAGTGTCGTTTCTAATTATAGTAAATGGATAATGGTGCGCCGCATGCAGTTCGTTTCGATATCGACTTGCGATCGGGCATCTGATAAAATTTGGCTATTCAAATGAGCACATGGCGACATTATGGGGGCGCTGGCACGTGCCACCCCTCCTAGCTTGAATTAATTAGCTTGGTTAGACCGCATATGTGCTATATAATTAACCACCTCGACAGATGTTAGCGTCTGCATATAGATTAGATAACAAATAGAAGAGCATGAGGGCCGTCACTTTTGGCGCTTTTCGATGTTGTTCCGTTTACCGATGATTGAAGAATTTCATCAAACGTTTGCGTCATAGTCTTTTATGCCAATATTTGTTCTGTGATGTTAATGTTTGTGCTCCGAAAAGAATCCTAAATGATTTTATTTTATTTCGTAGGGAACCTAGGGATGAAAAAATCTCTAGATTTTTGCCATTAGGTTTCATCGTTTCATCCTCAATAGTCTCTATTTCGTCATTTATGGACGTGCCTATTACGTTTCAATACTTTGTTTTGAAATGTCTGTATTATTTGCAAATTGATTGCTTTAGCACAATCCACGGTTGAAGACCAAAACCCCTATTAACTATATTTTTATGGACGAATAATTTGTTCAATATTGATAGTTTTGAATTTATCTCAAAGAGCCAATGTAATCTTTTGGATATTACCGAGTTCATCTCTTTTTTTGTATGCTCCTTCTCTCGAAGTTTGTTACTTGTTTTACCGGTTGATATTCAGACGCTTTATTCATGAAGACGTCACGAAAAGTGAAACTTCAAGCGGCAGTTGGTCGGAAAGAGAGAGAAAATCGCTTGTAGTGTGTCCGTGTTCATCAAATACATTAAAGATGCTACATGCATGCGCCGCGCAGCGCTAAGCTTATTTTATTATATATTACACAATAGTTTCATCTTTTAGCTATCAAATTCTGTTAACATCGTTTAAAAAATGCAACGTTAATCAACTTTTCCTAAGATCCAAAAAGTTTCACTTCTTTATCGCGAGAACCTCGCGTTTATTAGATATGAGCTTAATCTTTTAAAGAGGTAAAACACAGAGTTGTGTCCGAATTCCAGTGATCCAGGAAGAGCATTTTTACACATTGAGCTTGGAGACAGACAGAGACGGAGAGTGTCTTGCGCGTTAACTTTGGAGATTAATATTGTGTGCTATCGACAGTGTTTATTTATTTATATACAAGCTTCATACACGCTGCGACGGTCTTGACAGATAAGTGGATTTGTACGGATGATAAGCGGTGGACTTATAAATATAGCATTTAAGTTTATGATGATTTTAAATTAGTTTACTACTTAATGAGTTAAAGAGAAATTTCAATTATCGGCAAATGTGGCAATTGTTGTTTTTTTTTTCTTTCTTTTCATTTTGTACTCCAGCTGTAATATTTCTTCTTATTTGATTCGGAGTAGTTTATCTAATATAGTAAAAATTTATTGTGATTATATTCCGACCATTATATGCAATAATTTATAAAAAGGGATAGAATTTTTTTAAATATCTTAAACCATAGTTGTGCGGTTTTATAAATTTCAATATCGTTCTCACAGAAACACAGATGAGGCTTATAAAAGATGCTGCGATAAATCTTTCATTGGTGGATTTATTTTGTTTCTTTTTCATGTTATATTCCGTTATTTTATTAGTGAATAAAATGTTTTGTAAAAAATATGTTTAGTAGAATCTGATAAGAAACCCAACACGGTCAATATTTATTGAAGTCCTAAACCACCCCTCTACTTACAATGCAATATATAACAGCAAACACCCGCTTTGAAAAGGGGCAAACAATGAATCCCACTTTGCAATGATAATATTTTCTTTTATATCATATTAAAGATGTTATGGAAAAACTTGAAAAAGAGAGTTATGCTAATGTAGGACGCTTTCAAGATGCACTTATCGCGAAAAGGAGGTACTAGATGTCTTATATTTAACAAAAATTATTGTCTCGAGAAGTTTTCAAATGCCTTCTAAGAAAAACCATCCACGTTTCTTATAGATAAGAATCCTAAAGCGATATTCAATACGATCATCCAGATGACGCGCCGGATGAGATCACCCAGGTGACCATCTGAATGAGGTGATAATTATATCTCTTAAATCATATCGCTTTCAATATCGAGATGTAATCCTTTCCTGTGAATGGACATTGAAGAAACCCTGCAATGGGTTTGCTTTTAACCGCACTATGGTGATAATATCATATAATACTTTTTTAAGTTCCAAAATTCTCAGTTTTTAAGTCAAAATTTCACAATGTTTCATGCAGTATGTTAAATATTAGCTCTGTACGATTTCATATTCTCGGAAACATTTCTGATATTAATCTGAGTTGGTAAAATTTCCCAGCGTCAATAGTCAGCTGATCATACCTGTGATGTTAGATCCCACGAAGACAATGGCAAGCATATCAAATCTGAAATGTCTTCTACTTAAATTTGACCTTCTCTCGTTCCTAGTGGCTTGGATAGATTTAAAGCTTTTCTGGTGTTTAGATCCGACGTAAATTTTAAACATTTCAAATATAAATTTTGGCAATCTTGCAATTTTATTGCTGAATCATGCAGTTTAAAGAGCTTTGTGCTATTTTCAGCCGGATAATTCAACCACCGTTCGTTGCATTTTTGCATCGCACAAACATTTCCGACGATGCTATTTATAACATCGTGCAGTAAAACCCAAGCACGGATACTTGATTTTGACGACGATCTGTTGGAAATTGAGCGATCCATATTTACATTGCCAGAGACGACAATTTAACATTTGATCGCAAGCTGAGGACTCATAAGGATCCTCCTTGCACCTGGTAATAAAAAGTAATGTGTTATTTAAAGAAAGCTATTGAATAATGCATGCTGCATTTGCATATTTATTGGATGCACCCAAAAATGTACGTGCGTGGCGTGTGCCATTGTGGCGTTTGAAACCGCAATTACAAAGTCGCATTCCTTTTTATTAACATAGTGACTTACGGTCCGTTGGAACATCACAACAAATTTTTATCTGTATCCGATAATTCGAACCTCCTATTGGGCTCGTGTTCGCGGATTGAGTCAATCCGCATCTATATAGCCAAACGTTGATTTTCTCGGAAATTAGTGTAGCGCGTTTTCTTGAATTGAACTGTTTGGAAGTGTTTTCTTCGTTGATAAATTCAAATACATAACAATAGTAGTTATTGACACTAAAATAAGTAGAAGAAATTGACACGACAGTTTCTCCCCAGTCTCCGATGACTAGTTTGAAAACAAAAATGCATCCAAGATTTGAGATAAATTATATTTACTTGGGATTTATTAAGTTTACATTTACAATCGTACAGACTGCTTAGGACATAGGCACGATGGATATTATGATATTGCATACATAAATATTGCATTTATTGGGATATAAACAGTCAATGTTTGGGTCACCCTCGACCTTTATGACTGCAGACACGGAGCTCTGTAATTTAAATGCATACGCTCTTCCACTATTGCTCTAGGTTTTCTTTGGAAGACATTGTGTAATTTTGGGTCTTATACATACTCGATATAAGCCCTATTGGATTTAGATTCAGGAGATCCACGCCGTCAAATTCAACCGGTTTCATGGTCCGTGCTCATTTGGAACACGATGCGCTCTTGTCGTATTTAATCGATCCAAACTTGTGTGGCGGAAAATCTTGGAAATTGCGGAAAGCAACGGTATTGATGTCGTCTCGTATAAATTTATATACTCGGTCCATCGCAGACGGACATTTGAGTCACCGTGCTGTACCAAATGGTAATGTTGCAACCTCCATGTTTAACGGTAGGTCCTACACATTCCACGAGCTATTTTTTACCCATTTCTGGCCTCATCTAGCAATGCCGACTTCCGAAGACCCAGACCAAAATCATCGACAAGCCCTTACGCTACGATTTAAGCCTCGTCGGATCGGTTATAATCGACTGCATCTTTATCTGATGCTTAAATTAAAATGAACTATGCATAAATAACATTATATTTCATCGCACGAGCACGACTACCATGACTTACATTTGGCATGCGAACTAGACTTTTATGCTAATAAATGTAACAGGATTTCGTTCATGCTTCTTAACACTCCGAAACCCGGAAATATTCGTAAGCTCGAGTGTTCGAGTGTATATATGTGTATAAAGATGCGTTTAAATTTGGTAAATACTCACGAAAGCATTAAGAGATTAACAAAATTGACCGTTGGATGCGGAAATTGCAAAGTACAGGGATGCCAATTTATAACTTCAAATGAAAAAGGTTCAACTTGGACGCAAAAACACTGTACATTCTGATCAATTTTTTATTCTCATGTTCAATAGTAATAATTTTGTGACCTGTTTATGTCCTATCGTCATTTTATCCGATATACTCAAAGCGTTTAATCTTATCTCGCATAGATTTTTACGAATGTTGACCATTCTGGAAATGACTTTCGTTCGTTTAAAAACTATGTTTTATAATCCATTATTTAACAATTGACTATTGCCTTACTCATAATTTGAGATTGCAAATATTTTTGATCATGATTTAGTCATGTTTAACGATTTTTTTTATTAAAGTGATCATTTGTTTGTTGCAGATTACTGGAATTACCGTAAACTATCAGAATCATCATCATGCAGTGACAAAGAAAATTGAACTCCCACAAGTATTTTTAAGTATTATGTAAATTACGTATTTTATTCAGAAATATATATTATTTAGTATTAAGTTATAGAGTGATAGAATTTTCAAAATATCGAAATTGGCAAGATTTGTTTATTCTTTGAATTGTGAGATATATTGTTTTTGTTGTTACTTTTAAGACAAATTGAATTAAAAGCTTTATATCGATTTCCTAATAGACTTAAGTTTCTTTAAAAAAAACTTTGTTAATAACGATTAACATAAGGGAAATAATAGTTTCGTAATTATTTTATCGTATAGTTTATTGTGTAACTTTTACGTATAATTTTAATTTATTTTTTCTATATATTGTGCAATTATCTCTTATGATGTTTCGTATGCGTACGTAACGTGTGTACGCATTAATTTAAACCTTTTTTTTTATGAATCACTAAGTTGAAATCTCAGCAATTCTTTCTCAATTTCTCTCAGCTATTTGGGATATTGTTAAAATGTTATAACAATAGATTTGTTATTATTTTTATTTTCCACGAAAATTGTTTTGCACTCTCTTTGAAAGACTGTCCTATTTCATACTTTATTGACGAAATTCCAATAAAATCTAGTCTGTTATACTTATGTATTATTTATATTTAAACCAATTCCCTTCGTCCATTATTATCGATCAATATCCTTTATCCACAAAGCGTATATATTTCCATTTGAACGATAATTTCGTTAGATTTTGATAGTTGAATCAATGACAATTATAGAGGGGGATCGAATTTGAATTGAAAACGAAAGAGAACAAGAAGGCAACAACATCATCAGTAAGACATGAACAATTTAGGACATGATATTCAGGCTCAAAATTGAAAAAGGCCAAATGATCAACCCTGAATGATTCAAAATTCTTAGATGATCTACTGAAATTGCTGGTTAAAATAGATCTTCTACAACATTTGAGGAATCAAATGAACAGAATAAGCTTTTAAATACCGCATGAACTATCGCTAACAAAAATTAATATTACAGATGAACACGTCCTATTTTTTATTTGCTTCGAAAAAAATCATCATTTTCAGTTGGAAGCATGTAAACCGAACTCGATAAAGCCTTTTGTAGTTCACTTGATATTGATCAGTAACTATGTCAATATTCAATGTCAAAAGTATATATTCATACGCGTATCCTAAAAGTGTGCTTCTTCTCAACGTGTCTTCGTTTAGAACACTTTTTGTGCAAAGAAATGGGTGCAGTTTTACTGACTGCAGGAGATATGGTCCGACGATCATTACTGTTTCATTCAGGGTGCATATATTACTACAAATTTCTATCTGGAGAACGTTTTTTTGAATTATCATAAAATTGTGTATTGTCGTCGGATAATAACGTTTTAAATTTAGGTTTTCTTAATAAACAATACGCCAATGCAATCCATAAACGATGCCGAAAATATCAATTCAAAACTATATGAACTCTTAAGCTTTTCGAGCGGATGTCCTAATCATGAATTTTTAGAAAAAGTTATATTTTTTTTGCATTCAGAGATATATGTAAATATTATAAAATGCGCTTTTAAATTAAAAAATGAAAGGGTCGATCGATATAAATCGATATAGGGCGAAGTGATAGCCTGATATAGAAAATTTGGAAGGAAGTTCTACAAACTCTTTAATTTTAAATAAATCGCATTGATTAAAATTTTATAAGGATGAGGAAAGTCTCGTCATTCCATTGCCATCCATTTTGGACTTCATTCCAGATTCCAATTGATAGCACTTTCATCGAGTGTCCTTTTGAAAAACATTCCCAGAGCTAAACTTGCATTCGTCATTCAGCCAGTTTTACATTATTGAGGTCTTAAAATGCTCTTGTTGAGATTCTTATATCCTCCGTTATTCGTAACATCCTAATTCGCCGATTTGTGTGGACAATCCCAGTGTAAGTGCTTTAATAGAGCCGCACACCCTCCAGGGAACGTTGCGCCAACAACTGACAAGTCGAAATCAACGGATCCCAACAGCTGGTAGCAGCTGACCGTAGTAACAAAACTACTAAAAAATACTACCGCTGTAGCCTGTCGCACACAGGTATACGAAAAACACGAAGCATTCCACAAAACAAGGGGATATTACACTTTTGCTCCGTAGACGGGAGTGAAGTAAAATCTGTCATCCACGGCTCCGAGTTATTTTGTTATTTGTGAACTGCGACTATCCAATGTTGTGATGAAGATGATTAGTCTGAAAATTTAACTATCATTACATTCGCATTGTGATTGACAGTGGGGCGCCGATTGGGGGGGCGTAGTCCCCCTTCTGTTTGGCTAGGCGAGGCTTGAAGCTCGCAGAAGCGGAAGGGAGACCCAAAGTACTCACGAGGGTGACGGGAGGACTCGTTGGTATTTACGGTTGAGTGTTCGGAGAATACGCAACTTTACTAATGTTATATTAGATCTAAATTAGAGAAAATTATATTACTATTTGACATTTCTTCAGAAGACCCTTCCATAGAACACCCAAGGGGATTATCATATACCATCAACTTTCTTTCCTACTTAATCCGTACTAAAAAAATCTCTTTAAATCAGTGGTAGTCGTAATGATGCTCAATTTATTGACACATTTTCCTAACTCATATCTTGTAGAATCAGTCTCTATTGTTATGAATCATATTATGGCCAAATAGAGAATATTTCCGATAGAAGAGACCTTCATTTATTCCTAACGAAAATTGAACCAGATATCCTTTAGAATCTCGCGAAACACAAACTATAGTGCATACTTTTATTAAACCTCCGCTCAAAAAATAGAATACTTTGCAGTAGTGTTAAATTAAATCATTATGCAATCGGTGGGCGGTTGAAATATTTTACTAATATGATACAAAAGTGGGCGGTAAGAATACAAATATTGACTATCCCTGCTCTAAGCTTTTGTGCATTCAAGCTATTTGATTTCGTATCTTCGTCAGTATAAAGTGTTATTATTGATCTTTGTTTCAAATAGGTATTTTTCTAGAGTTCTCATACACACGTACATTCGACGTGCCGTTATGCTAATATTTACAATCGCGCAAAAATGAGGCTATGTATCAAATTCAACGATTATTCATATATGTAGTGTTTGACAACTTAAGAGCATAGGAGTGCTTCCAATTGAGTCTAATGAATTAAAAACCCATATACAATGGAGCATACAAGTAAACAAATTGCAGATTTATAAATAAATTGTATTTATATAGAATATACACATGACTCAAAAAATATTATACTTAAAGCTTGAAAATGTTCTTTGGGTTTTGGCGGAGTCTTTGGTAAAACTTTAAAAAACATAATTAAAATCAAAATTTTAAAATATCATTCTTTGGTGGGTTCTTCTTTCCATTCAAATTTGCCCGGTAATGGTTTCGAATTCTTAAAGTCAAAATTATATTTTTGTGATTTCTCATCATTTATACTTTCCAATTCCTGGGCTGGATTCGGAGCTTCTTCGCTGGGTTCCCCAAAATCGAGTCTTCTACGCACGGTGCTTAGATTTGGAGCTCTTGGTACTGGCCTCGATATTGCAGCTGTGGACTCAGCAGGTACTGATTCTGTATTTGCTTCAGACGTAGAATCATCTTGATCATTGGATAACGGAGGCGTTTCGTCATTTTCAGACCCTGGGATATTTTGTTCATTGTTATCTGCCATTTTTATCAAATCTGAAAATATAGTACAAAATTGCAAATTAAAAGTATACTCAGTCTTCTTATAGCACGGTTATGAGGCTTGAAGTTCGCACAATATTATGGTGTATGTTCTAAAAAAGTCTACATACTTAATTATGTAGAGTTTTTTTTAATAATTATTCCGAAAATATAGAAATACGTATTTATTAATAAAACTTTAATGAAATTGATCATCCATTAACACTCATAATCCTACTTATTCGCCTCCATTTCAAAATCGTTTATAGGTGTTCATCAATGCTAGAGTTTTTCATTATTTTATTCATTCAAAATAAAGCATATTGCGCTGAGATAAAAATAGCTGATTGTAAAATTAAAGCAGGCGCATGGTTGCCGAATTACTATTTTTAATTAAGAATCGATTTTAGATTAATTTATATACAGCAGACCCGCGATAATCCGGCAGCAGTTGCCTCTTATAGTCCGACATGACAAAACAAATATAGTATATATGTATGGTAAAGCTTCGTCAATGTAAAAAATGCAAAAGTATGGCATAATGGCATATGTCCGAAGTAACATTAAACCATCGAGTGTTTCGTCATTTAGTCTGGATCTGATTTTGGAAGCCAGAGAATTTGCTGCTGAAAATGCACGCTCAGCCTCCACATTCGTCGGAGGTATCGTCATCAGATATTCAAATGCTAGTTTGAGTTGATGGCCGCGTGAACCCCCATTTTCGTATAACACCATCAATATGACTGATAAAATTCCTTTCTGCTGAGACACGGACTAAAACTCGCAAAATCCCCGATTTTCCGATAAATTATTTATTTCCGTCGCTGCAGATGAATACTTATATACTATAATACTTTGATGTGATTCGCAATTATATTATGGAGGAATACAAAAATTCTGAGCCCCGTATCTATTCTATTTCATTTCGATATTCCCATTATTTGAGTCGAGGTGTAGTAAATACATCACCGGTAGAGAAAGGTTACTATAACAATTTGAAAAACATACATGTACGCTATACATGTATACATATATTAGACAGTCACTGCTCCTATGCGTCGCCTATGTTCGCCAATTAGTAATTACGCCACTGTTTCCAAGCGTCCAGATTTCGGCGGGAATGTCTCGATTTAGTAGTCTTATTAGGGGGGATAATGAGTATTCGCGTATTTAGTAAAATATTTTTCATTCTTTAACATATCCTTATCATTTATCACATTATTATTTCCATTGCTTTGGCAGTCCTTCAATCCTTTTCCACTTCAGCTGCATTTTTTAATTGTTTTTCTCTCAGCCAGTACTCCATAGACTTAAAAAGGATGTGGTGATACTTTTTTAGTTTAATTCCTGTGTTTCATCTAGTGTCAATTTTGCTATAATTTGAACAAGTTGAATAAATACGGAGTCTCCTTTTTAATTTTTGTTGCAAAACTTGTAATTGTCGACTTTTTAATTAATTAACTTATGCAGATTTATTTTTCCGGTTTCATTAATTCAAAATGAACTATTTCCCGCATATCCTACCATATGCACAAAATAATCTTTTTTTTATATCCGGACTTTGGAATTGGGTTTTTTTTAGAAAGCCATTAATTTTTTTGTCATATATTGTCGTAAATGAGCAATTTTTCATCATCCACCATACCACATGTTTCGTCGCTCGTTTTTATTGTGCGCGGTGTAGGTGTACAATACCCATCCTATCCCCTAACACCCATCCTATTCGTTTTACCGATGAGTTTTAAATGTGTTTGGTGCATGGGGATCCCAGTTTTTTCGCAATTCCTTTCGTCAAACGCACCTATAACGACATATAATATTCGCTATTGATGGTTCGTCTTATCTCAAGATAATCGATTAATAAAATATAGTGCGCATCCCAAAATACGGAAGCCTAAATCTTACCAGCTGATGCGTGTTTGATCGCTTGTTGTTTATCCTGTTATTTTATTACATTTGAGTTGAAATTTATTCTATTTGCCAGACATCCAGAAAGTTTTCTTCTGCCCTCCAAGGAAAACTGCTAAAGCCTTTATAAACCACCCACTTCAATATGTTCACCCAGGTGGCCCGCTGGGTAAGCGTTCACAACTGAAACGGGATTCTTAAGGCTGATGCGACAAAACTAAATATTTGATACCTGGTTCATTTATCTTAAGGAACAAACGAAGGTCTCCTCTATCGGAAATATCTAGCCATAATATGATTGACAGCCCTAAAGGTTGATTCTACCAAATACAAAGTATCAACAAATTGAATATAATTTTCCACATATTCGATTTTCATATCCACCACTATCGAATTTATGTTTAAATTTATTTCCAATAGTTATTCTTGAAATGTTGTACCAGCCCCTCGATATTGGCGATAAAATGATTTTTCATCCAATCTTACACCTTCAAGTGCAAAATATCTTCAAATCGTTTTTCAATATCCAATTTAAGTCCATTAAGGTATTTACTGAAATTTTCAATCTCCTCTGGAGTTACATCATCTTTTTTATCCATTGCGAAGAAGTTCAAAGTCCATTGCGAATTTATCTTTATGCATGAACAGTATGTAAAAAATCATTGTTTAAACGAAAATGACTTTGTGTTTTATGACTATTGGTAGCACTTATTAAATTTAAATGAAGCATATAAAAAATGTGTTTGGTTTGAGCCAAATTAAATAGATTTTTCATACGTTCGTCTCTCATTTGTACAATTATCAGCATGTCTCTTTGTTGATCGATTTGGAATGGATGAATTTTTATTAGGTACTGGGGGAAGATTCCAGCACTTTGAACAGGTTGACCCTGTGTTGGATTCCATTATGATGACGACAACGATGGTCATATAAGCGACATGAGATTTCATGCCTTACGTATTGTATTTGGGTATTCATTCATGTCTTTAAAAGCAAAGACAAGATGTTGAACAGCGATTATCTCTGGATCCGGTCGATGCATTGCTATTTATGCTCGTCTTAATTTCCTGCCATTAATAAATTTGAAGTGCTTAATTTTCATCCAAGCATAAATCACAGGGTTTTCATTAGCCCGGTCACCTTTGCAAATGATCGCCGGCTCCATAATGTATTCAAGCAGGATATTCCGCATTTCCGACTCCGCGCTAAACAATAAAGCCAATTCCCACACGAACAATGATCTCACAAAAAACAGATGTAATGGAATCGGCTGCTGAAGACTTTGAAGAACGATAAAACGGGGAGATCGTCTGCATAATTTTTGCTGCGGTTATGATTTCCTTCTCCGACCTTAACGTCATTGACGAATAACCAAGAAAATATTCCTGCAGTTGCCACGTCCAAATACAACTTATAACAACAATTAAATCAAACACAACATCAATGGAAATATATTTGTTTACGTTTGTTAAATATGTCGGATGATGAATAGTTGTTAAATCACGGTGGGTTAATTTGTGTCAAAAATTGATGACCTTTGTGCGAGCTTTGTGCATTGTTCGAGTGCAACGTCATTGAAAAACAAAGCACTAGAACCGTCGAAGGAAAATTTCAAAGGGGATGATGACGATGAAATAATAAAATATTTACGATAATATAAATCTTACCTTATTAATGGATTTGTAGAATTCACGTTGAATGATGGATAGTGATTAAGATGAGGATTATCGACCAGGTACGTCTGTGCTGCACCGCAGATCTTCTGCGAATGATCGTCTATATGGCTTGCGAATATTTGTTCTGCGAGCCACATTCGTCTAATTCATCTCAACATTGTCTATAAAAATGCAGCATTTTCCAATAACGATTTCCAACTGCTCAATATATTTCCAATTAGCATAATAAGATGGACAGTAATCCTTGTTTTATAAAGTGCTGGAGTGCTAAATCCATATATACTCGTACTTCAATTTAATCTTCTGAATATCAACTATGAATAATGACGGCTGAATTTCAATTGGTATTTCAGATTGGAAGCTAATGAACAACTGACAAATGCACCAATTCGATGTTTCATGTTTAGCACGTATCAATAAAAATATCTCCAATTCCATGAATAACGATAAAAGATAAGACCGTTGGGTGTATTTTTATATTTTTAATAAAGTTGCTTTTGATTGCAATATAGTACAATTCTTTATCTTTTCACAAAATCTATCCAATGCCAATGAGCATTCAGCGTCATTGCATGAAAATAGAGTGCTTTCATTCCTCGTCGTCTGAATAAATGTCGTCATCGAAGTGCATTTATTTTAAATACGTATCCTAATCAATTTTTGGAACTGAATAAATTATTTGTTTATCGGTCTTCGTGTATTTCTGCAATTGATTATTGTTCAAGCTTAATCACTTCTATACTAATGGTTTATTGAAGTAGATTTTTTTGAGACAAAAGATTTTCATGCTAATTTTTGTAGCCATACGAGTGAATGACTAAATGATCATTATTTTAAAATTATATTTGAATTATTGTTACAAATCAATCATAAAGGATCGTCCAAATGCGACGCCTAGATATCAGCACTGTATAATGTTTACACGTGGCGTATTTTCAAATGATACAAGCCATTTTGTTTTAGTAGAAGGTAGTACAATTTCAACCGTTTGTACGGGTATACATTGCTAGATCTCATTTATTGAACAACGAACGAGAGATCCATAGTTTACAAGCAAAATTTTGTGATGACAATCCTCTTCTTATTCAGGACATATGTCTATGCCCAAAAAAAGTTAATGTTTGGTGTGCATTTTGGTCAAATGGAATAATTGAAGATGCTGTTACTGCCAATGATGTGTTTGATGTCTATTTCCAGCAAGACGGTGCTACATGCCATACAAACCGAGAAAACATTACAAAAATAACACCTAGGCGTCATATTTGGATGACCTTTTACAAATGCGATTCTGCCCATATTTTTTAACTATATCATTATTTTTTGAAGCGGAAGATCAAGCTAAATATTGATTGAAACGATCCAGATTTGCCAAATTTATTGATTGTAAATTTAAATTTGATTTTGTAACAATATAAGCCAGTGTATTTATGAGCTTTTCCAATTGCCAATTATACATCTCATTATTATTAAGGTCCAATTTTTTTAAAGTGTATTTTAATATTTTGAGGAGTGAGCAAATTCAAAATCGATGAAGTCGTTGATATCATAATCGCTAACTAACTAGATTTATACAATCGTGCGATGTATGCGGGGAAGCTCTCCGTCTCTGTCTCTTGAACTGCGCTACGTTCTCTCTCTGTCTCTGTCTATCTCCGAGCTCAATGTACAAGAGTGCTCTTTCGGGGTCCCAGGCCCTGGGATAGTACTCCTTCAGGGGTTAATGCATGTTATTTTGTATACCTGTAAATTAAATACTATATTAGTCATCAAATTTAGGTCTCTAACTCGACTGGCTAATATAATTTGACGAACACTTTTTTGGGACTTAACCACTTAAAAACTACTATGCCTTTACGATTTTATTTATTGTAACTATTGGCCACCTGGCTAGTACTTATTTGCAGATTAAATACTCCTTTAATAGCAAGCTGATACTCAGTTTATCTACTATTCATTGCTACTTTTACAAATCATGGCTTGCTTGCCACTCGCTATCTCTTACACAGTCAACCCCAGGGCCGTAACAAGGGCGTGGCAAAGTAGGCGTCCGCCACGAGCGCAACTGGGCTTGGGGCGCAGAATGCACAATACCTACCCGGTCATGGACCAACACTGATTGTCCGTTTTTATAATATATACGTACTAAGTCATCTAATCCCTATTTTCTTCGTTATCGGTTAAACATTGGGCCGACAACAATATTTTCGACCGATTGTAAAATGTAACAAGCCCACCCGATCAGTCTTCTTCAAAAAACTTCGTTTCATAATGAGAATTTACTAATTGTTCCTGTAGACATGTTCCGATCGCAAGGCGCTCTTTTTGTTATATCAGCGGTTCGTAAAGCGGACCGATTGGACATACAGACCTTGTGGCCACTCCGTCTTCTTTTAGGGCTTTTTACGTCCGTCAATAAGTTCATTCAGGATGCCCGCTAGGTGAACGTTCGAAATAAAACTCGGTTGTAATGCTACCTTCTATATCGAGCGATGAGATGAGGAGGTGAATGTATGATACAGACGAGATGGATGTAACCCCTTCCTGTGAATGCATATTGAAGAGGCCTATAGTTCTGCAGTGGACTGTTTGCGGCTACATTATGATGATGATATCGATGCACTAGACTTTATCATTGCTTTTAAATCGTATAAATCAACATAGTTAGAAATTTATCTATTTGATTCTAGCATATAAGATCATGACCAATGGTTGAGTATTGCTAAAAATGTACTAAAAATTCGTCATCGATCGACCTTTATGAAAGTCTTCGCTTGAATGCTGCGTTTGCGTCTTGAATGGTTAATTAATTAAATATTATCGATTGACAGAGTCTTAAAATAATCACACTATTCACATGTAGTTCTTTTAATTTAAATTCATAAGCTATTTTATAATTTATAATCTATATTAACAATGGTCAATTATCTTTTCAACAAATCTCTCATGGTTTTCCATTAATCTTTTTGCTAATCATCGCATGGCATGGTCTGCTGAATAATAACGACTTTAATTACGTCAATTTTCCATGTATAATGGACGGGTTAGTCACAAACGATCTGTGAAGAAAATAAACACATGAAGACCTTTTGAATTGTTTATTATAATAGCTTTAAAGAATGTATTATATAAATCATCAACGATTGTCGTTCGTCGAACAGATTACTGTTTTCACTCATTTCTTTGCTTACTTCTCTAGAGCAAAATAAACATCACGAATGTAAAAAAAAACCATTCTGAATGTTTCACTGTAAATTGCGCAAATAAAACATTTGCTTGGTGGCACGTATTCGGGATGTGCAATTTTTGATGACTTTGTCGCATAAATCTGGCTAAATTTACTAGACGGCGTTCGTTAAGTTGACTTTTAGGGTATCAATTGTTTGCGGTTTATACGCATTGACTTGCGATTTAACACGTTAACCGCTATGTCAGCCACCGGTGGTCGACACGACATACTTAACTTTGACTTGCCGTTTTGCGCTGTACGCTAAGCGCGTTTGGTACGTAGCACTTAGCAACGTCCTGTTGGAACCACGTGTCGTCGGTATTCATATCATCCAGTTTAGGTCACAATAAGTTACAGTAGACTATCGATTATCCGGGGAAATGCCACGGAGGACAAATACGGATAATCCAAATCATCAAATTTCTACATGGTTTCGATTATAATATCATATTTATAATACAAATTTTTATTTCATAATTTTAATAATCATTATTTATAAAGAAAACCCTCTTTATTTACCTGCATGGTAGGATGATCGCGTATTTGCGAGCGAATTCCAGGGATTCAGAAAGAGCACTCTTGTACGTTGAGCTCGGAAAGAGACAGATAGTTTCCTGCGTACATCGCACGATCTTAAAGACCGTTAACCCAAATTCATCGATTAATAATGATGTGTGAATGATATAATTAATAGATTTAAAGTGTATTGTTTATGTTTACTTGAAGAAATTACCGAATATTTTGAGCTATCGACCTTAAGTATTTCTATAATGATTTGCAAATTTTAGCTTTGCGAACATCTTTCTATAATGTTTTCCAGACGACAACTGTCTAAATATCTTTCGAAAGCACGAAACTATATATAAAAACAACTATATATAAAAACATTTGAGGGAAGATGCGCCAAATGTCGTCCGTGTCTATCCCGTGCGCTATAATATCGCATCGCTATTCCTTCAGTTTATGCTCCGACTATCAAGTTTGGGCCTTGTGGGAAACAACACCAATTCATTTTGGGCGACGAGAGTGTTAAATATAAACTTCATACACGCTACTGCAGTTCTGACTGATAAGTGGATTTGTACGGATGATAAGTGGCGGACAAGCAAATATAGCATCTAAGACTATGGAGATTTTAAATTAGCTCACTACTCAAAGGGTTAAGCCGGGTAGACCTTACATGTCGCCCACAACATCTCTGTCCTCTCTTCAAGCTCAACGTACAAGAGTGCTCTTTCTGAATCAATTGAATTCGCTCGCGAATACGCGGTCACCCTACCATACACACCGGATAATCGAAAGTACACTGTACTTTCAAGTGCTCCAAAGCCCAATCACCGAGCACACGGCGTTGTTATGTGTGTTTACATTAAGTTCCTGGATCAGTTGGATTTTATACGGGCGAAGACTCGAGTCCCGTCATAAAATTTGCCAAGTTGAAGTCGCAGAAAGCGACGAGCAATTGACTGTCACGGGTTTTCCCGTACACTCTCACGCACAGCATCGATGTTTTCACCAGGCCTTGCGTTTCGATGATATACAGATATTGGCTGATTGTTTATCGAACTGGTTGACTTGAATTTAGCTACCAAACATCGAATAGTTGACTCGACAGGACGGTTGCGGCGAAGATAAAAATAACAGAATGCGCGGAAGATCTCTCGAACGGAGCACTGATTTTGAAAATAAGTTTGATGATTTCTACACGTTGTTCAACACTATTATCTTCCACAGTAATTTGTCATACACTACTGAATAATTCCCAATAAATTTTACCCATTTGCTTTATCAACATGACCGCTATAACCTAAAAAAGTTGGGAACTTTTGGGGGATTTTTATTCAAAATTAACATCATAAATGCAACCACAACAACAAAAAAACCTAAATTTAAGCTATTCAAAATTATATTTAAAGTAGCTGATCCTAAATCATAGATATATTTGCTTTTAATATCTTCTTCTTAAGCTGTCATATTCGTTATAGAATGTATGCGATCCCCATATGACACTTTTCTAAAAAAAAACAATTTTCCATGTGGTGGTTTCTTATTTGCTTTCCGCACATGGTTAAATTAATCACTCAATCCGTCCTACATATGTAAAGTCAGCATTTATGCTACACACAATCGTAAAAATAGATTATAATAGATTAGTAATATACGTGGGAGGAATCGTTTTTAGACATAAATCATCCAAATTTTGTTTATGTTCAAACAACAATTGAGTCTTTTGATGAAGATTGCTGAAATTGCCGCGCTTTTTGCGATCCCGCGCTTTTATAAGATCTTGGCAAAGAACATCTACTATCTTCAACAACAATGAATTCTACACACGTTGTGTATCATTTTACTCGAGAGAAATTGGCATCGCTCGAAACACATTTATAAATAGAATACCGCCAAAAGTTAATCTCCAAGACGCAACTTTGCTACATATTTCACTTTACCATTCAATCTGCATTCCAAATTATTTATAAAACCATAAAAAATATGATTTATTTTGGTTGATTTTATGTTCTATTATATTAATGTATTAATCCCTCAGAGGTAAGACACAATGTTGTGTCCGAATTTCAGTGACTCGTAAAAAACATTCTTACGTGTTGAACTCGGAGACAGACAGAGACGGAGAGTATCTTGCATGCATCGTACGATTGTATAGATCGTTAACCCAAATTTATCGACTAATAATGATGTGTGAATGATATAATTAATCGATTTCAAGTGTTTTGTTTATGTTTACTTGAAGAAATTACCGAATATTGTGTGCTATCGACAGTATTTATTTATTTAAATACAAGCTTCATACACGTTGCAACGGTCCTGATAGATAAGTGGATTTGTATGGATGATAAGGCATACATACAAATATAGCATATAAGTATATGATGATTTTAAATTAGCTCACTACTCAAATGGTTAATGAATGTTGCAAATCCAGTTACTGATAAGCGGTCCTGCTCTTCTTATTAATCGCATCAGTATTTAGTTTTTCAGCTTCATTTTCAGCAGATAATGAATACATTTATTGAAATTGAATGATATATAAGGAAAAAGTATAAATTATATTTATTTTATTTTGTTGGTTTTATTATAAATATAAACAAACATACAAACATTGATTTTTATATATAAGATTTATTGTAAATGAATTGCACTATACCTATATTATTCGAAAAAGTGCAAACAATAAGTTGGCAAAGTTTTATCGCAATCGAATGAACGATATGGAAGCGCATAAAATACGAACAAACAAATTTTTTTATTTTTGTATATTAAACTATGTCTATGTTACTCGCGCAATCCTTAGCAATAAGTGGATGAAGTTTTATTGCAATCTGATTAACGGTATGGCAGCGTATTACATACGAATAAACAGATATTCATTTTTATATATATAAGGTAAGATAACATTTTTTTTAAAATGTGTATATTAAAATTTCCTTGCTTTTCGACTAATGACACTATATTTTTTTGCACGCTAGAATGTTTCACAAATTTGAAAATAGTTTTTTTAATTGCATATTAAAAAGGGGAAAACGTGCGATCACAATGAAAAAATATGAATGATGACAATGCATCCAAAAATGATGATGACGGGTTACCCTAAAAGCACGTTAGACATGAACCTAGGGGCCTCATATTTTAGGCTTGGCTCTCACCGTTGTTCATATTTAATATGGCGTAACATTAAAAGCATTTAAATAACCATACTCTGATTTTTTACATTCACATTATTATCCGATATTGTAATTCTTCTCCTTCTTAAGGTGTCATAACCTCGATAGAACACAGGCAATTTCCCTAGGAGATCCTTGCATTATTTTCCCATATATAATGATTCCCATTGCCTTTTGTATATGTTGCTAAATAAGATCTATAATATATCATAGGTTTTCATTGATAGATTAAATAATTATATCTTCAGAAGCAAGATATAATATAAAACAAGATCAACTGACTCAACGCCATCATCCAGTCCAAAGTCGAAAGCTATGTCGAACATATACAACATAACATACAGCTCCATAAAATATATATGTTTTTAAATTGATTTCAGTGTTTTAAATGACACTTTTGAAAATCAATAGATTGGTAACATTTGGTGATTATAAATTTCATGCTGTTTACCTTGAATATAATATGTATTGTCACAGATTGTACTGATATTTGTATGTCGATCGCAAATATGACTGTCATTTCTGTCAGACCATTGATCGATAAATCTTGGAAGCCAATTCTAGGTCGATTGCATGAGCCATATTGATTACATTATAATACAATTTGGTTTTACACGAGGATACGTTTTATTTTTATTTTCATACGTTGTTGCCAAATTGTCGTCTAATATGCATTCAGAAATAATGATTTGTGATAGAATGATCATTTATATCTCCCGCTAAATATAATAAATACAATTTATGTATAAATAATAGATACAGTTATGTTTGGTGGGTTTACTTATTTATTTCACACATCTAGAAAGATATATTTTAAAGCACCATTTCAATATACGAAATACAGTTAACCTTTTGGGGAGTGAACAAATTTAAAATCGATGTAGTCGTTTATGCCTTAATCGCTTTACACCGATTATTTTCTGTCAGCTTCTATCAGCATAATACAAAACATCCTCCGTCTCTGTCTTTTTCAGAGTTCAATGTGCAAGAGTATTCTTTCTGAATCATTGGAATTCGCTCGCAAATAGGTGACTGCACCACCATCCGGGCTGAACCGCTGTTGTAGACAATAAATATAGTATAAATAATCAATTAATGGTATAATATTTAGAACTACAAGTATATAATATTATAATTTATTAAACGAAAAGATATTGACTTGACGCTTATTGGATGAATTTTCCGGAATCCCAATTTGGAGAACATAATACTGGGTCTGGTTACATCTGGTTACATATATGATATATAAGAAAAGATAAGGACAATTAACAGGACGAACAAATAGTAAAGATTACAATATTATCAGATTAATACAATAAAACAAATCCTACACAAGAATGTTGAATTTTAAATTTTATATCAACATAATAATTAACTTTCGTTCGTGCAAGATATGTACCGAAACCGGTTTAGTTTCGGCCTTTGTGCCAACAAAAATTACGGTTTTAGCGGTTTTCGGTTCAGTTCCGATTCGAAACTCTGGGAAATATTGAAATTCTTGTTGCGCAATTGAATATTGTTCATTTCAACTATTTTGCTACTGTTATTTTACATTTATTATACATAGTTGAACATTGTAAATTAGCGAACAAGCCAGCAATTGTGTCCACTGGCCGTAACTTATATTTGTAGATGTAATTATCCCATATCTCGGTACGATCTTAATCAAATTTGTAATTCAAAATGGTAATGTCCGTAGATTATTATTTTAGGAACATAATTGTGAAAATATTCGCGTCATGTATGAGCGATGGAACATTTTGTTGTTTTGTCAGTTGGGAATCATAAAGAACTCATATTAGCGTTCCTTTGCGATCTTATCTATAAATTTCGTGGTAAAGAACCGATGTTAATTAGAGAAGTAGTCATAAAAAAAATCTTTCCGAAATTATTATCCATCCATCGATACCCACATAAATCAAGCCTCAAAAATAGGGTACGCTCTGGATATAAAAGGGTCAGGTAATGAGCCCTTGTTTCCATGCATCTGTTAATCCAGGTGTTACGAAGAGCCTCCAATAAACCACCATTGTAAACATGATGTTGCATAAGAATCATGGACGGCCACAATTTAAATGCGTATCTAATGAAACGTTAAAAAAACGTTCCATCAAAATTACAGCGATCAATCCTAGTTCCGAAGAGTAAAAAGGGTGTGGCAATCAAAGCTATTCCGGAGACGATGCTATAAATATGATAATTCATTCAAGCATAATGATTGCAAGTCTTCAACGATGCAATTTCAAATCGAACATCATCTTCAATCCTAAGACTTTCAAAGGGTCTTTATTGGACTTATATAAAGTGGAATAAGGTCTTGTATGATTGTTGATACAATGTAAATATTTAAAAATTAAGCTTTAATGATCATAGTGGAGAATATCTGGTTTGAAGCAGATGTTTATAGCGTTTGACTGATCATTTGATACCTTGCATGATTTTACAACGGCATTCAACACTCTAAGACGAACTGACTCTAAAAAAAGATGACCAATAAACTAAAGCCACACAGGACGAAGACTATTAGATTGCATTGGTAAGGAAGCGTACCCCGAAACCATTTAAAAAAAACCCACTCATTTGGTCCTTTGTATTGAATAGATTCAATATGTCTGTTCATAAATAAATTTGTTGCACATTTCTACCAAATTTATCCTTATCTTAACGTCAATCTGACAGGTCGTCGTGTTATCGAATGTCAACATATGAATTCAATACGGGTGTTAACATGCATCGTATTTGCTACAGGAGGGATGTTGCTCTTTGTGTAAAATGTTAAACATCATTGTGTTAATGTTGGGGCCATAAAAGAGGGTGGCTAAAGTTGTTATTTTCAATAAATTCGCAAGTTTTTGATTAATTTAACCAATCATGGTTTGTAAATGGAGCATAAATTCGGAGGTCCGATGAAAAAAATGCTTATTGCATTATAAATTCAGCTCCGGACTTACTTCATACTTCAGTCAATGCATTGAGTCATCTTTAATTTATAAATAACGTGCAAATTTTCAATGTCAATTAATCCGCCCTGATTTGGAAGACATCCATTCATAAAGAAGTTAAATTAAACTTATTGCAATTACATCCAATCATGAAATTAGAATCCTTTATATACCTCCTAGCACCATAAGCTTTCTACAGCTGATGGATTAATCCTTTGCATTTTTACTCAAGCAATTGCAAGAACAACGACACTTTAGATATTGAGAGTTTTAGAAAAATACGATAAAAAATACCTATGATGAAAAAAGAATTTCATTATCTACTAGCAAATACCCGGCATGCGTTGCAATGCCAAACTTAAAGATATAAAGTGTATGTATTTTAATTCAGTTTATTGGAATGATTTTAAATATTTTTAATTACACTGAAAAACGCGTATACGATCGCGCTTAGTAATTATTAGAGAGGTACATTAAGATTTCAAATATATATCTTCCCGATATTTCGAGTCTCCTGTCGGACTCATGGACGCGGAATAACTGCCGGCGCCTTGGTGATGCTCCTTGTGAGCATCCTCCGTCCAGTGCTATGTTGGGCTATGCATTGCCGTCGCTTCGTGATAGATTTTTTGCACTTTCAGATTTTTTTGCTTGGTTATTGGTGCCTTAATGAAGGTACTCGCTTTTAGAATACATGAATGATTGATTTGTTTATTTTAAAGATAAAGATAGCCAAGCCCCGCCCCGTGAGCCCCCCCACCACGCACGGTAATACTTATTTTACCTTAGCAAAACCGGGCATGCCATTACCGCCTCTCGGCATAGTTGACAAAAGGCTTTGTTTACCTTAGCAAATTTGGATCGAACACACATTGATTTTTATATATATAGACTAGCGAATACCCGCTTAATAATGCCATAAGCGCTTAATAATGATTTGATAAGAAACGCTCATGATTTATTGCTTCAGGTCACGTGTAGTGCGAGCCGAAGATCTGGGATCCAAAAGCATATGCACACTCGCTTTCGTTTCGAAGACCGATTTAACCACCGCATTGCGCGCGCATCCTCTCCGGCCCCGCAGCCCAAACTTCATTTCAACAGACCAATATGCGCCAACATGGTGTATCCATATAATATTTTTACTATGCTTATATTGTTTCCCAAGTGTAAACAGTAAGTTGACAAAATTTTATCGCAATCCGATGAACGGTATGGCAGCACATTACATACGAACAAAGAGAGATATTTTTTATATATTAAGAAAAAGAGACACTGGGAGAAATCAACAACCTAATTTTGATATTGGCAATAATGTTATTTAACTCTTAGTAAATGAAGCCGAGGAACTTACACACCAAGACGTGATTGAGATTGAGGAAAAAGTATGCCAAAAGGCGTGGCTGCAGCTTTTAACCAAATCAATGATGGAATTCATTGAAAATGTGGACTTGAACATCGATATATTTTCTGATACGATATCGACTGATACGATTCAACTTAGTTTTAATGAGAAAATGTATCCTTCAACTTCGTTCTTTTTCAATATGCATTCGTATCTACGCACCGATGCATTTTAGTCTTCCGTTCTTGAAAGCGGAGCTGTTAGACGTCTTCCGCCAGCTGTTTCGGAAGATCGGTAGTTTTTTTCTTCAACTTGGTAACTCATGTTGAACAGATTCCCTCGGGAACATGTTTGACTTTAGGGACAAAATCATACGGATGTACGATTTATACTATGTCGAAGCATCGCAACGGTCCATACGATGAATGCTTTGACGATAGTGTTCTGGAACATTTTCCCGACGAAGTCGGGGTTTCCGCGTAAAACTTCTGACATTTAGTATTTTTATTATTTGGAATTTGCAATGATTCAATCCTTCGAAACATTCTTGCTTACCGATCGCCCCTGGAGAACTATTTCTAATCATTTTAGACATATAACATAATTAACGGTCGAGGTAAACTATGCCAATTATGATATTTCTGTTGTATATGAATTAACATATTTTATTTTCAAATGTTAAATTCGCCTTCAGCACGAATGACGAGATATTTAGCATCTAAGATATGGTATCAATTCCTTTTTCAAATGTCAAAGGAAAAAAATACAAACTTAAGATTCTGAAGGATCAAATGAGACATTTCCAATACCGTGACAATTTGCCAAAATGAAATATTCTTTCATTTTGTAAAATTCCTTATTGAAAATTTTTCTGCAAGTTTGATTTATAAGTTGACAATTCTCCACATCTGAGACAATGCAGAAGTCATCACATCAATCGGCCGATCGGGCCGTGTGCGTCTATAGTCGCAAATCTTATATTTTAATTCCGGTTGCTATGTTTTATAAATTATATTCGTTGCTGACATTTCGGGATAGTCCAGAATATGGTAACTCAAATTGAAACGTATTCAGTTTTACAAGCAATAAGTTGGAACGTGCATTTGTCAAGAGCTCCAGGGCTGTCACTTAGCGCGCCTAACGCGATGTTTTTTTTTTTTTTTTGCACACATGGTTTTGCATAATACCTACAAAATTTAGCGTCTTGCAGATTTTT
Source organism: Stenopsyche tienmushanensis (assembly GCA_008973525.1). NCBI lineage: Eukaryota > Metazoa > Arthropoda > Insecta > Trichoptera > Stenopsychidae > Stenopsyche > Stenopsyche tienmushanensis. The sequence goes on along the minus strand of WACJ01000232.1, from coordinate 315,375 downwards.
TGTGTTGACGGTTAACGTATTTTTAATTCGCGTTCGCTAAATAAAACATTGACAGCCCTGGTCGGATTGAAATCAATTCATTTGAAAGTGTTCAAAAGCTCCTCAATTATGAAGAATATATATTTTTTATTAATGGTAAATTATTTTTTAAAAATCATATTCATAATAAGATTCCAGTATTTCATCTTTCTTCGAAATCTACTTCGGTTCCATCTCGACGCGCCGCGGAGATCTGTGCGAAGAACAATAATCAAGACGAGGGGGGGGGGAGAAAGGAAGCATCGGGGAAGAGGCTCCCGTGCGCGAATCATCGCACAAAACCCAGGATTGGAAAGGGCCAAAGGGGAAGCGATCGATCATTTGCGCCATAATTGTGAAAAGTTTATAATTTGAGTCGCGACCCCGCACGGGAGATCGACCGTTTTTCTTTCGGTCCGCAATTATTCGACGACGAGAGAATAGACCCGCATGATCGATCGTCCTCGTAAAAAATGCATCCATTTTTAATTGTCGGCTCTCGACTGTCGGTCGCTCGGAAGTCTCGAATCGGCCCGTCGGACGAAGGGCGAAAAGACGGTGCGGATTTGAAAGGAGTCCCGCGGCGAAGCTTCGAGCGGAGGGGCGCTGGCGTCGCAAAATATTTTCCGCGGTAGTTCGGAGCGCGGCCGTCGGCGCGTCCGTCGGCGGGGAGCTGCGCGCGCACGCATTCGGCAGCGAGCGCCCAACGCAGACGGTCGCGTCTCTGCGCCGCCAGCGCGTCGACAGCGGAGACCGCGACGGCGACGGCGACCGCGTCGGAGCCGAGACATGTGCACCGTATCGAGGCCCGGCCCCGTGGAGACGAGCGGGACGAGGCTCTGCCCGCTGCTGCTGCAGGAGCTGCGGCGCGTCCGCCGGCCCTGCCCCTGCCCCCGCTCGGCGAAGGGTCCGCCGCAGCGGCCCGTCCGCCGCTCGCTCTACGGCCCGTGCGGCGGCCCCGAGGCGAGGAGGCTCGCGCGAGACGAGATCTCGCGCCGGGCCGTCGAGTCGGGGCTCCGCTGGAACTTCGACTTCGGCCTGGAGCGGCCCGGAGACGGCAAGTACGCGTGGTCGCGCCAGACGGAGGAGCGCCGCCCGGAGCCGCCGGAGGAGCCGCCCGCGGAGCCCGCCGCGCCGCCCCGGCCGCCGGCGGAGCGCCCCGCCATGCGGACGCCGCCCGGCCAGCGCCTCATCACCGGTGAGTCCCTCGACGGTTACGCAAGAGGAGATCGCCTCCGACGTCGGTTCGATCTCCGCGGCGGACGCTTTCGCTCGAAACGGTTCGAAAATAGACGAAGCGCGCTCCCGTTGCGCAACCCGAAGAGCTCCCGTCGGGGCGCGTCGCGGGAGAGCGTCGGTCGCCGAGGCGAAGGTTCGATGACTAATCCGTTGTTTATTTCGAGAGACTCGCTCGAAAATAGCGCAGCGCGCGACCGTCGACCGTCCGGAGCGATCTCGCCGCGGACGCTTCGAAATCGTCGACCGACGGCGAGCCGAGTCCGCCGAGCGGCGACGTTCCGATCTGTCATTTCTTTCGAACGCATCTTGTTATTGCGTATTTTGTGCGGCCGAATTTTGTAAATAAACAAATAGGTCAAATTGCGACGGAGTTCGAATTCCGAGTTTTCAAACGTCAGACGCGCGTTCGGTCGGTTCGAAAGCGAGCGGAAAATCGACGCCAAAGGTGTATAGCGGGTTCGGTCGGCCGCCATGTTTAGTCGGGGACGCTACCGAAATACGCGTTTTCCTCCCGCCCCCGCCTCCCCGCGTCTTCATCGTCGGCCGCTCGTTTCCCGCCACTTCTGCCCGCCCGCAATGTCACATTGCGACATTTATTTTCGGATATTTTTTCATTCGCGCGTTCCTCTCGCGCGTCCCTTCGACGCCGTCCCTCTCGCGCGCCCTCGAGCGAGCGAGACGGACGAGGCGCCGACGCGCCCTCCGACGGCGACGGTGGCGCCCTCGCTCCTCCTCTCCTCCGTCTCTCCCCGCCTCCCCCGGCCCTCCTCTGCAGGGTTCGTTTCTCTTTTCCCACGTTCGAGAGCTCCCCTCTTCGAGACGCTCTTCGATCTCAGCGCGGTCCCGTTCGACTCGACCGCGAAGACGACGGCGTCGGTCGGACCGACGGCCGAGGCGATCCGGCCGCTCCGAGCTTCACGCGCGACCGGTTTTCGGACGGACGCTCTTCCCCGTCGCGCTTCGCGAGGGGCGCCCTTTCCCACGGGACGGTCCCCTCCTTTCTCTCCGCCTTTGTTTCGGTTTTTAGATTCAAAATGAAAATATCGCGTCCGCGGAGGATTTTATGAGGTCGTTTCCCGTTCGCCTTTCACGTCCGACCGAATTCGGGACAAGGTCGAGCGTTCGCGCAGGAAGCGACGAATCCTCTCATCTCGAGGTGCTTCACCTCGGGGTGCGGATGCGTACGCGCACTAACACGCGCACGCACACCTGCCCGTTTGCGAATGGTTCGGCGACCTCCCGGCCTTCCCGGAGAGAGCCTCGTTTCACGCACTTTTGTTGACGCGATAGTAAACACATCCACGGTGGCTAGTTTTTTGTCGGCCGCGTCCGTTGCGAAATCGTATCCCGCCGTGGGAAATTCGATCGGAAGGAAGGCTCCGGTTTCGACTTCCCGTCGACGGGAGGGTGCGCGCGGGGTCGACGCCCGATCCTCCGTCGGACGCCTCTCACGCATTTCTTTTTTCGTCTTTCAGATTACCTGAGCCCGAGGAAGAGACCGGCCGCCGGAGACTGCGAGTCGCCCGGCAAGGCGGGCCGGCCGCGCGGGACCCCGCCCTCGGGGGCGCCGCCCTCCGGGACGCCTACGCCCGCTCCGGACGACCGCCGGGCTTCGCGCTCGCCGGAGTCGTCTCGCATCGCCGAACTTTTTGTTCTGCGACGCTCGAGAGATGTCTGATATTTTTGAAAATTTATTTATATCTAGTGTAAGACGTTAGAGAACTATATATCCTATATACACAACATTCAAATTGTTCGACGACATCCGCGTTTGTCCCATGCTTTCCGTAATTTTTCCATTTTCTCACGTTCGCATACATTATTTGTGAATTTCTCATAGTAGACGTGTATGCACCCCAGAGAGGGCGAACGGGAGGGCTCGAACGACCCTCACTCGTCGTATGTCATGCCAGTTCGTATGAATTTATTTATGACCGCTTAGATTATTTATTTTTTGGTATTGAATGCGATCGGCCTTCATCAGTTCACAACTATCGCAGTCGGTTATGTTTAGTTTTATAATTTGACAAATTGTAGCGATTTTTTTTTTTTGTTCGTTTTATCTAATTTATATAAAAATATGTATTTATATATCCATCGCATAGAGTATCTCGCAGTATGTAGAATGCGCACAGTCACAGACGCCGCAGGCGAGTTTTACCTCCCTCTGGGAGGAGACGATTGACTTCCGTGAATGCCGCGCCGGACACGAATCGCAGGTCCGACGCGAGCGGGTACGAAATTTATTAGTGGAGATTCATTAGTGCGTCTGTGACGCTCCTTTTGGGCGTTCAATGGAAAAAGCTTTATTTCCACACACAAATTTAAAATGTACAAAGTGTAAAATTATATGTGTAATAAAATTAAAGAGAAAAGTGATCTCTGTATATTTGAAGTTCTTTTTAAATTATGTTTAAGTTCAGCGAAATCGTGCAAAACGACGTTGCAATATTAGAGTATTGTTAGCACTGCAGATTGCATTCTTCTCGCATCAGTATTTCAGTTGATATTTGATTGCGTACGATGATACATGTATGTATGTGATTTTTGTCCGATACGATGACACGCGTACGTATGTGACTTATCTCCCCGGCGAGAATGACGACTCATTACGATGCGAACGTTCCGTCTTTCGTTCAGAGTCGCCTCCTTCGTGTTCGTTCGCCGATGTCGGTCTGTCGGTTGCGATATAATTTTAATGTTTGAACATAATTAACGCTGATATGCTGACATTTTCCCATGTTTGATTTTATATATGGAATATATTTTAGTTATGTATTTTTCGCATTGCAGATGTCGTATTTTGTAAATTAATTATGTAAATATTTTTATGTTAATCGTGTAAGTGTCTTAATTTTATTTTGAAATATTAATTTGCAGTTAAAGGTGCAAGAATAGTCTGGGTCGTGGCAAACTCGAAACTCGACGAAAGTTCGTCGCGGTCGAAATTTTCGCAACTCTGTTGTGAAATTTTGTCGCGCAGACGGGACGACGGACTGCAGCGATCGTCCCTCCGAACGTAGTGCCCGTTCAGAGGGACGATCGACTCCGGTCTGGATCGATGTTATTTTGAGTGCATTTTTGAGAGATTTGTTACAATTTTTGTTCTAAAGTGCGAGAAGCCGATTTTCCGATTGGGGTTTCTTGCACTTCAAAATAAAAATGTTCTCGTATTGTTGTTTTCTTTTACATATTTATTGTTTGCTGCGACCCAAAGTATGCCTGCATCAAGATCTCAATTTTCCAAATTTCTTTTAAAGTTAAAGAAAATAAACTTTATTATATTAAATATACATTATTTTTATGTTTATTATTAATATAATTTTAAAAACCATCATACAAAAACAATGCAAAGAGATGATGATAGATTTTATTAGTAGATAAGAATATATAATGTAATATATCAAATTATTCAGTGTATGAAAAGTGTTTTTTTTCTTTCTTTCTAAATACAGTTACATTCGTGTTTCTGCTTTAAATTTTCATGTTCTGCATAAATGGGTATCGATTATTTATAAAAAAATTATTTATACAAAATACTCTTTGAAAGGATTTCTTTTGTATTCTATGTTTACTTGTTTTTTAAATGTATTATTTAAAAATATACAAATGTACAATTTTCTATGTATTTTTAAGTACTTTTTGTATCCCGGTATACATAAACGTATTTGTAAGATTGTTGCTCAAATTAAAGACTTTCACAAGTGCCTATTTGTATAAAATATTTTTTTAACAATCAAGCCCTAAATTTGTAAAGTTATAAAGTTTATCATTGTTCCGATTCCTTTTTTTTCCGATTTTGTACATATCGATTATGATCATATCTTTACTGTCGATGTGAATGAATAATCTTATATGATACATGAATCATCTTGGTTTGTGGTAAATTTTTTAACCCATCTTACGTGCATTATGATCATAAAGACTTGAAATAAAATATTCTTAAATTATGTGTTCATTTGAAGAGTATGATGTCCCAACGATTGTCACGGCATACATGTCGCTCGCGCAATATAAGCAAACACATTAAACTCGTCCGTTTTCGAGAAGTAGTAGTTATTTTATTCTGATAGCATGTCTGAAGGATTGAAGTAACATGTCTGTATTTATTTTTAAATATTGTGCGACACGTATTCTTCCGTAGATTATGGATGAAAGCTGCTTATGAAATTTCATATGCATAATCTATTGTCGAATAAGAATTGTCTATTTTATTTAAAATGTTGAATGAATTTTTACAAAATATATAAACACTGAACCTGTGATGTATTAAATATGATCTCAATCAATTCATAATTTAACTCTTATCATATTTAATAACAAATGTACATCTTAATACTATATATTATTGATTACTTAAGAATATATTTCATATGTTAACTGTGAAGATAAAAAAATAAAAACATATAGAAGCAGAAAAAACCCTTTGAACAGAGCTAATTTTTTAATTTTGCACTATGTTTTTTTGATGAAGGAAAATGATGAAATAAAAATAGAGATTTCCTTCTACAATGTTTTATTCATTTTTTGTCCTATTTTTACTCATTGTTGAAAAATGAATTTGTATTAAAATGCAATCGATAAATTTACATCTGTAACAATTGTTTGATTGGCAATGTTATCTATATTCCAGTCTTTTTCTGCAAAAAGTTACAGTAGTACAAAGTTGTGACATTAATTAAGAGCCATATTTCAAATATATGTTAAATAACAATAGGTTTCAAATTTGAACTCTCAAATCATTTGCATTTGAAGAATTAAAAATAATAAAGCAGTAACAGAGGAAATTAATAATACACGAGTAATTAATAGAGAAGTAAATTTATTTTTAGTTTTTAGTCCTTAAGATGTTTAGAATGGAAAGAATATATTTTTCGATTAAGATAGTTTGTAGCCTTGCTAAATAAACGACTTGCATAGTTATCAATATAGAAGGGAATTATTGAGAATAACAAATATAATATATATTTTAAATTTACTTAAGAACATATTGATATAAAATAGGGGTAATTGCAATTTTTGCAATGATATCGATAATTACATTTATAATGGATCGGGCATTTAAATATATATTTGACAAATGGAGGAGTATATATATTTGAAAAATCGTACATTGCTCATTTTGTATTATTCGTGTTATATGAAACTAGTGCCTTAAATATATTGCTTTTTTTTGTTAACAATTATATTATTTATTTATTAAACCTTGTCCTACATCCAAAAACTATTTTATCTGAAATTTAATCAAATACGCAAAAAAATTCACCATCTCTCCCCTTTTTATTTCTACAGTCAAAAAAGGGGAAACTCTTCCTATTCTTATAAAGAAACGTTTGAATGCACAAGAAAAACCACTAATAATATTTAATTCACTTTATGTATAACAGCAAATATTGCATAAAAGATTTCCACAAGTTCATAGTCTATGCATATTATTAATTTAATGTTAGAAATAACAAGAGATCGATTTTCCCGATTTAAATTTTATTTTGGTTGTTAAAAGCATTTTTTGCATCAAATCAAAAGCTTGTAATAGACGATAAAGGTTATTTGAAACCGCTTGTGCATATTTTGACACTTGTATTTTAATGATTGCGAAAAATATTTTATTATGGCCAAAAAAGAAGAGCTTTAAAATTGGTTGTTTATATGCATATCCGTTTCCTGTGGAGTGGAGCTTGAATAACATCAAATGTCACTCTACAAATATGAAGAACCCGAAAGAGGAATTAATTTATCAGAAGTATTACGTATATAAATTATATTTAAATTATTTGAAAACATTTATGAATGGTTTTATTGTGATAATTCTAATTAAAAGATTTAACAACCATATACTTTTTAGAATAAATACATACAAGAACATAGATGAATGGAATACATCATTGTTGTTGGTGAATATATTCTATTTTATATCCTGCTTATAAAATCTTTCATTTACCTGACGATGGTTATTGTTCTTTTTCCCCAATTTGTTTCTAGATAGAAGGACATTGAGAACAGACATCCTTCAAGCTTGTGCAATCATATAGCTGTCAATTTTGGCATGTATTTGGTTAAGTATTTGGAAATAATTAGACAGTTTGTGCAGATGAATCCGTATAAATATTTATTACAACATCCCATAATAATTATTACATAAACAATTTGTTAATACACATTTATTTCATTTCATTGTGATTCTATAAAATCAAGTGGGCGCTGAGTAAGCAGCACACAAAAACATACAACTTTATCTAAAAAAATATAACATCTAGGCCAAATATGTGTATATATATATATTATATATGTAAATATTAATAATACATTAAACTCAATGGATATTATTTTTTATTTGTAATAAATATTTACATGTGAAAAAATAGAATACAATATTATCATTGAGAAGGGAAGTCATTCAGAGCTTATATTTATATTGTCTCAGTAGTGGATATCAAATTGGGTATTAATATTTTTCATTTCGTATATAAAGCTCTGAATATTATTTTACTCTTTATAGTGAGCTATGCTATAACTCAGTAAAATGTAGCTGTTAAAACATGTGGTAATTTATTTAAAGCCATAAAGGTCAATATTGAGACACGTGGAATTACAAAAGATTCCATTCGTGCGTTAAATAAAAGATATTACAATACTAAGGCGTTAAATGTGCAATAAAATTTAACATTGAATCATCACTATAATGTTTACAAGCATAATAATTTTGTTTAAACAGATCTTTGTGGCGTTTATTGTGAATGATTTTACCGCATTACTTTCGAGATAAATGAGAACAGATTTTTTAGCACTGTTTGAAAAACGAACGAATCAATCCTACGTGTTTCAAGCCTCAGTGAAATTAACAAAATGCGAAGCCTATTAAATTCATATTTATATCGTTTGCGATATCGTTGCTTTAAATATATGAAGATTTATTGACTTGACGCCTTATTAAAATTTTGATTACAAATTTAAGCATGTATTCTAATTTAACAGTTTCATCTTTGTTATATTAATTCTGCAATAAAAACTGGTTGTGTACTATAAAATTTTTCAAAAAGATTTCTCGTTTGTATAGTATTAAATTACAAAAGTTCACGAAAGAGCATTGTATGAAAGATTAGTTAATTCATATCACAATTATAACTACAATACTATGGATATAATATAATATGTTATAATTTATTACATATAATTTTTTAATCTTTAATTTGTGATCATACATCTTTACAGTAAAAATCTACAGAAATACCAATAAAATTGCCGGCTGAATAAAAATATACACTTTAACATACAACAACGTTTCAATTTATTTCTGTTTATACAGTTAAGAAGTCCATATTGTATTTATTTAGTAAAATTTAATTTTGATTATTTTACATCGATTACCCATTTCTTAATCAAAAATACTATGCAATTTCCGTGTTGGATCAATCATAGTGTGTCCTTGATTAATATTCATAATTTAACAGTCAATATTGTCTACTAAGTTTTGGTAATTGTCTATTAGACTTTAAATTATAATCGTTAATGTTAATAAATCTAAAATAACTTAACCATTATGAGATAGGTTAGTTATGTTTATTCATTACGATCAAAAATTGTGGCCGGCGTATAATAGACAAGTACCTCAAGTTCAAATTTAAAGTTTTTATTTTACAATGTAATACAAAAGCTGTGTGAAAAGTACCTGAATTGATTTTAAATTGATTAAATTCATTTAATTAATAATTATGCATATTAGAAGAATTTTAAAGATTAATTTAGCAATGAAGTTGATGTTAATGTATAAAATTGGATTCACATTTCAATAGTTTTGAAACGTTTGTTATAGAAATTTTAGAAATTCAAGCTTAAAGAATAAAAGCAATATTTTGTAATGTACAAATAAATTGTAATTAAGTACTCGTCTATTACACACTTTTGACATAATTTAATCCATTGAAATAATTTAATATTAGTATAACCCTAACTTAATATATCTTAAATGATATAAGTTAAGTTAGGATTAAAAAGATTATGAATTTATTTTGATTAATGTCACTATAACACCCAAGTACCAATAATTTCGATATAACATAGATCTGAGTAGATTATCTTAAAATATGATTGGCTAGTATAAAGATTTTCAAGAACAAAATTATTCCTAAAAGATGAAAATAATTTTTACGATAAGGACTTCTTAAATAATAAATACGAAAAAGAATAGAAAATAAATCATATAAATACGTAAGAAGTTTGATAAAATATTACTCTATATGTAAATGTAAAAAACACTAAGCATAGTAAATTCATTATCATTACATTTATACCCATCAATACGACAATTTTAAAATTAACATTTGCAAAGTCAACGTCTACGCAACATAATAATCTAGTAGATACAAAATGAAAAGCAGCTCTATTATTATTTGAGAAAAATTAAAATCAATCAACTACCGAAGAATACGTGAAATTACCGAGAAACATCAATTTTGGAATATCGATTCAAATATTAATAAGACAAACGTCGAATAAAACAGGATGCACAAATTCTACAAATCTACAACTACTCTTTGGACTCCATCTCAATATACATATATATGAATATCATAGAATCCCATTGATAGGCGCTTCATTCGATTCTCTGTTCGCTTTTATAAACGAGTTGCACAAACGTCGATTGAACTACGAGCCTAAAATGAGATCCCGTTATATAAGTATTTTATTTATCAACTATAGTTACATATATATATATATATAATAATAATAATTTTTTCAGTGATACATTTAGGCACATCGATTGTAAGTTAATGAATTTTAATATATTATTTTATAATAAAATGTGATACAAATCTAGACAATTGTTAAGTAAAATCACTCGAAACTAACATTAAAGTAACATGGACTCGGGTAAACCCGAAGAATGTATCCTACGCGTATTTGCAACATACCAGCTGAGCATCGTCTATGTGATCAATGCCGCTGCAATACATATCGCATGAAGAATCAGACTTTGATAGAGCATTGTTGAGCTGGAAGCCTACAATCGGTCTTGTTGATGATTTGAGTTTTTATAGAGAGGAAATGTTGAGAATGGCCCCGGCTTGATCCGCGAGCTTAACTACGTCGCCTACATGCTTCCCTAAGGATATACCTATAATAACGAGTCCTATGTTCCCTACAATTTTGTCCTTAGCTCCAGAAATCCATCTAAATTCTACCACATTAAAATTTGTCCTTTAGAAACATTCAGTACAATTTTTTAACAGTTATAAAAATATCATTTGAAAGACACCAAATGCATTCTTATTTTAATAAAGTGACATCGAGACCAAAAAATCTTCAGGGTGCCACCTACTCACATTGTTTCTTAAGACGGTGTAAAATTCCATTGAAAAAGTAGACATTTCAATAAAGCATATCAATTATTTTTAGAAAAATTATTACGCTAATTTAAATATTATGTATATCACATTTTTTTAAATAAATAAAAAAGCGAGGTTTTGGAAACGTTAAGCTGGCAATAAAAATAAAGTTCTAGTGAGACGAGCCTAGAGTTTTTGAAGCCATCGGGAGCTTAATAACGTTAGAGGCACAAACAATTTTTTGTTGAATAGGAAATATTAGCTGACACCCGAAAAACACAGCAAGGTGGCATACCTGACTATAAAAAATACCACACACAATTCATCTAGTTAAAACACCGAAACATTTGACACTAAACACTTGATTATGTAGAAAGATTCAAAACTAGTGTAATTTTTAATATCAATGTATCTCGAATAGGTAAAAGTGTAATCTATAATGTATCAAAGGATGCGTTTTCATGAGTGGATTTATTCTAATTAAGGAATATCCATATTGTAGATATTGCCTACTTCTCAATTATTGATGGAATTATCCATTAGTCGGATGTTCAATCTAAAACGGTTCAAGGCTTAATAATAAAATATCAACCATATCTGTTGATATAAGCTTAATCCGTTTATGAAGATTAAGGAATAACATGTCACGGGTCTCTTTATCAAAGATCACCCGATGTAAATTCCGATCTAAGTGTAGTCACAATATTAACAGTGATTAACGAGTATCATCCCTTAATTGTTAACGCATAAAAATACAAACATACAATGCATACCAAATTACAAGGCAAATAATTCATTGCGCTTACAAAATTTCAGCTTATTTTACACGATTTACCTATTCCGTGTATATGTTATGTACAGAGCTATCATGAGAATACATATTAGGGGGATATTTAGTGAAAATCTTGTATAAGCTCAAGAATTTCTTTAATATTAATTTTAAAGTATGCATTTTTATGAAACAACAATGAGAATAAATCGTCACATCAAATCTATCATTATAGCTCTGTACATATAATGTTATGTATATGAAGAATATTTGCTTCTCGACATGTTAGAAATATTCCTCTTTTTCCATCAAGTATGAAATGTGAAAATGTCTAACATTAAATATGGACACAGAAGACAAAAATCCACCTAACATCTAAAACAGACACTTGTTTGCGACAAGGAACGCTAATCACTATTAAATATTTAATTAGGTACTCGTGGAAGTAATCGTAGATAGCAAATATTAAGCTCATAGTATATGTTTTTGTTTGTAAATATTTTACATAGTAAATATCTAAAAGGTGATACACCAATACACGCACAGGTCAACTGCTATTTAGCCACAGCCGAACTACTAAATTTTGGCCTCCTCCGTCTCCATAAATCACATTAATTTAAAATTGGTTCAAGGACGATAATATGTCATTCAAAGCTTTGATAAACACGAAGTAATTACATAAAAAAATATATATGTGCACCTTAAACAAAAAAACAACGAAAATTTTTAGTAATATCTGCAATCTAATGTAAAATTAATTTAAAAAATGCTTACACGCTTGCGGGTATTATCATGCAGTACTAAATTGTCTTATTCAAACACGTAACATTAAAACACCTACATTTTATAAAAACATAAACTAGGTGCACAAATATAAAATAAAAACATAGAAAATAGTTATATCCACAATCACGCACTAGATTATTTTTATAAATGCTAAATATATTTATATTTCGACTAAGACTCTACTTATTATGATTTGATATAACACAGTCCCCTGTATTTGAAAGCTTATTAGTAAAATATATAAACTGCGAGATTTACTCCTCCGTATTTATACAACTATATTTAATGCAGTTTGAATCAATTGATATATCTAAAAATAATGTAAAAACATCTAACATTAAACGTTATTATACGAGAAGTATGAGTGTCACATTTAAGTACATCATTTGAACGAAAAATATATATTCTTAAATATTTGGAAAACGTCAACAGCAATATTTGTTCTAAGTCACAAGTATACTTGAACATTTAAGAAGAAAAAAATCAAAGATTTTTCTATTCGAAGATCGTGTTCATACGCATACGAACCGCATAAATACAAATCAAAATGAAAGTATAAAATATTTAGCTATAAGTGAAAATTTAAAAGCCAAAATATGAGTAGTTATTTAAATCCTCGGTTATATTTCAATCTAACTTAGATCTTCAGTCATTAAGACTGTAAAATATTTATACGGCAATATCCCATTCCATGGACCCTGATGATACATGCTTAAATATCATTAGGTTATCAGATTAGTGCAGTGAAAATAAAACTGGAGTACTTCAAATTCATAATTCGTTTTGCATCCTTTTTAATATGAGCTGTGATTGTTATTGAATTGTGTTTATGCAACGAAAATTTAAAACTCATAAGCTTAAAGAAAATGCTCTAAATGCCATTTTAATAGTTTGCATATTTAAAAAAAAATAACTACGAAAATAGGTTTTAAAACACTTTTTTTTAAAGGAAAAACATGTTTTTTAATCCACACACATTATATAATTGAAAATCATTTGTAGAAGTGGTTTAGAGTCATTCGGTGAAATAATGTGACGTCAATTTGATGTGTATGTATGAAATTGTAAAAAAAAAAAATCATAAGAAAACATAAAATAATAAAAAAATAAAACAAAAAAAAATACTGTTAATAAAGTATTTATTTACAACCATAATTATGATCAAAATATGTATATTCATATGTAATGAATATAAGTATCCCTGAATTCCCATATTTGCTTTATTATTTCATATAATCATAATATAATACAAAATAATAAATGAAAAAACAAAATACATAAAATTAAAAAGGAATCATCCATACAAATCAGATTCGTCAAGTAAACGTTTTAATATAGTTGTGAAAACTATAAAAAAAAATAAACATGCATTATATGGACAGGTTTGAAAATTGTATAAAATTTACTTTAAACGTTACTGTCAAAATTGAGAAACTCTGAATTTTTATTGCACATAAATGCAATATGAATCTGATAGAAATTGTAAAAAATAAACACTTATGGGCACTTGGCCGCTAAGAAGATTAATGTGTATTTTTAACAAGCGTAAGCTAAATATGACAAATTTATGACATATTAACTAAATATTAAAATTCATTATAAAGAACATGTTAAATTTATGAATTAAAAAGGGCAAAACAACTGTATACACAGGAGACTTGTAATTAGCCAAACTATAAAATAAAACTTAAAAAAAACCTAAGTGAAAATGAAGAATATAATATAAAAATGCCAATGTTTTGGAGTTTAGGCTTCTTATGTAAACTGATTTTTTTCCTATTTCACCTTTCGAATTGATCTAAATAACTACTCAAATGGCAAAAAAGCGTTTTAATTATCTCATATCATAATAAAACAACATTCAAACTTCGATACTATTTATGCACATTTGTGCAAAACGTTAAAAAATAAATTTGACATATGTTTACCATTTTATATATACAAAATATTGAAAATTACAAATACTATTGGCCATAGAAAAGTACAAATACTTAAACATTCAGACGTTTCATTTAGAAATTGACTCAATAACTAGAATTATTTGATATGAATCTATAAATTGTGTTTCTATGTAAAAAATTCTGGAGAATATCTTCTAAATATTGGGATGAAATCGAGTTTCATTAAAGCGTTATTTTTCTAAAACACACATCTACTTATACAGAATAACATAGAGAACATCTCTCACATCGAAAAGCTGAACATTTGAATGATGAAAGACACGAAAAGCGTATTTATCAATTTCATTCCATGCAAAGGAGATCTTTTATAATTATACACATTTACCAGATTCATATGATTTTTGACGCATATTAAAATTCATCTCGCTTCAAAATTCAATCTCAAACAAAAAAGAAGAGATAAACATATCATAATACATAAAACGCACGATGTTATACAATATTTTCCTTTTTAAAAATTTGCATGCAGCATATCCATAGAAAAAAATATTATATAAAATATTATCTATAATCTATAAATGAGTGAGTCATAGCTCACAAAGTAAGCAAAAAGATGCTAAACAATTGCAAAAAATTATTTATTTTTTAAAAAGCACAAACCTTTTATTGATCATTGAATAACATAATGATGAAAATCAAAATGCATTATTAATAACATACCAGACACCATATTTTATGTATCATTAACGAGAAGCAGATCGCAAAAAACTCTAATTCTAAACCTAAATATATTTGGACAAAAAACATTAAAAAAATTATCATAGTGCGAATTTTTAAAACAGGCCGAACCACGTACATGGATCACCATTATACACAAATGAACAAAACGCAAGTTGACACTACATAATCACTTAAAACATATTAAGTCTTACATAAAAAATTAATAAAGCTCAATAATAACACATTACTTTTATACACAGTGTACCATTACTTATTTTAAGGTAGTAATTGGAATAAAAACTTTGCATAAGGAGAAAAATGTATCCGCAATATGTAAGAATTAAATTTTGAATAACTAATGCGTAGCCAGTACCAAAACTGCCTATCCTCACTAAAATTCAACATTGCAACAATAAATCAAATGATATATTACCATATAATTAAACATAAAATGTATGCAAGACCTCAGTCGGATACAAGTATAAAAATATATTTAGTATGAATGGATCGATTATAATACCGTTGAAAAAGTGATAGGATACTTTATTCCAAAACAAACCCACAATAAATTATATTTAGGAGTTAAATATTAATAAACATTAAATATAGAAGTTTGAAAATCAACTATAGATTACGCTTAGAAAATGAATTTTATTTAGTCAGCAAATATATTATTTATATAATGCAAATGAGTAAATATACAGTAATAGCTCATTTTTAAAACTGGAACACAAGACCCCCAAAAAAACGATAAAAATGGTCCCCGTTTGTTTAAAAACTGTAATTTCAATCAATATGTAATTAATTGAAATCGTAATTGCTTGCTTAGGGACACTACTATAATAAAATAATATAAATACAACAAATCCACATGAAGAACGCGAATTATACGTATGTATCGTAGAAAACATACACAAAATATTTACACATTATGGATTAAAACATAATAATTTTGCCTCCTTTTAAAATTAAAAATGCACAGTACTTACACAGTACAATTTCACTTAGCTAAAATTTGTAAATCGATCCAACTCTGAAATGATATGAACCAAAGTAAAAAAAAAAAAAAAACTACCACCATAAGATGATAAATTACATTTCAATCGATCAAATGACAACTGAGCAATATTTTCAGTATCACAAAATTAATTACTTGTTTAAAAGCATAAAAATAAGCAAAGTCTAATATTGTTTTATTTTAGGCAATATGAATTTGCCTGGATAGTGCTTATTAATGTGCCATGCGTTGAATTGCAGATGCAAATATGAAATGGGAGAGGGAGGGATATCACAATTGCCGTTGATTACGAGGCAAATAATAAATTTAAAAATTGACATTTTAAAACCGAGTAAAACATATATGTACAAGATAAACTAACCCATTTTATAAATATAAGTGGAATAATTTTCGAGCAGGTACTGACAAAATGATATTTTTAAAGCACTCCTTGCGTAATTGATATACACAAATACAAAATAAGATCATCGACTACAGGTTAAAAAATATTCATAACAATACTAATTGATTGCACAATATGGGATCGTTAGTTAACTTTATTTCGGTAAAATTGTAGATCGTAAACGAAAATGAAATAACTCGAAAGTCCTTCGGACACCAACGACTTGTGCTTCCACGACTTTTACAGTGTTAATTTATAATAATGAAAACACTCTTCATTCTACAACAACCAGAAATAGCATTATGATGAACAAATATGATACACATATCGTGATTGTGAAGAGTTGACATTGTTTAAAAAGTGTTTCCAAAAATTAAAAAAAAAAACAGTAATACATATCATATTAGATTGTTAATATATAGTTATTTTTGTATCAAATTGTTCTTTTTAGAAAAAGATGCATTTCTTTAAAAGCTCTTAAAAATATTTTGTCGCATTAGCTGAATCTTGTAAAGCGCTCATGTGCTGTTTTCATAGAATGTTCTAATTTAAATTACAGCCAGTTATTTCTTATATTCGACAAAAAGAACAAATAGCTAATGGCAAAACTTCTAATTTAATCTAAAAAGTGTTAATGAAAACAATTTTTGATATTTCCGAAGTACAATTCAAATTTAAAACAACAAAAGCAAAAGTTGTACATCAAAATCCTTTTATTTGTATACGTCTATAGATTGATACAACCAAGGATAATTTGAAGATTAGCCATTTACGTTAATACGCGCAAGACGCGATTCATTCAGATAAAACAAAATAAAAGGATGAAAGTGTTTTATCTTCGTCACCTATGTGCTTCAAAACAGTCTCGTTAAAATAGGTAAATAGCAAAGCAAATAAACATACAGATAAATTATTATCTTTGGTTTTCTTTTTTTTTTAGATTAAACATTGCATGGGATAATAACATATATGATTATTAATATATTAGTACATATATTATAAAAAACCTGTCAAAAAGCCCATACACCGCAAAACTATTTTATGAGATATGCAAATATACTTTTACATAAAAGTGGGATAATTAAAAATATATTACCCTTAAAAAATAGTAAAAAGAATTATGTTTTGCAAAAATGCTGATAACTTCAATAAAATACCAACTAACAAATCACAAAAAAAAAAAATTGAAATTTTGTACGATAACTTATATATATACGTTGTACACCAATACGTCCAAAAGTCAAATAAAACAACAAAAAATATATTCTAGTCCATTCGTATAAGCACATATATGAATATTTGTCACTTCTTCTTATTTATGTCACATATAATTCACTTCATCACATTTTTCGTTTCGATTTGGGCTTTTAACAATATCTTCATTATTTGTAGTTCAACCATGATCCCATCTGTTCATCAGTCTTGGAAATTATTCACAAAATAAATTAATCCAACATAAATTAAAAGCCTTCGAACATCACCATGTTTAGTTTTAAAACACTCACATGACATCAATGAAATTAAAAATATAATTATTCATCACTTTCCTTCGATAGACTCTAATGCGTTTTATACAAAAAATTTATAGCCTCTGTTGTATTGTCCAAATGTACTTTACTTCAAAACATGAGATTTGGATAATAAAATACATTTTTAAACGTTTTCTCAAGGATTAATTTTATAACACCAAACAATAAATTTTAAATATTGAATTTAGAGGCAGTTCAAAACAAAGCAAAATGTTGGTTGCACTAAATCCTATTGAATGAAGATAGTCAAAAAGAACATTACTTTTCATTATCTCAAATCACAGATTAAAATAGAACATGCCTTAACAATAAATTAAATAGAATACAACAGAAAAACTGTAAATGTGCATAAATAAGCTATAAAATATTATAAATGTTCTCATTTAGCATAAATGGCCTCAACAAAAATAAAAAGTTGATTAAAATATAATTACAAGTGTTTAACATGTTTATATAAAACACATAAATGACTAGTAGAGCCGACACTACGAACACTTTGAATTCAAACAAAAAAAAAAAAAAAAAACCCTACATAATGTATGCTTAATATCACAATATGAAAACTTAGCAATAAACTCATATTCACTCATATGATTTCGTGAAAGAAACGTACTCAATATATACAACACAAATATATCCCATATTTTGAAGTAAACTCATATCATTTGCAATAAGTAACAGTTGAATATAAACTCGGCAAACGTTAATTAAAAATAAGTGAATCCTTGCATTTAATAAAATTTAAACGATAACTGGTTTAGAGTTTATAATTTTAATCAGTGTGGTGGTGCAGGCAGGAAGGCGAGCGTCAGTGGTGGTCAGTCGGTATACCAAAGTTGCGTAGATGGTTGATAGTGAGCCGGTGGGCTGGCATAAGCCGCGGCTAAATGATGATGCGCATGCGGGTGGTGAGGAGGCGGCGGTGCTAGATGATGAGGCGGCGGCGGAAGATGCGCCGGGGGTGGAATAGTTCCTCCTGCACCACTGCCGCGTCCTTGATGTGCTGGCGGAGGGACTCCACTGAAAATAAAGAATGTTAGTGAATAAAATACAAATTACTTAATAAAATAGATGCCTATATATTGTGTACCTGTGATGATAGTGGTAGGACGGTGCTACACCTACATATAGAGGTGCTGCTCGATGCGGTGGAGGAGGATAACTAGGAGATACTCCCCCAGCAGCGGGGCTACCTACAATGGCACCAGAAGATGACCTAAAATGATCAAATATTTAATTTTACCAAATGCCAAATAATTTAATTAAATTAAGTGAACTGGAGAAGAATAACACTTTTTTATGTGGTCAACTTTTCATTCAACCTTTCATGACATGTTTTACATTTTTTGTTGATTGAAAACGCACCTATAATGTGATAAAAGGAACTGCGTCGATATTTCGGCGCGCATAATTTATAGAATATACGCCGACATAGGAAACAACTTGGACAAAAAAAGGTATAACAGCCTTTTATTAACTTTACACTGTCACCGACATTAATTTATACACTGAAATTTTTCGCGCAATTGTTAAAAAATGGCTTAAAGAGTTAACAATTCTACTATATTTCATCATTTTAGAATAAAGAAACAAACGTCATTATCACTACAATTATTTGAACTGTTTCAAACAGTTTCTATAAGACTGTTGTGATTTAAAAATTAGTTCTGATAGTGAAAGATTAATAGCAGTAGTTGATGTGATTTTAATATTAAAGCAAATATATTTAAATGAAAAATAAAAGTTGTTGTACCTATAAGATGAGGTTCCATGAGTCCAACCAGTCTTTAAATGTGCAGCTGGAGGTTGATATTCACGCATTCCACTCATCTAAAATATAAAAGACAATTTTTACTGAATACATGGATGGCATTAATTGACTTTTTAATAATAAAGAAAGTTTAAACTTTTGAATACCTTATAAATTAGGGGAAGAGGAATAAGAAATAAAAAAAAATCATTGATAATGTATCACTATATATATTTACAATTAATAATTGACACATGCAATTTTATTGAAAAACTTTGTTCAATACTGAACAGTTTAACATGTGTCTAAGAATTCATTTATCTTTAAAAAAATAGACTAGCAGTCTTTAAATGGTGTTTTATTTTGATAAATTATTTCTTGGGATATAATGATTCTAAATAATGGGAACAATGAATTCTTTAGGTATGCAAAAAAGCACTAAAATAGAAAAAAAAATCGATAAAGAAAACAACCCATATATATAAATTAATTTCATTGTCATACTTTTGTCAAGAAATAATAAATTGTAAATCATCATCATCATTGTGGAGCCACAAACAGTCCACTGCAGAACTATGGGCATAATGAATTGTAAATAATAATATCAATATTTTAGTTCATAAAAATATTACGTCATGTTTATAGGCTTGATTTGGAAACAAACACATATACAAAAGAAAAGAACTTATAACATTAATATTGATTCTTTTCAGTTTTCCTTTTGTGAGGGACGTTTCAGACATGCATTTTGTTAATAAAGTTTATCAATACCATATTAAAATTAAGAAGAAGAAAGAAAAGTCATTACAGTTCAATTAATTCAACTAGAGCAATATATTTTAAGGAATAATGAAGATCACATGAATCTTGATTTATAAATATATTGTAGAAAAACATAAGAAATTGCTAGATTAGTTCACATTAAGCAATTTATTTTTTGGTAAATTGTCAAGGTATGAAATACTGTAATAAATGCAATAATATCCTAATATCAGTTTAATAGCAGAAATACATTCTATAAGACAACACTAATGTTTTGAAATATGTTATAAAATATGGCACATAGGTCTTATTTTATTTCTGGTATTCATATAATCTAAGGAAATGCTCTAGGTTAAGTTATTGGACTATAACTATGGAAAAGATAATTTATATTCACAATTTACTTAAATTGCCATCAGATCTCAATGGCATTATTTACAAAATAAGTATTTTATATATTTGAATTACATTAAAAATGTTAAAAAAAAGGGTATCTGATCGTATTTAGTAATTGTTTGAGAAGTTTAAAATTTTATTAAAAAACAATCAAATTTTAATATTGAGTAAAGGTAAAATTAACCCTTTGCACTCGAGTGGTGCCTCTCAGGCACCACTGCATGTGATGCAAAAACTCTAACGGTGCTTTTCGGGCACCACTCAGATCGATGCAATAAATTGAGCAATAACAATGTTTATTTAGGTTCGGCCTAGCAAATATCGCTTCATGAGTCTACTTCTGGCCTTTTTTGGATCATGTTATGAGGTGTTGAGTGACATAATGTATTATATGGCTATAAAGATGTCTTATCTCAAAAACACTCGAGATCGCGGGTCGGACTCTGCCTTTGACGTTAGTTCGAGCTCAACTTTCGTGGCAATCAGATTATCCCAAAGCTACCGAGCCCAATAAGCATGGAACACGACGAAAAAATTACTTCTAGTGAAGATGAGTTCCATTTTTCGGCGATTACGAACGAAATTACATCTCTACATAGCCAGCTTGTCCATGGGAACGAAGACGGAAGTGATGAAGATAGCGACGATGTTAGAGGTGTAAGAAGACGAAAATGCCGCAGTGGTGCGGCGTCCGTTGTTAAGTAGTTAAGCTCTCGAGTTGCTGGTTTCCTCGAGCGAAAAGGGTTAGAATTTCATTTACCGGTCCAAAAAATGTTTTTAAAAAAATATTTTTACTTCTATCCAATATTTCGAATCTCTTGTCGGGTTTTTGGTTAATCCTTTAAAATATCAGATAAATGTAAAATTTCAATTTTACTTCACAAACAATTATTGAACGTGAACGTAAATCTTAAAAATTCTAAAATAAAAATCTTGAATATAGATGAAATGTTATAAATAAGTGAAAACTTATTATTTCAATATAATCTTATTGATTGAATCATATGAATAATAGAGCATACTATTGTATTTCATTAACGTTTTTATGCTCTATAAATATAGTGATATGAAAATTATAATTAATGAGAAACCTTATAACTATAAAAATAGATCAATTAATTTATATCAACTCCAAATATATTAAAACCATTAACAACGAAAAATATTATATACGCAATGTATATAATTTAGAAATAGTCGAATCAAAAGTGATCTGATTACATAGTATGAATAGGATTTAGTAAATTATATTGATTATTTGAAGTGTAAAACACAATAAATTCAGGAAATTACAATAATTAATTAAAATTAAAATTTTAAGGCAAATATATGATTTTATTGACAAACATCAATTGCAAGATCCATCCTTAAAAAAAAATTAATATTAAGCTTTTTCACATGTTCCAATATTGTTACATATTATTTGGTATTGGTATTATTATATTGAGTAAAATATTTTCTCGCATACAGATTTAAAATTAGTTAAATGTTAAATGAAAATTAACTGACGAAACATGAATAATTTTTACATCAAAAAAGATTTGAGATATAGCCCCCCCCCCCTCCTGCTAACTTATGCAGTGTAAAAATGCATACAAAAACTATCCAGAGAGAAAGAAAAATTTCAAACAGTAATGCCTATTTTGATAAATGATAATAGGTTAGTACTCAGTTTACGTATACCATTAAACAGTTAACACTTTTTATAATATCATAATATTGTACATACACTGTCTCTCTTGTTGTGATGAATAGGAGTGTAATGACCACATTGGTAGTCTTGCATGCTGTTTCTCACAATATGGTTGGACTGGGATATGAAACAACAATTATAATCATTTGCCAATTGATTTCAATGATATAAATTAAACACGCAATTGACATTTCACGCATCCACAAAAGAATTACAGGTAGGTACTATACATTTAATTTATATAGTCCGAATAATTTTTATATAATCCCACATCTGGATAAGAAAAACTAACTTTTATATGTATAAAGGGGAATACACACCTGTTGAGCGATTATATAATCATTAGATGGTGGTTCTTGTTTCGCAGCACACTCTGACTGGGCCATAGCTAATAACCTTTTCTTTTGATGCATAGTGGGTCCACTATGAGCAGGTGCCGGTGCATGACTCGATTGAACAGGTACTTGAGCTGATCCATTCGCTAAAGACGAACTAGATGTGGAAGCATGACTGCAAACAGCTTGGCTACAAGGTTCATGTTTTATCGTCTAGAAAACAGAATTAATACGATAATAATTCATTTTTCTTCAAAATCAACAATTAAATTAAAGTATAAAAAAAACCTGTGATGTTTGCTGATAATGACTTTGTTGTGGTACATTATTACTATTATTTTGTGATTGTATGTGATGATGATTATTTTGTTGATTGCTGTTGTGATGCTGCTGTCCATTTTGTTGCTGGTGATGATGAGGAGTTGGTTTATTACGTGGAGACTCAGGTTCTGGTTCACTTACTGTTACACATACTCCACTACTGCATTCACCGGCTTTAAATATAATAAATGTATTATTGAATTATTTTACTGTTGAAATGAAATTATACAAATATTCTATAGTTTGTATAACTTCACTAAACGATTTCACAAAAACTAGTACAAAGTAGAAATTAACTCTAATAAAAAATATGTATATATGTATTCATAGTAATCTAAAACTAGAATCAATATTAAAGGTGATATTTTAATAAGCTTGATTAAATACCTTGAGGCCCCACAATAATTTGAGGAGGTATAGGATGACGGTTTTTAGTTGGAGCACTTGCTTCATCTTCAGAATCAGAAATTGTAATTACAGAAACAGCCGGAGAAGGTGTATCATCATGAATTGTTATTGTTTGTTGATGTTGTTGAGGCTGTGGAGGAGGTGGTTGTACCACTACAGGCTGCTGCCCGCGAACTATTGAACTATTATTGTCCCAAGAGCCATTGACGGAAGGAGGTTTTCGACCAGACCTAAAAATTATGGTTTTTAAAAATGATTAATCAAAATTAGACTATTGTAAAAAATATATTATTATTAACTAATAAATAATTTTTTTAAAAAAAACATACGTATTCTGTTCTGACCAGTGATTGTGATGAGAAGACCTTCGCTGTGGAGGTGTTCCTTCCTTTACTCGTTTCTTTACAGGACTTAATTGAGTAGGTTCTTTCTTTTCTGATGGTACTCTATATAGTTTAAAATATACATTATTAGAACTATAAAAAAGAAATCATAATGTAGCAAATAAATAATATATTTCTATATATGTGCCTGTAATGATGATGCTGATGCTGCTGGTGATGTTGCGTGTGGTGATGAGCGGGTTGTTGATGATGTGCTGGATGTGGTAGCGTTTGCTGATGATGATTTGTACTGGACCCAGAATGATGTATTTTCGAAGACCTAATAAATATATAGAAAATAATAAATTTAAAATGCAATAAAACATTTACGTTTTTAAAGTTCATAAAACACACATCTTAAAAGGACATTTATTAAACTACTCTCTTCATAAAGTGAAATAGCCGTTGTTTTTTTTTTTTTTTTTGAATTTACATTTACTTAGTATATAGTTATTGAATTGAAAAAACAATACTGTAAAGCAACCAAAATTATATAAAAAATGTATACCGTTTTGATTGTGAATGATGGTGATGTTGTGGAGGCCAAGCTGATGCGTGATCCAAAGCACCATATACTTCTCCTACTTCTACTCCAAATACAGGTCTTCCATCCTATTGGATAAAAGTAAATAAAATTTAAGTACAGAGTATAAACATTGGATGGTAAGAAACAAGTATATGAAATGATACCTGTACAGGCAAAATTGCTGCTGAATCCACTGCAATAAGCGATGTTCTCGGAGGCCATTCTGTTTCGGTGAGTTGAAGTGCATGATGATGAGAATGAGGATGTGGATGAGGCGGTGGCGGCGCTTGTGGAGGGGCTTGTGCATGATGATGGGGAGGTGGAGGACCTCCCGGTGCACCCGCAGCAGCTGGGGGTGGAGCTCTCCATCCCAGAACTACGCCACGAGTTCCTGCTTCAACTACTGAGACTGGAACATATCCTGTACCAGCAGTTCCACCTACGCCTACACCGACACCTACCCCGAGTGCTCCTCCAGGAGATGCACCCATACTCTGGTTAAAGAAAAAAAAAAACAACATTTATGAAAGTGCCAATAAATATTACATTATCTGTGGAAAATAATAATTACTTGGTATGTAGGTTGGCAAAGTATTGATGATACTAGTTGATGTTGGAAAGGATCTGGTCTAGCTGCTGCTGCATACTGTCGTCCAACAGTACCATTAACAGCACGTCCCGTTCCATAGAAAGGATACTAAAATAGAATGAGGAAATGTAAGCAGTTCTAAACCAGCATTATTTTTAATTCTACAAAGAGATTTTTTTACATGTATTACCAAATTATCATATGGCGCAGATCGCAATCGTTGTTGATTGATAGTAAAAGTCAGATGAGTATGAGTACTGGCTGAAGATGCAGGAACAAAATTACTAATGAGGGCTGTAGCTGGCGCTGCAGGACCTACTCCAACGCCGACTCCAACACCAACACCCACACCCACACCGACTCCAACAGTACTACCATATTCTACTCCAGAAGAACGTCGGCATACCTATGAGAAAAAAATTATATATTTTTTTATATATAAAATATAATATACTAAAACTTCAATTTCAGGATGCTCTGAATTTTTGCATACTTGCAAGAATAGGTCTAATTAGTATAAATTAATACCTTTTATGAGAAATGTTCTATTTAAAAAAATAACAAAACTTTCATATTATACTATTATCAGCAGTATTATATGCAGACCTGGCATCTAAATGTAAGATTAATACGAAAAAAATTACCTCCATCATCTGCACGCTAGCTTTAACATTGTTACAATGCGCATAATCAACAAGATGCGCCAATGTAACAAATGCATGATTCAACGCTTCGCCTGGAGTAATTCTTCGTTCCTGTAAAGTAAAATGAAAATATATTACAACATTTATTTTGTGAAGTTTGTCATATAACATGTATTAAAAAAAATATTACCTGGTCCATTGTTAGCATTCTTTTTAATAAATCAATAAATTCTCGTCTGTCGGCCTTTTCAGCGAGAAGTTGTCCCCCTTCGAGATCAGTAGGTACATTAACCTAGAATTAAAATTACATAATGAATAAAATAGTGAATCAAGCTATGTTTAAAATGATGGCGGTGTGCAGTCCATGGATGCTGTGAATGCTATGCATCCGCAAAAAATTACTTCAAAAATCACAAGACCTTTTTAATACTATATCAAGTTTAAATTTCAAGCAGTTTTGTTTCGATTTGATTTATTTTCGGTTATGTAATTATGATATATAAACAATATTTTAATTGCTGCATCATTTTATTTTGGACTGCATCTTTTGGTTGAAAAATTACCGCACGCCACTGATACATAATTAGTTTTTTTGTACCTGTCCAATGTCATCAAGACAATTAAAGATATATTTTCTGGCTTCTTTTGACTTTATTCCAGTTTCAAGCTCATGTTCTTCTGGTGTTTTTAAACGCCAGAATGGATAAGTACTATCCATATCACGGTAGAAAAACTTTGTAGTTTTTGATGCACTGTTCAACATGTGTTCTGTGGGGAGACCTTGAGTTTGGGAAATGTATCTAATCTGATCGTATTCTGAGCTTCCTGGATATAGAGGCCATCCGAGAAACAGTTCAGCTACAACACAACCTAGAGACCACATATCTATAGCTTCACAAAAAGCTAATCCTAAAATGATCTCAGGTGCTCTGAAAATCAATGAAATCAATAATATAGTAAAAGGAGATGAAAATTAAGCATAGAGACTTTAATAATAGCAATCAAAATAAAATAATATACCTATAATATCTACTCTGTAAATAAGTATTGCAAACTGCTTTGCTGACATGAGAAGCACTACCGAAGTCGATGACTTTGACTCGGTATGGTTGACGTGCTGGTTCTACCAGCATTATGTTTTCAGGTTTCAAGTCAGCATGGATGAGCCCTAATTGCTATAAATTTGACACATTTCATATTAATAACAGTTCAATTTTACTTTTCGATATAATGGTTTTAAAAAATAAATATTTAAATGTTTTAATTTAACACGTATCAGATTGGGAACATTTTTTATTAAATGACCCACCAGGCCATTATATAAATTTGATTCTATGTTTAATATTTATATACAAGGATTATATATTTTGGTCCTAATTATTTCACCAAGCTGAGTACTGTCAGTTCTGGAGCTTGCCACGGCGCACTAGCAAAAATCGATGGCTTTTCATAGTGAATATATGTCTTAAAAATGTGCTCCGCTTAAACACTTAATTGCGGGATTAACTAAAGACAAATGTATAAGTTAGTTTTTCAATTAAATACTTCATTAAATGTAAATGAAATAACTTGTAAAATGGTATTTAATTGAACAAAGAAAATGTCTCCCAAATGCGTGTGACGGGGCCCTCCCAGAAGAACACCCTTCACACACATCTGGGCGATATGGCGATGTACGTGTTAAAAGTAGACAGACTAATTTTATAAAAATTAACTTATATTTTACAAATACCTTAAGTTTGAGCAGGGCTGTGAGCACCTGCTGCAATATTGGTCTGATATATTTGAGAGGCAGAGGGGAGAACTTATTCTGCTTAAGGAAGTCATATAAATTTTGTTCCAACATTTCAAACACGAGACACGTGTGAGATTTATGTTGAAAACATTCATATGCTCGAACAAAGTTGAATTCGTCGGCATTTTCTTGGGATAATCGAGCGAGGATGGACACCTGAAAAATAAAAATGTCAACAAACGGACAATATGTAAAAAGATATTTTATTTTGATGAGTGTAGTACTTTTTATATATTAGGATGTGGTTTTTGATTAAAAATGTGATAAAAAATTACCAATGATATAAAATTAACATAATATTTTTGTAAATTCATGTAGTTATTAACACTTTGCCATCTACACGCCTTGTAAAAATCTCTTCGCTTGGCGCTGGCAGCACTAATTCAGATTACTTTGCTTGTTGCCGGCCGTTCTTGAGGTTATCGGGAGATTATAAATTATCAAGTCTTACTAAGTATTTAATATTTCAAGAAACAAAAGACTTGCTGGCGTAATGCAACTTATTGTTACTTACTACAAAATACCAATAAACATCATAGATCACGTCAATGCAAACAATATTAAAGTGTTGCCGGACGGCATAGTGTTAAAGTACGTAAATGCATTTATTCTTTCAGGGAAATGTATATTTCGTGTTTGATTATACAAATTTAGTATATTTTAAAGTGTACATACCTCAATTTGTCCTTGTCGAGCATAAGAGGGATGGTTTTTAAGGATTTTGATGGCAACAATTTCGTTGGTGCCCTTCTTCCAGCATTTGACAACTTGTCCAAAAGTGCCACGGCCGAGGAATTCGAGAACTTCATATTGGTTGGCTGACGAGTAGAGCACCTCGTGCTGTACCAGTTGGTAGTCGCCATCGCCGCCACCCGATCCTAAGTAATTGTTAACATATATTTGGCAAGGAGGAAAAGTATTATTAGTATAATATAAACAAAATACAATCATTCATTTTTATTCAAATTGCAAATAAAATCCCATTTGAATAAGTGCTTAAAATCAGAGGATAATTTATAGAAATACTTTTTAAGCTGTATGCATCAAAAATCGTTTTTTTGCGGTAGATGAGCCTTCATTCTAAACCAGGGGTGGCCAACCCAAATGATCTTGCATCATAACTACGCAGGCCACATATAAAATTATATATCTCCATATTAGATATCTGTCATATATTCGCAAGAATATTATTTTAAAATTAAAATTATTTTTTTCTCATAATTTCGACAGTTAATTTTTTAATATATGGATGCACAAATAATGTATTTTTAATACATTGGTTTCCACTACATTGGCCATTATAAAATAAATATATTTTTTAAGTGTGATGAATCCTGCAGGCTGGAAAAAGATTCCAAGGCCACATGCGGCCTGCGGCTTGGCTACCCCTATTCTTAACAGTTTGGGCAGATACCAATTGAACCTGGAGTTCATTTAATCTTTTTTTTTTTAAATCTATTTTTTATTTACAATATGTAAATAGAAATGTTGTATGAAAATGTGTATGGTGTATAAAATTTGTAATAGGTACAAGAAATTGACACGATGAACCTGTTTCAGTAGTAAATATTTACGATATGATGTAAAATAGGAAGACTAAATGAGAATAAGGTAAAACTGAATGTCAGCATCTTGTTTTTATGATAGTCTTTGCAAATAATTATTTTGCAAATACTAAAAAATAATCCTAATAATTTATGGTTAATGAATTAATCTAAATGTTGATATTAGTTTGAACAACAAAAATTAAATGGGATTGTATTTTCACTTTGAATTCAATCTACTATAATTCCTCTATTATCTATAAAAGCATGAATATTTTTTTGAAACTTAAATTTAGTACTAATATTATATTACACAGGGGTAGTAGAAATTAGATTACATAGAGATTGTATAAAAAGAGAAAGATTGTACACAACAGTCAAATTTGAGACGTGTTGTATCTTAATTAAAAAAATGAAAGTTATTAGTAAGAGGTTTTATGAAAATAAAATACAAATTGGTGTTCAAAGTTAAACAATTCATTTTAAAGGATATACATATTGAGAACTAATTTGATATATATGCTTCACAAAATTAAAATTGATTTAGACTTAATTCAACACATTCGGAACATATTGGACTAAAACTGAAAATAGCTTAATATGCTACGCTTCACAAAATCTTTTCGGAGATTATGCACGTCAGAAAAAAACAGTCAAGATGAAAACTTAAAAATTGAGAGAAAGCTTTAAGATGAACATTTAGAACTTGCATATATATTATTAAAACACTAATGTACTTTAAAAAATGCCATAATAAAAAATATTTAAGCTTTGGAAATCAAATTAGAATTACGGATATACTTTACAGAGTAGGTGCAATTATTGTTTTCCTTTAATATACTGGTTATTTTATAATCAAATGTGTGAATTGCTACTTGGAAAACATGCTTTGCCCCAAATCAGTATTTTTATCATAGGTAAGGTAATATTAATGAAGGATCGTAAAGTGTCAACCTATACTATGCACTCAATAAAACAATTAAAAGATATATATCTCAATTAACAGTTACAAGAATGTATTTTATAATTTGATCAAAGACAAGGGTTTATCAAAGTGTTTTCTCAGCTGTGATTGATAAAATGTTTAGATTTAATTTCATTTAACTCGATGGCAGTTTAGTGAGGTGCAAAAAGAAATAACTGTGTATGATCTGTGTCCAGTGTGTGTGAGAGATGTAAGGGCAGTAAAAAAGGGGGTATTACGTTTGGCGTTACCTTGCGGCTGGGGCGGGTGGTTGGCGCCGCCCGCCGCCAGCTGCTTGCTGTGGGAGGCCGTGGTGGGGCCGGTGGTTTGGCCGGGGCCGGGGCCGAGGCGTGGGCAGCAACGCGGCGCCCGCTCACCATCTCCCGCGGCCCGCCGCGACCCTCCTGACCAGCAACGCTGCTGGCCTCCGCAAGAGCACGAACAAGACCAGCAAGCTCTCTGCAAATATAAAAGCGTACTCGTCAGATTTAACAATAAAATAAGGAATATTATATACTAAATTGTTTCTAGATATAGAGATATTAATATTAGATGCCATCTGCATGTATAATTTAGCATATTATTCAAACAAATGGACTCTCCATTTATTGATCTTTGCTTTAAATAAAATCATGAATTAATTTTGCAAGTGGGGGTATATTGATTAATGTTCAATATAAACATAATAGAATTTATTAAACATTGGTTGATTAATAATTTAAATATATTTTAGATCAATAATATTGATTTAAGATTAAAGGTACAATGTTCAATTAAAAAGATTTATCTGTTCAGTCTGAAATTACCTATTACTATTTTTACTTTGCACATTGAAAAAAAAAAAAAGTATGAATATTAAAATTAATAGTATTAAAATAAAATAATACACATAGAATGAAATGTAGAGTTGCATGCATTATTTTCGTGATTTTGAAGAGAAATTGAAAAATATGTTTTACTCAAAATGTTTGTCTTAAAAATGTAACAGTGGGGTTGGTCAGTACATTCATTAGGGAAAAAAAGCATAATTTAGCTTCATGAAATATTTTGACTATACGTAACAAACTCAAAAATCCTAAAATAGGCGGAAAAAAATTTTTTTTTGAGCACTTCAACGACTATACGTCGTACAGATGAGAAGCGAAGCGATCGCCTTCGGATAAGAACTTTCACCGGCTCGGAGGTCATCGCGTCGTTCTCCAATGGGGTTAAATCCATCACTTATTTAAAGGCTCACTTCTCGGACTCCCAAATACAAGATCAGCCTTTACTGGCGTGAATCCACCCAAGGTCGATTGTCTACGACATTATTAGTAGCCAATTCAATAACATTCATCATTAAAATAATAAACTTCTATAATTTGCTCTCTTAGATACTTTTTCAATGAATCTAGTATTAATCTTGATGTTGTGAAATTCAATTGTCAATTTTGTGTGCGAGTAGTCGATCGAGACAAATGAAAATATGCTGAACAGTCAATCGATCAATAGTTTCATTCGCTTCGGTCCAGAAGTACATCGTGCGACTTTTATTAGTGGATCTGGCTGATAAAAATGTTGTTCTGAAGATACAACCAATTCGTAAACCGTTTAAGATGAGTAGGACGTAAAAGGGAAGGTGTAGAATTTTTAATCCATACATATACAAATGAGATCGGAAACGTTGAAGCTGTATTTTATCAATCTTAAAGTACATATGTACTTTATTATGAACGACTTTAAAAATTGCGTCATAACTAGGCTTGATTATATACAAAAACCGAAATTTTTCAAAACCGGTTTTAAGATATATAAGATTAAAATAAGCGATATATTAAAATGATTCTAAATGTATTAAATGTAAAGGCATTAATCTCATTTATTTATAAATGTGAATACAAAAAAAGAGAGAACGAACACTTAAAAAGAATTATATTTCAAAATATTTTTATACAAATTATTATTGAAATCTCTTAGGTTGGTGTATCCCTTTGTTTGTTCCCGCTGAATGTTAATGAAAGACTGGAGACATATCAATTCACAATATCGAACAAATTTGATATTTGTTCAATCCGCGAACACGAACCCGATAGGAGATTCGAAATATCGGATAGAGATAAAAAATTAACTCCATATTTGCATTGTTAAAAAACATATGCATAAAATATTCGAACGCTTTACCAATTTCATATAATTGATTTTATAAATATTTGGGACCCCTAGTCATAACTGCACTTTTTAAAAAAAAGTTAATTTCCGTGACGCGATTCAATAGTTCCAATAAAACTTTGCATTGTAATATAAGTAAAAGTATTATATACATAATAATGAGTCAACTACTCTTGCCCTTCAAATTCGATAATTCATCATCATTTCAATGATATTTATTGCAGAACAAAGCATTTAAAACGTTTTTTCTTTCATCCATATTTGACAAATATCGTTTATCCTGTTTCATATTTGCAGCATATTTGTTTTCTGTTTCATCATTACAGCCGGACAGAGGTTTTTATTTATATTCATCTAGTTATCGACGCCCTTTTTTACTCTGCCATCACATGAAAATGCATCGCTTTCACAGCGATGTCTTCCTTTTCATAATATCTCTTACCCACCATGCTCTGTGTGTTTCTTTTATGGCAATCTAGATCCTCTAATTATATTAGACTAAAGTCGTCTTTGGGTAGCTCTCGACTGCGATGCTTAGGCATTTATTTTGTTGGCTTTGTAATCGTACAACTTAAAATTATCACATTTTAATGATTTTTTGGGACATTATTGAATACATTTCCGAGCATATTCGATCATTCGCTTTAGATAAATAAATTTGCTGATAATTTGTAGAGCTATTAACATTTTTAACGAATTTCAACCCGAGAGAATTATTTGACATATGAAAATATAACGCGCTATTGAAAGATGACATAAAAAGTTAATCGAAAGGCAGAAAACCGCGATGAAGGTTTTTGTATCGAAGTTTCTAATATAAAGCGGTAGATATTAGATCGATGCGAAGCTCGCCATTTTAACTGTATTAATGTGCCAATGGTTGCCTTTTGGCTTAAAAAATATATTAAATGTCCTTTTAAAATATGCAATTTCTTCTCTGCATTGGTCAATGTTATAACGTCTACACAGGCACAGTGTTCTTCACATATAATGATATAATCTTTGGAAGAAATTGACAACGGTAATCTCCGATAGCCCCGTGAAGTTTGAGCTATATTTCATTAGAACTTGCATAAGTTGAATGTTATCATTTTAATTGTCGTTATAAGCTACTTCCCATACAGCGTTAGTTTTTACGAATCCTGCATACTATCTATAGATACGTTCATCTGGGTGAGCGTTGTAAATGAAACTCGTAGGTCGTGCTACCTTCAATATCGAGCGAATAAGGAGGTCAATGTATCATACGGACGAAATGAATGTAACCCTTTTCTATGAACGGATATCGAAGAGGCCTTAGCTCTTCAGCGGACCGTCTGTGGTTGCGTTGTGATGATGATAAGCTACTTTTACAAAATTAATAAAAAACATAACATTCTTTCGGTCATATTTTACGCTATAGTTTCAGACCGTCCGAGGAATGTCTAGGAGCCGAGCCCAACGTGATGTATTTACATTAAGATCGGTTATTTGCACATATATCAGTGGGAAACGAGTCGATGTCTGCGATTGTGTGGGTTGTTGATTCAGATGCGGCGCAACGCGACGTATGAACGATTATAATTTAGTAACCGCACGAGATAGAAATTTTGGGCTATGGCGGTGTTGCGGAACGGAAAAAAAGTATGAACTAATTTACGATTTCTGGGCAAATCGGGAGTTCTATGCGCACCTTTTCGTGGCGGGGTCACTTTCTCAACCACCGGGCGCTGTACTTTGTGCATAAATTACATAAACGTTCGCCAGTGGCGTCGCGTGCCGTCCGCGGCCGCAGTCTAATGTAGACGGACACGAAAATAACCGAGCCCGAGGAGACATCGGGACGAACTCGATATGCCGAACCGACCGGCGACACTCGCATTTCGATCCGCAACAAATCAAAAACGAGAAGAAGTCTAATCAAAATTGAACCACGAAAATAGACAACGGACGGACAAATGAAAAACAAACGAGAAAAAGCATCAAATATAAAAAGCTATCGACGGAGAGAGCGTCCGAGATCGATTCGATTCGACGAAGCCTCGACAAAAACTAAAACACGTCAAAACAATACAGATCTGATGTACAATCTGACGGCACGCGAATTTAGCGAGAGCAAAACGGAGTTGCGGTTGAATTTCATGCCTCGCGTTATGAAAAGCGTCGCCCCGAAATTGAGTATATTTAAAAATAATCGTATGCAAAAGAGTATTCTCCAGTGTAAATTTGGCAAAGCCGGCACGATGCCGCGAATGCATCGCAGTGTTAAAAAATAAATCGGCGGACGTTTACACAGTATGCGCGAAACCACAAAACACTCAGATAAAAAAGAAAATAACAACAAATAGCAGATAAAAGCATCGAATGTGTTATATATGCGATATTTTGACACGAAGAAAGACATCCACGGAAAGGACAAACATAGCAAGTGATAAGTATAGCGTGTGAGTTTAATATGCACAGATTTACAAGACACAAGAAGGAGGGTTCGGGAAAAGCTTAGCTGTCGCCGCTCGCGATGTACCACCGAAAGCCTCAGAGCCGTCGGTGATGCACCGCACGTGCAATCAACGTTTCATTTTGTTATACGGAGTGAAAGCACGGATTGGATGCTCACCCAAAATTATCATGGACAGATCGTAATCCGGATGTGGAAGTTCTGCAAAAAAATAATAAAAAAAACTGAATATTAAACATATCAAAAAAATAATAATATTTCAGCCGCGCAATATGCATTCGTAAGACGGACGGTCGAACATCTCGTGGGATTTTCCGATCGAAAACGCTTAACTAAGATTCTATTATATGTGACGCATTTGCTCTGAAACACCGCACGACGACGTACACATTTCTGCTGAAATTGAAGACGAACCGTTCGAGAGCGACGAAGAGACTATCGGGAAAACGTGCCTGCAGATTTCAGATATTTTCGAGAAGATGCGGTCGAAACGTCACGTTTTCAGATCTCGAGGGGTGCGAGCGCGAGGGCGCATCCCTCGCTCGGCCGTGGGTTTTATGTAACGAGCCGTAACGAAGTCGGGCAGTTGGCGTGGGTCGATTTCGCAGTGTGCAGATTTGGACAAACGTCTCCTCGCTCTGGCACACGACACCGGCGTCGATATCAATCGCGACTCCAATTCGCACATTGTGCAACTTTCGACTGCGACAGTTCACCGTCCGCGATCGAAGCCGGTGCTGAAAAAATCGCACTCGTCAGCGAAGACGGTGCTTCTTTTGCACAGCTAAACGCATTTCGACGACGCGGACGCGCTCATTAGATCGGATCGATGTCGATCGAGTCGGACGATAGGACGCAGTGGAATGAATTCGACAAAATTTCTTGGACAAATTGAAAGCGTATCGAATATGACCCGCCCATTGGAGTCGGCGAGTTGCGAGAATCGAAGGCGAAGATCTAGAACGCGAGCGATCCGACTGGTCCGTCGGGTACAGGGAGACGTCCGCAGGTCTCGTCTCGTCGGGGATCGAAACGACCGGATTACATACTTTTTGGCAAAATCACACAGTGCAAGATTTCGAAACGCATTCGTCTGGATCCGAAACGATTGCAGAATTTAATTAAGAATTCCACAAAACGACGCGACGCAAGTAGGTCATTGAGAAAAACATGGGCAAACACATTACGCAATTATTAAAATTACGTTTTCCAACGAACAATATGTCACATTAAAAATACGGTGTACTTTCGTTACAAAAGATATCTTCGATCGAAGGATTGTCGTCGGTCTTTCGACGCGCGTGCATTTGACACCTGTCATCTTTTTATGTGGAAAAAAATAACGCGTCATTCGGAATCGCAGTTTCGATGACGCAACGCATGGAACCGCGAACGCAAACAAGAAGGGACGAAAGTCGCCGGGCGATCCCGCTTTGATGGCATACGTTTTATAAATTGAAAAATCGATTGAGAAGGGTCGGACGGAATGGAGCTTTAAAAGTTTACCGGCGCGAGATTCCTCGCGAGACGCCATACAAAAATATCAATTAAAACGAAAGAAAAGGATAACGGGAGCGTATTTATAGATACAGAACGAGCACCGCCTCGATAAATTACACGAAACACCCGACGAGAGTCAGAGAGCAAAGGAGCCACGGAAAATTTCAAAAGGGCGCAACGCAAAAAATACAACTAACGTTACGGGGATGATTTATGACGTGAAAATTACTTAAAAATTATTACATCAAAGACATTTCGGAACATGTGCAAGGGAGACGATCGACTACTGAACGATGTCGATGTTCAATGCGACGATCGTCTTCGGGCTCGTGGATATCTGTCGAAGATCTAGAACCGGCGTCTGACTCTGACTAATATTTTTTAATTCGCCCACGATAAAAAGGCATCTTTTACAACGGAGTCAAATTGGTAACACTCGGTAGCAAATCTCATATATTGAGGATCGGCAAGATAGACTTTTTTCTAAGGTTGTGTGACGGCACGGAATATCGTCAAAGGAACAAGAACGAAACGAGGCATGAGACGAAATTGATGAATAAGATTTCACATCGCAGCGGGCCGATTGACGGATCGGCAATAGGCGTCGATAGGGCAAAATTGGTAAGAGTGGACGTCAAAAATGGAGCCCCGCGTCCAAAGACAGATCTAGAACAGGGTATTGGAAAAAGAATAATCAATTTCAAATGAAATGATTTATTTTATTCGCATGCAAAATGATCCGGATTACGGTTCCATTTGCAATATTAAAGAGTCGTGACAACCGACTATAACGTCAACGAGATCTGGCTTTATTTAATTCTTTTGAACGGCGGCAGATATAAATTATAATTTAATGGACGCCGAGTTGTAATTAACCGGAAAGCTTTTCCGATGAGCGTTTCGAAAAATATGGCAACAAAAACATTCGAAATTCCACCAAACGCGCGTTCTATCGTCCCGTCGCAGCTTACGAAGCGTAGAGAGCACATTCGCACGAATCTAGAGGGTTTTTAGCGATGGAAAGTTCTAATTATTTATCGCGTCACAATGACAGGTCACGAATTTGTAAAAAAAAAACGACGCGGGAGCGTTTCGTGCCAGAGATCAGTATACATCGTCGGACGGCGAGAATGTTTCGCAAATAGCGACCCGGACGCGAGGTGTTAAGCTCACGTGGGATCGTTGTACCGTTACGCGACACATATGCGAAACAACAACGGAATAAATTTACATCGAATGCATTTTCGCAATGCGCTGACAGGGCTTCCATCTAAACGAAGTCATCGTCGATTATCCACAATTTCATCATATCGTGTCGAAAAATAAAATGAACAGTCGTCAAATTTACGGGACACTGACGTGCCATAAAATCTTACGAGGAAAACATTTTTACGATTCGACAAACGCGTCCGCAGATAGTTTTAAGTAATTGTATAGCAAATGTACAATGTTTCGTTGACACATCCCGATGCTTCTGTGTATTTGCTCTTCGGCGATGAGCACCGAGACGCCGATCGGTGTCACTGGATCGCAGCGTTCGGAATAGTTTTCCAAGCGAACGATTCATACCGGGACCTTGTAGAAATACAAGATGAGATAAGCGGTCGTGCTCGAGGCCATTCATCAAAACGATTAATAACCGAGGAAGCGGAGACCTTAAATATTAGCGAGGACAATTAACCGAGAGCAAAAACTTCCGTTTGCAGATATCCGCATGCGGAAATTAAGCCATGCGAGATAAAGACGGATCGATCGATTTCGACGAGCGCAAGCAGGGGCGCGTTCTGTCCGACCTTCTGACCGATGGCGATTTTTTCGAAAAAATCAATAACGAAAACGATGTTTTGGC
This sequence comes from Stenopsyche tienmushanensis, assembly GCA_008973525.1. NCBI lineage: Eukaryota > Metazoa > Arthropoda > Insecta > Trichoptera > Stenopsychidae > Stenopsyche > Stenopsyche tienmushanensis. The sequence goes on along the minus strand of WACJ01000232.1, from coordinate 277,643 downwards.
ATGTATGAGATAAATCTACCGATCTCAACGTGGAAGAATTTGATGGTGTGCCAGCTCACGAGGAACAGTAAACACCGTGCAGCATTATGTAAATATGTATCAACTTTATTTATCTTGGTACTTTTCAATTGAGAATATACGAATATCGGTATTTGCCACCGATGCGAACATCGAGCGCGACTTTTTTCGCATAAATGAGAGTCGTATCATTTTCAACAATGTACTATTCATACATTAATAACAAATGACACAAATCGGGTTATTTAATTTGATCGAAAACAGCAATCGAACATTGAAAAGGCCACGCCAGCGCGACATGCGTGTGCATGCCGACGGATCCGAACGTTCAATTGGAATCGAAAAGATGTTTGATAAAATAAGAAACGAGTACAGCTCGTTAATAGTCACGTGCATTAAACCAAATTAGTGAGTATCGATGTAATTCTCGGACACACTTTTATATACACTTTTCATTATAGCCAATTACACCGATTAACACCTATCTCTTCGCTCAAGTAATAAATAATATATTTGGGTAGGAATTTGCATCGTCGCGTCGCTATCGACAGATAACGCAGACATTCCGTTGAATTCATCTCTAAGTAACGAAACGTCAAACGTATTCCTTTTCATCGGCTTATTTTTTGTAAAGAAGCAACCCCGATATGCGGCCTCGTTTCTTACTTCAATTTCCAAAAGGAACACTCGAGCCCTGGAAAAACTTCCAAGTTAACGAAGCAAATCTTTCTCATGAGCGAAAATATTTTATGTACATATATATATATGTAATTATTATTATTTACCTTTCGTATATTTTACTAGAGAACATGAGACGATGCAAACGATCTTCACGAATTTGCATTAATTGAGAGATTTTGGTTTTGGGTTGAATAAAAATGACATAATTTGCTATCCGACACCCGAAGAGCCTCGACCCGTCGTGAGATATTACTAGCGGCGAATTCATAGCGAGATTTTTAAAATTACGACTTCGCACCGAATCCACATGATAAATTATCTCGATACATCAACCGTTCAAATTTCATATTATCGCATACCTAAAATTGGATCTTCGAAAGGCGATTTTTCATCATCCGAGTGTGACAGAGTCCGCCTAAAAACGATACGCTGATGTCGCGTTAGTAGCGTGAAAATTTTATTCAAATCGAATGCATGTCGCAAACAAGACGACAGTTATACGCAAAGATTGCTTTAAATCTATAGGTCATCCGCCGAGTTGCGAGCGCCACTCGGGGCCGACACCCTGCGAAGGGCTACGTGACCGAGCGAGCGTTCTACGCCGGCTACGAAAAAAGTTCCACCGCCTCTTCGGTGAAAGAGAACGACTCTGCAGTCGCTTCGATGTGATATATTTTAAAAGACGCGACTTATTAAAATGACAAATTTTACAAAAGCGCCAAAGGTCCAAAAATCGAATCGGTGGACGGACAACGGGCGGTCCGTAGGGAAAATCGCACGAATATTATTGTTAATTATTCCAAACCGGAACGACTCTTTATCCCCGGGGATGTGCGAAGGTAGAATTGCGGATGATACCAATTTCCCTCTATTGATGAAACGTGTTTGCTTAACTCTGTGCGAGGATTTCAGAATATCGATATTCAGCTCGAAACATATATCCAGCTATCTTACCCGACAAATTGGTAGCTAATAAGATACAACCCCGACAAGACGACAGAAGCGAGCGACCTTCTTCTGGAGACAGAGCGAGTCGGAATAGCGGGGACGGCGCTGAAGAAATGTCAATCTAGTGGAAAATCCAAATTATAAAACCGAATATTTCCAAGATCTCGAATTGTTGAGCGATATTATGGAAAAGATACTCTCGCTGACCTATCAAATTGACACTCGAAACACCGAAGCGTTGTCAGATTGATCAATTTCAGCAGATCATATCTTCGACTTTGCCTAAATATGAAGCTTCGCGAATGTGATCAATCAAATTTATATTGATTTGCTGGATAAAGAACTGACGATTACACTTTTATTTCGATTTGATTCCTTTAATCGGCGATACGCATTAAATCCCGATAATATATATTTTTTAATTACGTGTAGTATGGATATATATGTAGGTCTATTCTTTCGATCTTTTGGACGATTCGTTTGTAAGTGTTATTGTGTTATCCACACCAGTGGTTGACAAAAGTGTGGTTCGTGAGAAGATTTTGATGATTCGCAGAGAAATCTGGTATTATTGTAATTTTTAAGATATTGAAAATCAATGAATAAAAATGGTGAAAAACTCATCGTTTTATTGAATGCAACTTGACGAAACTACTGATATTACAAGCAAAGCACACTTTCTCTGTTTTGTCAAGGTTGAGTATGAAGAACAGTTACACTGAAGAACTATGTACATACTTTGTTCGCAGGTAGAACAACAACCAGCTCGGAGATTTTTGAAAAACAAATTTCAAAGAATTTTTTACCGAAAAACGAAAGACAAATGAAACTTATTGGCAAGCTACTGTTTCGTTTGAAATCCCTTTCGGTGAGCATTTTAACATAAAATAGAATGCTTTATAGGACTTGTCAAAAAAAAAAAGAGTACGTCGTTGACGGGTTGACAGCTTCAACGGAACGAAGTTGATAATAATCTACTCGTAGTTGGCGAGCCTTTTTACATTTTCATTGAGTTGTATATAATGCGCTTTCTTTTCGTATTACTAATGAAACAACATGTGTTTCTACTTAAAATAGTCAAAATTGAACTCATGTCGCCTTATATATTATCTCTTATATAGTTGATACTGCTTAATAATTTAAAGGATAGAGAACCTTACAAGTTCAGAGTCAAGAAGCTTTAGGGACAGAACGAGAACAATAGGAACAATAGGCACCAGTTCCGCAGTGAACTGTTTGTGGCTGCACTATGATGATATATAATGCATGTACCAAAATAATCGAAAAACAAGTCATAGGGGCACTGCTTGTTCACTTACACGCTATCGAAATGTACACGATTCGATTGAAAAATTTATCACACCTAAAAATGTACATACTAATTGGAAAATAATTGACAATTTAAAAAGTCGTGTCCATCGACAGCAGCTTCGACCTCGGAAGGAGAGCTCTCGTTATATTGAAAAACGTGATAGAGTCGGCTGCACGTGTTTCGGCCGAGGCGAACTCGATTTCATTGCAGAATGTAATTCGACGTTCGATCAAACGAACAAAGACGATCTATTCGAAGGACAATCGTCAATGTGCGCTTATTGGCGGTGTGTCAATTAATTGGTCAAACGTGCACGAGGAATGTATAAATTAGAAGCTCAGAAAATGTTTTTCATTCTTGTAATCTATAAATTGTCACGCAATCGAATTAACGACAGAAAGACGATAATAAAATGGGCTTTCTACATAAGATAAAATCTTTTCTCTGAGATGACTTACATTGGAAGGATTTGAATGGTCAATAGATGGTATTTCAGTAAAAAATATTTAGGAAACGTTTTCGACTAAAGTTTGGGGGTTCTCACGCGTCCAGGGATGGCGCAATACTTGCGAGACTGCAATGAGTCGACCGAAAAAGACCTCATCCCGCATTTGACAAAAATGACAGTTGATGACAATGACAGGATCTGTTAGGACCAACAGGTCAGGTTGCGCTTGCGATCTTCGCATCCAACTCATACTTATTTTTCTTCTTCGATATGTTAGCGTGAATATTTTCCGACTTTAAACACGCTTTTATGTACCCATAGTCATTGAATTTTTTACATATGATGTAAAAATAATCTTGTGTGCTTAAAAATATACACCGTTTAATTCGGAGTTTAAAACTAATTTCATCCGACATCCGATGGCTTAACTTGAAATGAAAACGATTTAACTTGAAATGCAAAAAAGTTTAATCTAAAATGAAAAGGTTAAACTCGAAGTAAAAAAAAACTGTATAACTAAATTACGAGCCACTCGACGTATGGTGAAAATTATCGCTGCTTATATTTTGCAGATAAGTTGTTTACAAAATTCGGAAATGACCGAGATTATTCAAATTATTATGTCAGCCTTCGTCCCTTGGCTTCTCGGAATTTTCTTCCGGGAGATGAGAGGATAAACGAAACAAACAAGTTTCATGTTGTACCATAAATCTCACAAGATTGCCGTTTTTACGCCGGCGAGATATGGAAATCTCGTTACAAATTTACATTCGGACGCTTATAAAACTTCTATTCACTATAGAGTGTAAATGCGTTAATTGAACGAAAACATAGCGGAGCCTCGTTTATCTTGCATAATGTAATAAATACGATTTGCAGAAAAGCAACGAAAGAAAACAATGCCTCGCGAAGTGAAAAAAAAACCCCATTATGAATAATGATGCGTGCATACATTGAACGAATAAAATGCGAGAGTGATCGATATTGTTTAAAATCCTGTTCAATTTCGATTAGTTTTCCATAGCGGTTAAAGTTAAATTTGGACTCGTCGCGCTCGTATGCCCAAAAAAATATATGCAACATCAAATGTATATTTTGTATAAACGAATGATAAAACATTAGAAACTGGAAAATTTAATTTTACACAAATAATACATCGCGCATTCAAAAAGATAGTGTGATTAAATATTACATATGATCGAGTGGACGATCGAAGAGAAGATTGGGCGCATCGACGCCTAGAGAGTAGAAATAATTTCAGAAACCTAGTAATTCGAAATATTCATCGAAAATACTATTACCGACTTCAAAATTATGAATCATTTTAAACAATGATGAATGCGAATGCAGCGGTGTGTGGCACATTTTTCGCGTGCTTCACAACATGTATTTCGAGATTATATTTAGAAAAATCATACAATCTACATTTGGATCGGACGTCATCTGACGAATGCAAGAAAAAATCGAGCGAACAATATAAAAACGAATAATTCGGTGTAGATTTGCAAAATGTAAAAATAGACATCGCGTAATGTTTTTTGGCGAATTGCATGTTAACGACATTAACGCACCGGAGCGGGGTCACGTTTCGGGCGATCAATCTGAGCTTTCCGACACGCGTTAGGTCCCATGTTGAAAAGCATATTCTGGCTAAGAGTGGTGTGCTAGAATATTAGGAATTGACTATTTGAAGCATTCCAATTTGAATCTGCGAGAATTTCATCAAAGTGTGGGCCCAGAGGTGGGACGCATTCGAGGCTAGTTGTTATCCGTTTCGTGCTCAGACAAGCGCTGAACTGTGAATTTCAAATTACTGCAACGTCTACTAGTCGGATGCAAAAGCCGAGGGTTCCAAAATGAATTATATCAACGACAACATGTAATCAAATGAATCAAATGAATCAAATGAGAAGAGTTGAAGGAGTCAACTTGTATAAATATCTAGAAATATATTCAATGGGATGAAAAAATAATGAAATCGAGGGGGTGACGGAGCTTTGGGAAGTTTGAATGTATATTTTGAAGATCGAATATTTTGCGTTGGGTCAAATTGTATGCCGCCTCGTATAAAGTACATATATCAAAAGGACGATTTTAAACAGGGCTTCGAAGCGGAACGAAACCGAAAACCGATAAAACCGTTATTTTTCCGTAACCGTAACCGAACCGATATAAATGTTAGGAACGTAATCGAAACCAAAACCGGAATTTAAAAAAATAACGGTTACAAGTCCTAATTTAAAAGATGAAATTTGGTGATATGCGGCAACGAGAGCATTTGATTCGCGCGGAAAAAATCGGACGAAAGTCGAACGAAGTTTGTTCTGGGACAATCTGCCTTTTCAAAATTACGGTGAATAACATTTGTCACGATGGTTCGGGACGTTCTAATTATTTGTTTCGGGAAGTTCGGTGCTGAATATCTAGAGGCCGTCTATTCTAGAGATTCTTCGATATTGAGATAGATTCGATCTATAGAAAAAAATACAACGATCGTATATTTTGAAATTGTAACGATATACGCCGATCGATTCGCATTCATCATGACGAGCCCCCAACATAACGAAGGACCGGCAATTGACGCTTAATTAGTAACATTAATCAATTCATGGTTTTGGCGCGCAGGAGTCAAACGAAAAATTAAATAGAATCATTTGGTTCTGCATATTTTCTTTGTACATGCTAGGAGAGACAGACATGTCAGGATGTCAACTGTCAGGATTTCATTAAAATTCAAATATAGAGATATATTGAAGAGCATTTATTAAAAATAAAAAAAAAATACATAAACCTACCAGAAATTGACAAGAGTTGTAGAGTAGCGTTAGCGAGCGGCACGTTATAAGAGCGACAGGTGAAGCCTTCCCTCCGCAGAGCGCACTGAACGCGGAGGTGACGCAAGTCGAGTCCGCGTGACCGGCTCCCGAGGGGGAGGATCGCGTGGCAATCTGGACTCGCAGCACGTGCAAATCCACGTGCAAAACTCCCCCGCGTTACGTCTGCGCGGGTTCGCAAAATATTGAACGTCGAAATAATTTAATCCAATGCTCTTCGAATGGATGAAAATTACGTCAAAATCTCATTAATCGCATTGTGTGAAAATGTATATCGAATCAACTAGGGGGAAATCGGGGACTTGCGTCATCGCATTTGTAAATCGAGGCAAACGAACCTATAGAAGTTGGATTTTTGAAGGACGGGGTTCGAGACGAACAGATCGGCCGTTCCGTGACTGACTATTTCATCAGACTCTCGGTGATTCGCGAGGGTGTTCGCCGACGAGACTATCTCTGATGCGTTTTGGGAACGTAAAAAAAGTAAACGTTTATCAATGGAAGATTTAGAACCGATCCACACTATGGTGCCGGTAACGGTTCGATCTCGCTCTCGGTCTCGGTCAAATATTCTCATATAAAAAAAGGAATTGGAACGATCCGATAGTGTGAATACTTTGATTGTTTCTTGTGTAAGAATATTTGATCGGACCGAGACCGGAGCGAGATCAAACCGTCGAACCATAACCTACACACACAACCACAAACCGGTACCATAGTGTGGATCGAGCCTTAAAAAGTGAAGCTGATCAAATCAAATTGACGATCTTTAGAAAATTAAGACACATTTAAATAGTTTGACATTCATGAGGATGTCGATAAAACTTAAAAATGAACGGTCGTACAGAAGCGATCGATCTGTGGCCTGCGTCAGGACAACTTTCCAAACAGGGGTGCCAATCGAATATATTTGCCCTTTTTCAATACTCAAAATTCGAATATTTATATATTAACTTATACCTCTCTCAATCGCGGTCGATTTCAATCGACTAATTGGCAAAACGCGGCACACTTTCCTTTGCGAGAAAATCAATAAAAATATTCCAATTCCTAGAATTCCTTTCAATTGGCTCGTTTCAAAAAAAAAAAAAAAAAACTAATTTCTTAGAATTCCATACTCTTAATCCTTAGAATTCCGTGTTGCTTGAAAATCAGCGAAATGTTTCAATTCCAAGAAATCCAAACTGCTAATTTCCGAGATTGGCTCAATTCGCGAGCACGAATCCGGCAGGAGAAGTTAAAAAACATATACATATGCATGTATAAATATATAAAATATTCGAATACTTTGCCAATGTCATATTCGTTATTCGAATAATTGATTTTATAAATATTTGGGACTCCTAATCACGATCGCGCGTATCGAGTAGTAGCCGAGCAGACGAAGGAAACACGTATATCGTCGCTTGGATCGTGGGAAAATGCTACTTTTCTTCGCGGCGAAGAAGAGTGGAAAACGAATCGAGAGGAGAGTTTGAATCGTCGATTGCATCGTTGCCGCGTCGACTGCGAGTGGATGTCGATCACTCTTCTTCGCTACGACGAGATCCGCCAGGCGATCTTTTCCCAAAATGAAGAGAATTTAAATTTCTTGAGGTTATCACGCGACATTAACGCGGAAAAGCGTAAATATGCATTCGCGAGCAGAAAACGCGCGCAAAAAGCGAGAGCATAATGCCGTGCACGGCAGTCCAACAGTCGAGTGCGTTAAAATAGAAGGAAATGCAAAATGAAGGAAATAAGCGAAGGAGCGAAGGTCACCCCCGTGTGAGATGTCAGGGGCGGGTCGACGATTCGAGTGGAAGCGATCTCCTTCGTCGGAGTCGCCTCGTCGCCCATCAGTCGAAGCATTTTGGCGATATTAATAGGACGGCAGTGCGTCCTCCCGCAGAGGCCGTCTTATTTATAAGCGGCCCGCGCGGACGAGACCGAAACCGACTCTATGTCCGCGTTACCGAATTAGAACGCTTTCGACTGTTTTGACATTCGATCGCGTCAACGCATTGTTTACTCTCTGAGCTCGCGGAAACTTCGTCCGAAGCGTCGTTTGCCAAGTCGAATCCGAAACTCACGCGAACCGCGCTCATTTTACACGATCGCATCTAATGCAGAAAGTGTTAAAATGGAACACCTACATATTTTTACTTGGCATGTCCGTACGGTCGCGACAAATCAAATGATATGTGTATGGGATCGGTAACATTGAGTCTAAATTGCACAGTTCGCTAGTAACACATTGCTCAGAGACATACTCTCAAATGTATAGTAGTCAAAGATCAAGGTCAGAGAGAGAGCGAAGGCAGAGACGCCGAGTCGAACGTCTCGAGAGTCCGCAGAGCCGTCGAGCGGATCGAAGAAAAGCGTCCGCAACTAAATCATTGGATCGGATCAAAAGCGCAGCGTTCGAACGACGCGAAAGAAAACGAGCCTGCGTTCTATGCCGGAATAGAGCGATACATTTTCCAAGATGACACTTGTACAAAATTTGTCTCCGGATGATGGAATTATTTTCAAATGACAATTCGCATAAAACATCATACGAATTTCTTTAAATAACAAAAGGTAAAATTAATAAGAAAAGAAGGTTCCGCGAAAAAGCGGAACAGGTGGGGAAGCCGAAGCCCTCGTTATCGCAAATAAACATCCCTCACATCGTTCTGACAGAAATTTTACAATGCGATATGCGCTCCAAAATTATTACTGACGATGGACGGTTTAGATGTGAACTTTTCAAGAAGATAAATATCTAATCTCCTCCCGTTGTACGAATGTTTTTAATTAATTATATGTAAAATATACGCAAACGCACACCCATGATTTTATTGCTTCGATAAAAAACAGGAATGTGTGAATATTTCGATCTCAGAAGAACGATGGCAGCGCGCTCGAGAGATTCGCACGGCTCGAGCTGAACCGATGCCGACAGATCGTTCGGTTCGGACGGAGGTTTCCGCTCGAAGACTGTCGCGTCCGAATTGAACTCTGCGACGAGAGCCGAGCGTCCTCGGGGCGATCTGCGATCTGTGAGCCGTCCCTGCATCCTTGCAGTTCTCATCGACGCGCGAATTAGGTCGTCATGTAAACCGATATATTTTGACACGGAATCCGCCATATAAATGATGTATGCCATCTTATACCGAGATTCATCGAGATTTTTCTCAAAAATTGATATTTCGACGTCAGGATTTTCAGTAGAGTTGTACGCTGGCGTTACTTTTTGTAAATTTCGTGGCTATGCAAATATTCACTTTTATGCTGTGGGAGAGAGCTTTCGATGATATTGCTTAGAATTTAGTACCCGTTCATCTTACGAACGCGCAGATTAGATTCGCATTCGGGATCGAAATTGACTCCAGGGATCTGAGCGACGCCCATCCGAGGACGACGGAGCGAAGTCCGTTCGAAAGAACGAAGATCGTCTACGGAACGATGAGGCGCATTTCTCTCAACTCGCGCGTGCCGAGTTATCGTTTTCGACGAACGCGTCGCATTCGAACGCTCGCAAAATTATTAAATGCGAACGCTTCGAGCATATGAAAGTGGAATTCCACAAACGGACAATTTTTTACGTACTTTCTGTTTACAATTCTTCTTCTTCAAAATCTACACATTTTTAAAGAATCCAACCCTTTTCACTTGCATTTTTGTTGTAAGCGTAGCTCTAGCTCGTAATTAATTTCGCGTGTTTTTCAGATTTCATACTCGAAATTTAAAATTAAAAGAAAATGTTTCAGATCAGTTTTTTGTTTACAAAAATTTACACAGTCGTAAAAAAAGGCGCTTTTCAAAAGTTTTAATCTGAATGTGCGAATTTCATTTTAAAACTTTCTAAAACATTACAGTTGAATTTTTTTGCAATTTTATTTATTGGAATATGAACATCGTTGTCGTAGTTTTGTTTCGATATCGATTGATTGCATTCAAATCATTATCAATATTAAAAGAGAATTCTTGTTCGGAAAATGATTAAATTTTCCTTAATTTTTACATTTTTAGCTAAAATACGTACATATGGACGCGGAGATCTGTGCTTCGATAGTAAAATAGTATGTATAGTATACATGAACAGAACGTAATACACGGTACATACGCGAGTTTAAAATTTGGCGACATTTGAGTGGAAAGGGTCACAACCTACGATCGATAACACAGTTGATAAGAGTACTAATAATTGTATATACTCAGGCGTTAATGTTAAAATATTCATATAACGAGATTGTCAATGATATGGATCGACTGAAAAAAAGTTGTCGACTCATCGTCGCATCACCGACGCTGAGCGACTCCGCGTCGAGCGAAGGGGACGGGTCGCGAGCTTCGGAGATCCGACGTCGACGGAAACAAATTATTTTATAGTTTTGACGAGCATCGTATGCAGAAACGCTTGCGACGCGAGAGCGGCAGAAGACTGTTTTTAGTTTATAACTATTTAAATCGATCGCCGTAATTCTAATTACGATGATTATGAAAAGAGCGAGAAAACGATATTAGATTAGTGAAGTTTCTTAGATTTCTACGCTGATATTTAAAGAAGAAGAACGCGATCGAGTCCGTCGTCGGTCGAATAGATTCGAAACAAACAGGCGCATTTCGAAGCGGTCGAAAGCCATCCAATCGATCGACCGTCGCGCTGGACGCGGACGCCTCGCTGCGTTGGGTTGTATCTCGACGCACACCGATATGGGAAAAATCAAGGAGACGACCGACGCGAGAAAGTGCACAGGAGGAAACTTGCAATTTGTATATGAACGCTGTCAATCTGCATTCGCCGCTCCGAGAGAAACGAGAGCCGACAGCGTCGCGCTTCCTTTCTATTCTTCGACACTCGACGACGCCCGTTTCGAAGGCGGTCGCGAGTGCCTTCGGTTCTGCTAAAATTGAACGCTTTTCTAAAACGCATCATCTCAAAGATGCACCGGGTCGTCGGACTGAAGCGTCACGCGTCGACCGGTCGGCGGCCGCAAGAGCGATTTGACGTAATGCGTTTTGAAATCCACAACACACCCGGACCTCGACTCGGAGAAGACTCTATCCGAGGCGTAATAAAGAGTAAAACTGATATAGACATTTTATTCCCATCCGACGTATTCGACACATTTAATTCAATTCCAATCGTGAAGAGAAAACATAGACAAGTGAAACGGTCTGCAACGACAGTGGGCAGAGCGAAGGAAAGACGGATCGGCAACCGGAATATCCAGAAAACGCACGGACGCAATGGGTAATATTGGGGTCGATTCTTTCACTATTATTGTAAAAAATCAGAAGTGACTTCCTAGCTCGGGAAAATAAACACCGATACGAACAATTAAGCCGGTCTGGGTCTAATGCGACAGTGAGTTTTAAAAATATCGTTTAAAAATAATGGTATTTCGGAAACTGTATCCTATATCCTGAAAAATATCCTGTGAAATTTACTTATCCTTCAAATGCGATAGGTCAATCATGTGTGATGCTTTTAATAGAAATAACAATTCCAAGTTTTAATACAATTTTTAATAAAATCAGTTTTTAAAATGCAATGCAAAATAATTCGAAACTTTGAATGTATTCATGGATGCGCGAATTTTTCCATCAAAGGGACATCGATGAAAAATAAATTTGGGATTTTATCGTGGATTTTGTAGACGATAAGTTCAGACTCCGGTGAAGGATCGGCCGGTGCTGCGAAGCGAGCGGGCCGGCGGAGGAGGAGGACGAGGACGAGGACGTCGACTTATTTTTTCTTCGCGCCGTGAATTTGTCTACGGTATTATTAGACCGCCGGTGCACGTAAACGCGATTCAATTTATAAAAATAGTGCGCGTAAAACAAAAATTGAAATTCGACAATGTCGACGGAGTAGCGGCATTAAATTTCTGCAAAACGGGCACTGAACGACAAAACGTCCATTATTTTTTTACTGAAACCGTTCGGCATCGCATTCGGCGACCTACGCTTTCGAAACGATCAAAACTTCAAATGTATCTTTTCAAATGTCGAACGCGATGTCGAAACATACGGACAGAGAATCAAACAACGAAAACTATCGAAAAAAGCAACGAACGAAACTCGAGCGAGATATGCACGCAGTCACGTTTACCGCGACATGACAACGTATCTTCCTCTTTCTAGGAAGCTGTGCGTTCATATTGAGAAGAATCGATTGTAATTTCGTTCATTCGCTAAAAAAAACGAATATTAGTTTCGTCAATACCGCAAGTCAAACAGCGTCACTCGTTCGATCAGTCGAACGGATCTAAGTCTGCAGATAGTTCCGCAGTGGAAGTATCGGCACGCGACTCGATCTTTCCGGGTCCAAATCTACGGGAAGCGCGACCGACGTCGACATTTTCGAGCTCATTTCTCCGCACGCGGGAGACTTTTCCGGGGAAGGATATTTCTGTGTGACAGTTTACGAGTGATTTTTACGCGCACGTGAAATATACCGACATCTCAGACAGAGCGCATCGAAGACGATTCGGAACGGAGACGAGCGCGAGAGCAGACGCGTCCGTCGGGCTCGCGGTCGCGACGGATCTGTCGATTGACAATTTAAATGCGGTAATCTACAAGGAAACGTATTATAATGAAAATGAATAAAATAAGAGTCATGGCAGTCGACGTCGAGAGACGAAGGGATCTGATGCGATTCGACAAGAATCCGAGCGAAGAGACGAAGTCGCCGAAGAGTCGCACGCCGGAGGACGACTGCTGCGAGTCGAAATACATATTCTACAATAATATACGGCGCCGACTTTTCGAATAGCCGAAGACTCAACTTTTTTACGTAACAGTTGGAGTATTATTGCGGTCATGTCGTTCGATAAGATAAGCGGCAGACGAGCGTACTTTGATAATTCAGTATTCGCATTCGTCACTTTCGGCTCTCGCCTCGGTTCGTGAGAGAAATGCACTGAAAGTTAAAAAAAAGTGTCGTCGCACCTCGAATTGCATGTCCCCGACGCGAAATATACATCCGCCGAAAAGAGAGTATCGCGGCTTCGGACCGAGCCCGGGGAGAGAAAGGGGCTAGAGGGCGACCTTGTGTCCGGAGTCGCGGTGCTGGGCCGGAGGCTGAGGGGGAGGCTTGGCGGCGTCTAGCGGCGTGGGCTGCGCGCGGCGACGCTTGCCGCTCGCGGGCTGCTGCGGCTGCTGGTGCTGCTGCTGGTGTTGTTGCTGATGTTGCTGAGGATGCTGCTGATGCTGCTGATGCTGCTGCTGCTGCTGCGAGGGGCTGCGGCACGGCGGAGGCTGCGGCACGTCCAACTGGCGGTATGCGGCCCGCTCACTAAACATCTCATGCATTCCCTGCAAAGAAAAAAATCGATTTAGCCCTTACCACGACGAATTGCATTTTTACATTCAAACCGAGTTACGCTCCTTTAGAATACGACGAGATCGAAAACAGTCTCGGGGTTTAAATTCGAATGTTCGCAACGGAAGGGGGATCAGCGCGAAGAGCGTCGTCGCCCGATACGAACGAACGTCGGAAAGTCGCAGGGAATCCGCACGACTCGGAGATACGGGATCGAAGGTCGATTCGGATCGAGGATCGGACGCTCGAAGACGACCTTCGTCGGGAGGCCTCGGTTCGGAAGCGGGTCTCGAGTCGCGTCGGACGACGGGACGACCGGAGAAGCGTCCTTAGCCGAAGAGACTCGCTCCCGCGGAAGGCCGGGCGAGAGAAGAAACTCGCAGAGGAGAAACGGACCGATCGCGGAAGTGTCTTTCCGGGAGAACTCGTCGGTTCTACTGTGAAATAAATAATGACGCATCTCACTCGATTGCGAGTCCTCGTCTGCGCCCGATGCCTCACAGCGCGTTTTCCCATCGAAGACACGTTTGTGAGTAAAAAACTACGATTACAGTTGGATCTCGATTATCGAGATCGGCCAAATAGACAAATTCAGACAAGGCGGGTGGGACATTAAATTGATCGACTTATTGACTTTTCATATTTGCTCGACTCGTCTCTTCGTCTAGAAAAGGCGCGAGATCGTACACGAGTCTTTATCGCGTCGGCCGCATTCGAGACGTCTCGAGCCTCGCAGAGATAAATATTCATAATTGCAGTCACGTGTTAAATAACAAATTCGTTAGGTATAAATTATTGGATATTGTAAAATCTGAATGTAAAAGTCCTCGAAACGTTTATTTAAGCTCGCACAGATATCTTATGTTTTCATTTGTGCAAATTTCATCGCGTGTCACAAGCGCGTAAATAAGCTTGTTTTTATTTTAAATATTTTAGTTTTCAATTTTGCTTTGACAATTGATATAAACGAACAAGTAAATGATTACAATTTTGAAAATATATTTGTCTAACGACATAGCTAGTAGAACAAACGTAATACATTTCCAAAATGAATTAAAAGATAACGGAATCATAGATTACTATACATAATAATACTCGAATATAGTGGAAACTATTGTTTATTTACATTTATATATGTCTGAAATTGAACAACCTTAACATCCTTAACATTTACGGTTTTTCCTAGAATATATATCTTTTTGAAAATGTGGTCGTCGGCCACACTTTCTATAGATTCGAGTCCAGAATGTTTGAGTCGCATTAAGCGTGGAAACGCGTGCAAAAGACGCTATGTCTACCGCATGCAAAAATGTCGTTTCGAGAAAAATGCGTTTAAAGTTTTAAGTACTCATTTTCTTGAAAAGGAAAATATACTACTAATCAGCAATTCCAGCAATGCAGGCTGCAGTGTATGTTGCGATTTCTAGTATTTTTTTGGCAATAAAAAATATATTTCGGTACCAGAGACCATACGCACTCGTTGAAACGAGCCAAAGCATCTTTTCAATAAATTATCAGACGTTAATTATTCATAAATGGCTCTTAAGATTTGCTGAACATCCTGTGTGAGAGAGGGAGATTGCTTGTACAAATATAACGATCTTGTAGTTGCATGTTTTTGCAATTCGCAACAAGAATCTGCTCCTACCGGTCAGTATGAATGCTGAGGGGCTTCATCAGTCCATGCTTTCCACTTTCTTGTTCGTCTTTTTTAAAACTGTATTAACATTTTTTTGACTCAATTTGCTCCTTACTAGAATAAAGATAAGAAAGGTCTCCAATAGGAATCTCTGGCCTGCAAACAAAAGCAAGTATGTATAGGGGCAAGCCTGCGGGCGCAGCGATCTCAGAGCCGCCGGGGTGCAGTCTAGATGGAGTTGTTGCTTCGAGCGCATTACGCGAATTAGCTGTAAAGCATTCAAATAATCCGAGTTTCTTCACCAAAATTATGGACGATTTTCTTAGAGACATGTCCTTTCGAAAAATGAAATTTAAAATTTGGCGATTTGATTTTTTTGGCGTGATAAAGTGAGATGACCCCTTAAATGCGAAACTTTTAAGGAGCCCAGGAGATTTTATAAAAATGTATAGACGTTATCGTATAATGTTATCAGACGTTTTCCATGTAGTTTAAGGCAGAGGTCGACATTTTTTTTGAGAGGGTTAAAATGTAAAAAAATAAGTTCGGCGGGCCAGTTGAGCGAACTCAAAAATATTAACGTTTACTCTCAAAGCGATAAAAAACATGTACTATTTTTATAAACAACTTAAATGATAAAATAATCAGCATTTATTGGGATAAATAACAAATACAATGGAAAGTTAATTATTCCAAAAGAGTCGTCAATTTAGTTAATTTTTCATATTTCCAATGATTCTTTCGTTTTTCTCGGCGTCGTAATAAGTTCTACAGTAAGGAACGGTCGTCGAAATGTTCTCATATCGTTGTTATTTCTCCGTATGAATCAACGGAAAGGTTAAAAAAACACGCACATCAACGATATAAAAGCAATTAATAAAACTGACGATGAAAATAATACTTGTTTGGCATTTACGAGGCCTATTGATATTTATCATTCAAAATCCATATACCGTTCTGCGTCATTTATGACTGTAAATATGTACATACGTACATATTTAAAACGCTTTTTAATTTTTCGCTATTGTTGCTTTTTAAGATTGTACCTCATCTAGATGTTATTAAAATAATGTAAACGAAGTTAGTTCGCGTCACCGTAGAGGCTCAGTTGAATATCGTTCGAGTGTCTATCAAAATACATACAACGTAAAAGAGATTTGAGATAAAAATCTGGACTATAGTGTTCCGCAAATCGAGATTTTACCCAATTTGAAAAAAAATGATTTTATCGATTCGCAATGATTTTGATTTCAAATTATTCTGTAATGTATTCTTATTATTCTAATTGTCAAAGCGGTTTATTCGATATAACTATTCTCGATCTTAATTTGGTATCGAAACTGACGCGTCTCTCACTAGCGTTCCGCTCTATTCTCGTCGAAGACTCGCCTTCTTTGTTACATTTTGGTATGTCCAAAGTGTGGAATTAAATTGTAAAGGGTGGATTAACTTTAATGCCCCTAGTTGAAAAATACGCGGGAAAAGCGAGTCGTGCGTGAGCCGAGCGGGTCCTCGTTTTTTCATTTCCATTCGGAATTATCGACGGACTCTCCTCCAACTGAACGCCGTTTACGTTGACGAGCTGCTGGATCACTTTATTGTCCGAGAAGACGACGTTCTGGAAAGTTTCGTTCGTAAGTGTCATATTGCTTTTATTCTTTCAAATAAACGGTCGTAATCCATTGGGGAATTGCCACAAATGATACTATCGCAGCAGGCAGACGTCGGTTCGGTAATTTCGCGTTTCGTCGGTGGATCCTACGCGAAGACTATCGGGTCCCGTGACAGAGGGACGATGATACTGATCATTTTTAAACATTAACTAAAATTCATTTGCCTCTTCTACTTTATAATAACGTTTGCATTCAAACAATTCGCGTTATACGTATAAAAATATGTTTTTTTGTGCATTCAATTCGGAGACGCGAGAAGCAAATTGACAACCCTGAAAATCTATTTTCACAAAGAGACTTATCAGCGAGTGTTGTCGATAAAAAAGATAATAGCACAACGCATTTTACGAAATCTCCCGGGACAACGAGAGCGTCGACGGGCTGCGACAGTCCGACACGTCGGTGGCCAGTCGACGGATAGACATGCCCGACCTCTCTTCCAGATTTACTTTTTTTTATCACGGGAGATCGACTAGACGATTGACGAGCGGAGCGCGAAATATAATCGACTTTTCTGTATAAAAAAATGCTTAAAAATAGAGCGACAGCGAAAAAACATGTTGACTGACAATAAAGCAATTTTCTTCTGCGAAAAATCGTTTAGCGTTCTTCAAACAATATCGCAGAAGAAAATAATAAAAAACGGGGTCGTATTTTTATTCACTCGATCCTTCCGCGATGTCATAATTTATTTTCCGATGAAGTTAAAAATATGTGACAACGATGCACGCAGAATGATGTAATTTTTTAAAACTCAACATCGACACGTTACATCCTACCGGGCGTCGCGACGAAGCCGCCGCAGTCATATGTCAGTTGTCGTTCTTTGATAAAAAAATGACACTAGTGCGTTTCAAAATTGTAACGACGCCGTTCGCAGTCGACTCGGTTCGAAAGAGGCGAACAGATAATGTCAACGGTTACGATGCGCGTGAGAATTTCACATGATGCGATTCGAGGCAGTCGTTCGGGAGTTCGCGAGAATAACAGGACACGACCGAGACAAATCTTGCACAACCGAAGGACGCTAGTCAATCATCGATAAGAAATCTCGTTTGCGCATTTTATCTGCGAATTTATGGCCTTTTCATTCTTGAGATTATCACACAGACGCGATTTCTCTCATGCCACAAGAAATACAGAGAAACGTCGGTGTCTTTAACGCTCTGCAAAGCTTAAGAGGGTTGCTCACGAGAGGGTTTTCGAACGACATTTTTCTCAAACAGAACGAAATAGCCTTATATCATGTTAATTTTAATAAGCATCCTATTATTGTAAAATTATGAATACAAAGGTCGGAGGCAATCGACGCTCACCCAACGGAGCATTCCCAAAAAGAAGAGCACGGCGTCTGGGATTAATCGAAACGGGTTTCGTTTACGAATATGAAAATGCGCAGAACGATTCTGAGCTGTAATATTAAGAGGGGTTTTCAATCGGACCGAAATAGATTACAATGCACGTAAATATAATGTAATATAATAGCGTTAGATTATAATCAACGACATTATTTATCTATATACAAAAGTCCGATACTTAATTGAACATTTTTACATAACTTACAATTACAGAAACGAGAACATCCGTATAGATAATTTTCTTATTATAATGTATGAAGCGAGATCGGTATCTCTCACGTAATAGAAAATTATAGTTAAAATCGTTTTAAAATGATAATATTCATCAATAATGCTTATATTATGAGCTTAAAAAATATGAACTAGTATTGATAGATCGAAATTTAACATTTTGACGTAAAATGATTTACAGCATGCATCGAGCAATTGATAACAGAAACGGGCTGCATTAAAGCGCCGACCGGTGGGGCGGACTCGGGACACTACTTTAATGTTTTCGTCCAGGAACTGAACGGGAGGATATTAATTGCGCGCATGAGCTAATTAATGTTGATCTAAATTTAGCATGCGGCTCCAGTCAACGAAGGCGGGCGGCAGAGGCTCGTTTCTCATTCCATTCATTCCTTTCAAGTTACATTCTTAGTTCGACGTCCGCGGCAACCAGAGGGGACGACGTCTCCTCGACGAGATTACCCCGAGAACGCAAATTACCTTTTACCACAGTCCTTTTTCATCTGTTTCAGTCTATTTTTTTAAAATTGTTTGGAATATTGTCCATTTTATTCTCATTGATTTTTTTTATTATTCAAATTGAAAATCCTAATTTAGATATTTCTAACTAAATAAGATAGAGCGGGAAAAGGATCGCTCTCCTCGCATCGGCGCAAAGAGAAACGCGAAAATATATATGCCTATAAAAAAATGTATCCATACACGGAGACAACTTTTCTCGTATGTCACGTTAAATCTCTATCTAAGTTGCGTACCAAATCAACATTGACGTTTCCTTAAATAAATATATTTTAAATAATATTCCAGTCAGTACGCGACCAATTTAAATACCGTCCATTCAAGGAGAGCGACGAACGAAACGAACACCACATCTAAGGACAGTATTTTGTCATTCGAGTTCGGAACGGATCGCGCAGGAAGGTCTACGTCGCGATGTATCTATTTGTATGAAAAAAATTGACGGACGAGTCGTCGGAGGGTTTCGAAAGTCCAGGCTCTGCGCATCGCGAAAAATATTGAGCAGCGATCGCAGTCGACGAGCACCGCCGAGTCTGCGACCTGTGAATTCATCCGTCGGAAAAATAAGCAGTCGCAAGGCGACAGACGGAATAGCTGCGAGGAGGAGCTCAACAGATAAGACGGACAATCAGCGTGTGCAGTTTTTTCTGCAGCTTCGAATGGCAACGCAACGTTCGAGAGCGACGCCGGTGAAAGGTGTTACAGATTCGGAGCGTTGCCAACGCGCAACCGAGATAAAGAGAAAAGCCACGAAGCGCTGCTCCGATGCCTTTTTTATAACACCTTCCTGCGAGATCTCTCATAACTCACCAATTCCACACTCGGGGCCGGCTCTTCTTCTCTCCGCCCGCGAAGCACTCGTCCTCGACGCTTCTCTCTATACGATGTTGCGAATCTTGCTTGTCAAAATTCAATAGAAAATATTTAGTTTGCGTTCAATATAACGTAGTTAAAAGTTCTCGACTCGAAACAATACTTCGATTAAAATTAAAACACTGCAGAGAGTGCAAAAGTTTAACGCTTCGACATTTTCCGCCGTGAGGGCTTTCAGAGCGGCGCGCTGTTATCGGCAGTTTGAAAGCTACGATTGAGTAGCGGACTGGGTTGTTTTTTTTTTTTTTTAATAGAATTAAACCAATGAATTCATAAATTCGATTGAGACGAAGCATCAGTGGATATAATATGCCCTTTAATAGTGACGAATAAAATCTGACTTAGAAATCATATTCCAGAAAAAGCATATCGATGCATGCGAATCTCGCAATGTTTGATTGTATTTGAGCAAAATTTTACGAAAGATCTCGCATAATGTAATAGTTAAAAAATATTTAGAAAAGCGTTGCAATAGACCGTGCAATTTAGTTGCGCAATCCGAACGGAACGTTATGAAATCGAATGCATTATTTAGTAGGCCGATGCAACGCAAAGCCGAGAAATTTCCAGTTACGGATATATATTGGGAGAAAAATCTACGAGAGATTGCTGAACGCGAATCGTTTTTACGGTTCATCCTAATAATCAACCATAAAACAATGGAAAATACGCTGCGAATTCGAGTACGAAACTACTACTACTGATTTAGCTCACCTTCCACCGTTAAATCCGACTGGATATATTTCATATAACATTTCGACTTAAATTTGCGGATATATTAGAATATATATTCATATATTCGCGAGAATATTCCTCGAATTGCGTTTCGACGAGGCCCGCGTGTGCGCCACGGGCACATATTATTGAACATTCGCGGAATCGAACGAAAAAAACGCGTCGCCTGCGAAGCAAATTCGAATCTTCCGAAGAATACTGAAATTCGAATTTAGCGTTCGAAAAAATAGAGGGCCGAAAGCGGATCGATATTCCATTACGCAACGCGCTTAATTTTCGACGCAAGATTAATACCGGGGGTTGAGAGATAATGCGATGTAATTTCGTCGCAGAGAACGCGGCCCGAGTAACATTACGCGAAAGGATAACTGAATACATTTGCAAAATAAACAATACGCGACAATACGTTCGTTCCGACGAGTGCAGCGTAGTATTATTCGAATGCCACGATCGTTCTCGTCGAAAGGTCACCTCGTCGAATTAACGACTCGAAATGAAAATATTTGTAGTTTGATCTCAAACATAGCTCAGATTCTCGAATAGAGTCCCTCGTCAAGATAAAAGAGAGGTACGTATGATACTATTCATCTCAAACGGTATCTCAAAGACGTCATCGGACAAACACATATATTAGGGGAATCATAAAGAAATCTCGCATTTTATCACCTTGAAAAAAAAAAATGAATTTTATTATTAGGAGTAAATCAGATCAGATATTAAAATCAGACCTTGCCAATTTGTTTTCATTGAATCGATGAAATTTATCGAGAAGCACTAACAGAATGTGGATGTCAATCTTGATTTCAAATGTTCAAAATCAGGCAATAGAAATTTAAAAAATGCTCTCAAATTTGGACCTCCCTTAAAAAATATTTATGACATATTGAAATCTCTGATAGTCTCAGATGTCGGTTTAACCGTTGAGAAATTATTACAAAAACTCAAATCTCCTCGGTCCACTGTAATATTACACTAAGCTATATATCAAAAAAAGAGAGAAATATGCCAATTCCGATCCAATAGTGTGAATACTATGATTGTTTCTTGTGTAAGAATATTTGATTAGACCGAGATCAGAGTGAGATCGAACCGTTCACGGCACCATAGTGTGAATTCTAGAATTACTGGACTGAACGTTCTAACATAGCGACGATTAGATGGAAAATCGATAAATTAAAATTATTCAATAACACCGGAAGCAGCTAATAGCTTTCCCACGTAACTTAAGACAATTTTCAATAATGTAATATATCAAAAGACGGCGATCACCTCGGTCTAAATCATGACCTGAGCAGGTCACTGTTCAAGCTTTTCATAGACTTTCCTTTTAATCGTGCAAGTATTTTAGCGCTTTTGTTTTTTGAGCTATAGTTTCCTTCGCTTATCGATTGTTAAAATATTGCAATTGGCAAGTCTTAAAGCGAAATTCAATTTGTTAGTGAGCGATGAAACTACATAGTAATAGCATGTTTTATCCTTTGTCATTATTATTTTTATCTAGAAAACAATGTTTCATACGATTTGTAAACAGTGTGTTGTTATCAGTGGTTTGAAAGTGACAATGGAAAAAAAATAACACCGATATAATAAATTATACATAGAGTAATTTGTAATGATACAAATCAAACGTTTACACTTATCACCTGTTACTAATACAATTTTAAACTGCAATGAATCTGCAAAGAACAAATAACAACACAAACGCAAGTTAACAAAGAGAGACATTAAATTTAATGAGAAAGTATTTGTTTTTTTCATTTTGCACTATTGCTTTTTAAAAATACTATACAACATAGATGCATGTGTGAATTTGAAAGAAAACAACTAGATTATAGATTAAAATAATCCGATTATCATCAGTAAGTCCGGTACTGTCTACTAAAAGACAAAGGTTCATCTAAATAGCGTTCATTTATCTCCTACGGTGGGTTTAAAATCTCACTCGCTCATCGGATATTAATTCTGGTGGGGGCTAAAATAAGACGTGACAACGCGTCCGATGATACGTTGTCGCGAGCTCGTTCATATCCGACGATATGCGATACATTTCTCAATAGCAATTGTTTGATTTGTCAATGGAAAGTTTGTAAACGGATAAACAAACTCATGATAAGGTCGTTAATAAATCATTTAACAACAATTGAGATACTCGGTCGTATGATTCAAAAATATTTGTTATAATATATAATAAAAAAATGCGTAAATCACATCGCAGCCACATGCGAGTACGATTAGAGTCCCTTCGATCACATCTATACTATTCATATAATACATTCAATTTTTCGTACTATCGATATTTGATCACCTAACGGGCCATCCGAGTGAAGGTACCGAAGGCCGCTTTCGTAGCTTTATAAAGATTTCGGGTGACGAGAGACATACAAGTGCGACGCTGGTCAGGATGAAGATCTAAGTGATGCTTGTGTGCATTTAAGAATAGCTTTTACAATTGATATGGTGCACGATCAACGTGAATATACTCACTTCGCAGGAATGGTAAGCTTCGTCCAGTCGAATAGGAAAAAGGAATATATATATTATTACATAAACATACTAACTGGATGATTTTGGAAGCCGTTGCTGTAGTCGAAAGTGGCGAAGCCGTTGGCGGCGAAATCGATTTTCTCGTCGGTCAACATTGGAAGATGTAGTTTGGCACCGAAATATAAGCTGTCAATCCCTCATACTCTACGAGTGTCGGATTCGTCGATCGCTGCTTTTGAATAAAACGTTTAATAGGAAAAGGTGGGAAAAATCGGATGCGACACGATTACGATCTAAATCATGCACACATTAACACTTTAGCATTATAACCTGACTGAAATTATAAGTTTTCCATTCGGGCGATAATTGCGTTTACTTGGCACCGATCGCGTCTGACAAATCGAATTATGATACATGTAATTTGTGGACATTCTCAAGTTGGAAATTTGCACATAACGAGGGCGCGAAACGGCAGCAACGATGACGGTTCACATTGGAGAATCACGAAAACCGAGCCACATCAAGTAGGCTATTCTTTTTGCGATCACGATGTCACGACATGGACGATTTGGATCGCTGAATTTGAAAATTACACTGCTATTTCGCATCGACGTCCCCGAGACGCAGGATCGTTACCGACTAGCCTGAATACGTCAGTCGCTTTATAAATAAAACACGCCGCTTTAAAAAAATAGGTCGTCGAATAATTGAGCGCTCTTCTTCGGACTGGTCTCATATAATTCACGAATCGATACAATGCGATTTCGATAAATAATAGGAATTAAAAAAAAAGAACTTTGATCCATCTCAAATTTATAGAGCGAAGATGATATTCAAAGGAAGTATGTATTTATCGCCATATAACAAAGCGTCTCTTACATTGTCGAGATAATTGTCGCACAATGAAGGATTAGAGTTATCTCCTCTGTTGAACGAAAATACACTAAATCTGACTTTGCTAAAGAGCACCCAGACGACGATTTTCGACAATCGATTAGTAGAGCGCGACGTCCTATCTTATCGACTGCAATGAAATGTAGTTTGTAAACAAATTCGTTTCGTATCGATTTCTACGTGTATAGGTTGAATCGTCGCCAGGCCCCGTCGCACGAAGCCATTCACAAAAATAAGGCAAAATATACACTACAGCATATTATCAGGATTATACGCTTCATTCAACGGTCTGGCGAATTCAATTTACAGTCGATTCCATTATGAATATTTCAGAAAGCAAATGGAAATCCGACGAAATTGAAATGAGGTTGTATGGTGAGTGAATCGCGATAATTATACGTTGTTTTTACCATTTCTATGATCATACTCGACCGCTCTGATCATCGGAAACTTCCATTCGACACTCTTCAACAAATAAAAGCTCATTCAGCGCGTTATTAAAATTGAAATGATTGCTAAAAGGTTCATTTTTACAAAACCCAATATCGAATGAAAATTTCATAGCAAAAAAAAAATCAATCCTAAGTAAAACTGTTTTGGGTACTCCAATTCACAGACTGTACAAAATAGAACGTCATTGATTATTCCGAGAAATAAACGCGAAGTTTGCCAACATTTATTCAAAAAATATATAAATACAGGATGGAAAATACAAGAAACCCGTTTCAATGCGGCAATTAGAAACAATGTAATAATTAGCAGCTATGATCTGTAATTGTCGATTTAATTACGTCGTGAAAATATATAAAAAATATTAATAATGAGATGAGACCTGCCTATATCATTTTAATAATAGTATTAGGCTCATTCCTTAGGTTATTTCAGTCTGAGTAGTTAATAATATTTCTACAAATCTCGAATTCAGAAATATTATTATCTTAATTCGAAACGCTGTAAAATCGATGTTCGTCAACTTGCGCTCTCGTCGAGAGGAGTGTTTATGGCTACCAGTGTTGACGTAGAATTCTCAATTATGGATAATGACTGCCAAAATGCACCAGAAAGCGTTAACTTTCAGCAGATAGATTGAGATTAATGCTCGGTTTCATCGTACTCTTTCGAAATATCTATCCGTTTTGATTTAATTGCAATGTCAATTGTCTGGTGATCCTTGATGATGTCAACAACGCTGCAATACAACTATAGAGTTTAAAAATACAGCAGCTAGATTATATTTTATGAATATAGAGTATATTGTGATGCAGGCGCGCCTTTCGAATGAAAACACTTCAAATGGACACATCCATGGAAAATATCGAAGCCACCGTAGGTCGAAATGAAGCCGGAAACATTTCCTACGAGAAATATATTTTCATGGGCTTCGTGCGACCGGACTATTATTGGAATGGTGAAGGTCTACAATCAAATTGTTTACGTGTACGCGGTATAAGCAAATATCCACTAACACCATTATGATCCGAGATGGTTCTCGTTTTTAATACGCCACTCCCTGCTGCAAAATTTGCACGTTCATCAGTTCTCAAATTTGATGTTCGAGTTCGGATATTTGAGTTTGCGAAAGATAATCGTTTATGTTAAAACAGGATGCTTTCTCATGTTCGTAAATAACGCAATGCACGACTAATTTATTAAAAATGGGCACGCTCATATTGGCGATTTAACAGTTACAATGGAATGGCATAATTAACGCTCGGTTTGACCTAACCCTATAATCAATTAAATGCTATAATTGTTATGGACGATCGTCAGTTACTCACAGCGCGTGGACATAATGAAGTTTTTAAATTTGACTTTCGAGATGATGACGTTGCGTTTCCATTTCGACGCCGTCGTCTCCGCTGGAGACGAGCACAATTTCCCGAGGAAATGATTTCCGTAATGAGATCGGTGGATCGCAAAAAGAGAACTCGTCAGTCGCGCAGTCGTCGGCAAAAGAATTTCGTCAACTTAATAATGTGCATTGAATCGGGTTCGCTGTTGGAGTTCCGAAACGGGACTTTAACCCATTGCCCTGAGTGCCAGTGGCTATTGTGATCGCTCTGTGCACTCTGCGTGCCATCAAATATATAATCACTTCCAAACTTTCCACATAGTCGTTTTCGAGCCCGCCGATGCAGTGCAGAAGATGTTTCCCAAAGGACTTACACAATTCAATATTAGTATACGCGAATCATGCTATAGTATTTTTTTAAAATTGTTTTATGTGATTATTTATAGAGCTGCATACTGAACGAATTTCATGTAACTGCTGTCAACAACACGAAGGTAGTTTAGAAAACTAACCTCGAGACATGAGACTTGCCCGATGGCAACCTTACACTGATCGAGGGCACAGTGCGATTTGAACATGACTATGATCTCGACTCGTTCAACTAAAACTAGGCAACTCAGATGAATGCGCCTACTACTGGACAAAGATATTCCCAACGCTTAAACGATTAAAAAGAGCGATGTTTTTTATTGCTTGGAAATGTAAAGGAATTATTAATAATGGGCAGAAGGGTTATATAAACAATGGAATAGTTTGAGTGCGGCTTTGGATAGAGCGTCTCGTCTACGTTGGGATATTTTATAACAAGCTCTCTCTGAAAAAATTTGAGAAATGAAAAATTTAACTAAAATTACTCGAAGACGTTTTTAATTCGTCAGAAATGCAAAGCGGTGAATATATTATCTCTTATTTTTTCTGAAAAATTAGCTTTAAATAGTAAAACTGAAAGTACGATGACATTATTCGGAGAAATTTTACGAGTTGACCTTTCCACATTTTATTAGAAATATTAAGCGAATTTTCTCGGCGGAAGATTCGGCGACGAAAATATACATACCCCGCAACATTATTTCACAAAGGAGAACATGATTTAATGCGTGGTTGTGGCCATCTCGGGAGAAACGGGGTATTTACGTAGGTGGACTGTAAATTACGTGCTTTTTCCTCCCTCCCAAGCAAGCTATCTTATATCCTCTGAAAAAAAGGGAGAAATTTTCAGCAAGCTTAATGATAGGCCGTACCGTAAATGGCAAAGCGTTTTAAACGCAACGAAAGGGCGTTTAAATTGAATGCCTTTTACCCTGACGACGCGATACAATAAACAACACAATTTACGCTAAATATGAATTTCAAAAAATTCTACACTTGAGCATAATCAAAATATTTGAACTATACCCGATCCCTTAAATTACGCGCTACATACGTTCCTACATAATGAATGTTTCACTGCAGGGAATAGAGTTAACTCTACGGTCTCACAACACGATATACTACATATGAACAAATGCAAAAATATATATTTGGAATTGTTGTTGTTATTTTATCACCAGAAAAAAAATTAAAAAATCGTGATCCACCCGACGAAGAACTATGATTTTTTAAATTATGATTAAGAAGTATGATAAAAATATCTTTTTATACTTCATTGAGTTAAAGAAACTTTTTTGTTTTGTGAAAACGCGTTAAATTAGAGTCGCGCGAAATATGGCGCGTAAATCGAAGGATGGTTGAATTTGATTTATAGCTTGAAAGGTTTCGCAGTGCGCGTACAAGCCAACTTATGAGAACTGTTGCTTTGCTATTTTTATGCCAATCGATATTTTACTACATTCTGAAAACGCGGCGAAAACTGATTTCTGCAAGGATGTCTAATAAAACTCATTCGATAATTTAATTACGTGGATCATAATGAAAAGTAGGAAGTTTGAGAATGCGCATTAAAGCGTTGCGAATTAGTATTATATAAGATTTTATTCATCAATACTACTGAATGAGTGAGTTTTTTTATATCGGTGAAGTGTTATTTTTTTCGAAGTTTCCTTTAACATCATCATACATTTTATGCTTTGGTTTGTGCGAAAAAATATATACATATATTAAAATTTTTAACCAAAATTCAGCTTTTCTTTCATTTCTGAATTTGGATGATCCTGAATGCCATTTCCACAAAATTTGTTTTATTAGTCTCTTCTATCGCCAGTAATTTTTGAAAACCTTCAACATTTATATCGTCAAAGTCTACCTCTACTACAGATTTACTTAGACAGAAAGCCCTTTCCAATAGAATCAAAAAGGTCGTCTAGAGTAGTTTTCCACTGTCTTCGGAAAAAACCTACTCAGTCTTTACAAACCTCCCACACTCTCTATCGAGACGGTCGCGAAAGCGTTCGTCAATACGTTCATTCAGGATACCTGCTGGGTGAGCGCTCGAAATGAAACTCGGTGGTAATGCTACCTTCAATATCGAGTGAATGAGGAGGTGAACGTAAGAGGCCCATAGTTCTGCAGTGGACTGCTTGTGGCTGCACTATGATGATATGATGACGATGACTTAGGCATATACTATTTTCAGCTGGCTCAATTAGATTTACGCGTTGAACCATAAAATTTTACATCATTCATTCAATGTTGTCGGGTCTTATTTCTTTGATGGATTAAATTATGACGTTAATGTACTCCAAAATCGTAAAGCGCTTCCATGTCTTTGATTCACGGTTGACCGTGTTCCAGCGACTATCTTGTATGCATGCCGTGTTATCATATATTTTATTATGCTACATAAAGTGTAGCATGAAAATATTACGCGGTGGATACGTCACTCGAAGCGGAACGAAGTGAGAGCATTGCAACCATTTTCTGGAAGTCTTGCAAGATTGATAAAATATTTTTTAATAAATTCATCGGAATCTATGATGATTCGATCATTCGGAGTAGGATTCTGTGATCAAATGAGATGCATTTAAATATATGTATCAACATCATCGAGAGGCGGGGTAATCTTGGCCTTTCTTTTGAATTAATCAAGCGAATCTCTGAGAATTACGTTAGATAAAAAAATGATTTATTTGGTTAAGGCTAAAGTTAGGGGTCTTTCTAAGATTTGTTCGGGCTTTGCGCTCGCCAGATCTGAGGGGTTGTAGGGCGGCGTTCTGTGCATTCGATGTCCTTCGGGAGTGAATTGTTGTCGTCGGTTGGTCGAACCAACCGGTTCGCCCGCCGTTGCATTCGTTTTTAAATTACGAAGCTGCACTTCACCTTGCATTTGAAAGCGTCTGTCTGGTGATCGTCGCCGATATCGTCGAAATGCTAAATTAATTATATTAACCTCTTTTGAGTCCCCTCCTTTCCGACGATGTAGAGCAGCTGCAGATAAAGAACAGCGCCCTTCTTCGCAAAGGCAAGGAGTACTGTCGTTTATCGAATACTATTTTTGAGGCTGTAGCCCTAGTAGTGGAGTAGAGGAGAAAAGTCAAAATATCAATAAATATTTTGATTGAAAACATTCAACTGTCAATCAAATAATATTTAAAAGCAGCCAACTGAAGACTTATCGACACAAAGATATGAGTGGAATTAACATTTGATTCATATATAAACCTCAACATTTGCCATCACCTTGAGGCTCATTGAGGTGACCGTCGAAAACCACTGTTGCGTTTTAACACAAACATAAAAAAAGGATTCGCAAGAATCGAGAGCAAAAATTTAACATTGGTTTTAAATATGTTGTAGTATCTACATGAATATTATTATTCGTGTAATTTTACGATCGTATGGGCTACATGAAGGATGGGCTACCGGCGGGGGGGGGGGGGGGGTTGGTAATTTGATAATTAAGTCGGTAATTTACAATGTTTGACAATAGTAGAAGGGGGGGGGGTAATATTTATATATAAACATCTTGATTATTGAATTATTTTTTTATCGTACAGGGTTTCACAAAATATATATATAGAATAATTATTAAATTGTATTTAGATTGAAGAAATTATAATCTAAAATCTAACACATTTTCAGAATCCAAACAGGTGCGGTAGGGCAAATTGGACTAATCGAGACAAAAAGCGAAACTCCAAGCAGCAGTTGGTTAAAAAGAGATGGAGAATTGTTTATAGTTTCTCTGTCTCTGTTTCACGTACGTTCATACACGCTACGCGCATGCGCCGCGCCTTGTAAACTTGTAATTTACCAAATCTTGTAGCTAAAGATTTCCATCAGCAAATGGAGAAAGCAATGCATAGAATGATAATATACGACCTCATCGAGGAAAAATAACCCTGGATAAAATTCGGGAATTAAAACACTTAACAGTCACCAGATTTGTATACGTGATTTTGTTTTAGTTATAATTTAATTTATGAGTTCGTCAGTCGTAATTTTTTTGAAATAATTTATAGGATCCAGAAGATTTCCAAAATATTGGCGATTGGTATTTGCAAAGGGAATCCTACTTGGGAGAATATCATCATTATCGCTCTCGATTTAATCAAATCGTCGTCTGGGCTTGAGATATCACTGGAGATTAGGGAATCCAATCCCGAGCCAAAATTTCGATCCCGGGATTTCATTAGACAATCCCGGGACCAGTCCCGGAATCCCGGGATTGGGATTTTCAATATTTTAAGAAATTACCTTGATGAATTTGATCAAAAATTACTAATAAGTCCATTTGTTCAATATAAAAAATCACTTGAAGGCCAAATAATTTTATTTATTTAAGAAAAGATAAAAATACAATTCAAAAATAGATAAATAAAACACTAAAAAATTCAAATATTATTTTGAAAATATGCCCGAAGTAACATTAACATTAAACATTAGTGTTTCGTCATTTAGAATGGATCTGATTTTGGAAGTCAGACAACTTGAGCCCTCATTTTCGTTTAACACCATCAATGTGACTGATAAAATTCCTTTCTGCTGAGACACGGACTAAAAATCGCAAAATTCCCGATTTCCCGACAAATTATTTATTTCCGTCGCTGTAGATAAATACTTATATACTATAATACTTTGATGTGATTTGTAATTATATTACGTAGGAATACAAAAATTCTGAACCCCGTATCTATTATATTTCATATCGATATTCCCACTATTAGAGTCGAGGTGTAGTAAATACATCACCGGTAGGGAAATGTTACTATAACAATTTTAAAAACATACATGTACGCTATATATGTATACATAGATTAGACAGTCACTGCTCCTATGCGTCGCCTATGTTCGCCAATTAGTAATTACGCCACTGTTTCCAAGCGTCCATATTTCGTCGGGAATGTCGTACACATGTACTATATGGGTGTCGGATTACAAGGGGCACCGGATTACTGCGGGTCTGCTTAATTTTTTTTATTATTTTATCAGACTGGCGTATTTATTCCCTTGTTCCCAAATTTGACCCTTTCCACTCATATATTTTTAGGTCATGTTTATTGTCAGTTATGTATGTTTCAGGCTTCTTACTTGAAATTTAAAATAAAATAGTCATTAAAAAAATAATAATGAATAGAACGTAACATATGGTACATGCACGACTTTAAAATGTTGGTGTCATAATGTCAACATGCGAGTGGAAGTCGAAATTCATTTGGCGACATAATGTCGACTTACGAGTGGATAATGTTAATATTTCACATCCTAGTGTGAATAAATAATAATATTCTATTTGAAATTAAAATGATGGCATTTAAAATAGAGCGCTATAAAGAATGATCGTATGTGTACGGTCACACTCGTCTGAGGCTTAACAACCAATAAACATCGGATAATTTTCTGCCCGTTGCTGGATCGTCTCGCAGTTAATGGCCGAAGAATGATTGATTCGGGGCGATAATGAATGGTTGCGCGAGTTGCAATGTTTGGGCTCGACGCCGCTCCATTGAATCACAGAGGCGCAGCGATCGCCAACGAGCGGCGCTCCCCCATATGTAAACAACGCTTCGTTTGTTTTTCGATTTCAAAATATCACACGTCAATACATAAAACAAAATATGATTTATTTTGAATATTTGAATAAATTTATTCGAAATAAACGCGCACAATCGACGTCCATATGTTCAAACTCGACCATATGTTTCGAGTGCGTTTCGATTCTTCGTCCGTGCAATAACGTCAACGTATTGTCATTTAATGCGCGTACTTTTAATCTATTCAATTCTTTGACACTGCAATATG
This sequence comes from Stenopsyche tienmushanensis, assembly GCA_008973525.1. Classification (NCBI taxonomy): domain Eukaryota; kingdom Metazoa; phylum Arthropoda; class Insecta; order Trichoptera; family Stenopsychidae; genus Stenopsyche; species Stenopsyche tienmushanensis. The sequence continues at coordinate 245,730 of WACJ01000232.1, read as the reverse complement.
GTTCATAAATCTTGAGCAACGTCGTCGACATTTTTTTAGCGTTCGGGTATCACAAACCGGGTATGATATTCGAGTCGCAGCGTAACATACGATTCAGAGGCGTATTTTGGTGCTCACTGAGCCGACATATGCGTGCGATCGGGGCGTCGTCTCTGCGAGCTTTTGTAATCGGAGCAGGCTGACGGAGGCGCACTCTGAAGATGTTCGATTGAAATACGAGCATCTCGGATTGTTTCACAACGTCCGCCGGCTCCGAATATTGCGCAACCCGTTGCTATATTTACGTCGGCAGGAACGCGACCGGCACGTACTTCGCGGAAAATGTACCTCTAATGTCACCTCGGAAGCTTTCTATTTTGAATCGAATACAATGAATCGGTACACAGTAAACGGTGTGACGCAACTGGCGAGTCTGCGCGTCGGCGGCGCGCGACGGCGCCGAGGGCGAACGCTCGGGACGATGGCGGTGCACATATTTGGTCGAGTCGCGGTTATTTATAGTCACCTGTGGCTGTGGGGTTGCGGCGGATGGCACATAGTGGCTCAGATGCGACAGAGGGGGCGATCTTCAGGGCGGGGGCGCAGCGCGACGGCGCCGCCCGCCATGGGGAGGGGACGAGAGCGCGAACGCGCGCACTGTGGACACACCGCACAATCACTCGCACGCACTACCGACACGAAGCAAGAACAACACTCGACTGCAACACGCCCGCTGGGTTGCCACTTCTCGACCAAGCGGAATTTTGGCCTTAACAAACTTCGAGCGCGCCATTGACGACGAACGCGACGCGTCACTTCATCGATCGACCAAATCACATTTATAAGCTTAATACATCTTATACATTTATTATTATTAAAACACTTATTATTTTTTATTTAAAAATCATTTTAATTGAATTATTTTCGACACTACCCAAAATGCACGGAATTAAATATGCAGACCAAACAAATATTTTACACGTATATAATCTCTCAATATACAATTTATTATTGATGCCGAATCCGCTCGGCTCTAATTGAATTTCAAATCAAAAGGGGTTACATAAAAAAAAAGATCAAACGCCGAATTAAAATGCGAACAAAAGAGAGTACGCAATGAGAAAACGTAAAATACGCAATTTATTTTTTTGCACGTGGTAAAAGTCGACCGTCTGTAATTGAAGCACTACCATTTAATTCCCTTTTGTGTCATAAAATGGGGGGAAAGAGGGTTAAAAACTTTTTTAATTAATTCGCCGACTTTGATTGCATCACAGACGGCTTTTCGGCACGAAGGGAATTTTCATTCATATTTCGCGCCGGTTTTACTGCGTCACATATTCGTCGTCAGCGTTTGCTTGGCCCCGTAGCTAAGCAACCCCCATGCAGGGGGTGCTATCGAACGGCCCTAAAATTAGACGCCGTCAAAGGTCTTCTTTAAATTGGTGTTCTGATCGATTAGAATTTAAGATTTATTGTTCCATATTAATCCATAACATAAAAAAATCGAGCTTTTATAAATATATCCATGCCGAAGAAGAGAAACGAAGTCTAAATTGGTGCTCTTGGCTTGAAATAATTTTAAATATTAAATTTTAAAGACATATTCATCATTTACACACGTGGTTAATATAAATATGCACAATAGGGGATGAATTGTTTATTGTTACATTTTTAAGATCATTCTAATGATATTTGTTGAATGTTTACGGTTTGAGCCCCAAGTTTGGATACACCTGTCTTTATTTTCCGGTATTATATACATTCAAACGTCCATGAATATCCATACGTACACAAACAAACATTTTACATACTGCGATAGTTACTAGCCAATAAAAGCATGGAATAATGTGAAAACCGCTCAGTATAACAAAATTAGTACTGCAAGATGTGTATCCTAGCTCGCACGTGTACACGTGCCATTTTGCCATGGCTCTCCCGATACCATTGTCCCAATATATGAATAAGTTGTCTTTTTAAATTTGTTTGTTTTAATAATTAAAAAATTCGGGATCAGCGTTTCATTGCAACAATTGGGCCCAATCTGTCAGGCGTAGTGATATTTGAGGTGGTCCATAATCTTCATTATATTTTTGTATAGCTTTGTCGGCAAAAGGACGATGCATATATTAAAATCTGTCATCGTCAATGGCATTCTTGCGGGTGGTGTCGTCATATTGGAGGGATTAAAACGTATTTTTGTGATGTAAATAATAAATGATAATATGACAAGTCGTCGGTCGAGTTCTTTGTTTTTGGTCATCATCATGTTGTACAAAGTCTTCCTGGATCCGGTCACTGCCCTGAGTCATCTGCCCAAAAAGAAAGGTAGGCGATTATATTTGAATTACTACAACACTATAATCAATCAAATTTATAGCAAATGTCGTATAGTAATTTCGATTTTCTCAATTGAAAATTGACATGGTAAATAACGTTTATAGGCCATTTCATACAAATATTTGCTTTATAACATGACAGTCTTCAGTCAACATTTTCATATTTGAAATTTACATTCTGGTTCTAAATTTAGGAAGAATTTTAGTATACCATATTTTTTTAAATTTGTATTTATTATAAATGTAAGTTTGACTAGAGAACAAAAGCAAATCTTTTTGCATTATATATGCATAACAATTTGCATTTGAAAATAACATAAATGCTTCAATGTTTTTAGAAGTATAATAGCACAATCATGAGAATGAATTATGAGTTACAAGATTAAAAATATGATATACATATATATATTATAATTTATATGGTTGTTCATACAGTCAACTATCAAGCAGGACTTCAAACCGTTATTTTATCTATATCAGTTCTGTTAGGGTTTTCATTTCGAGGAATATAACGGTTTTTTTTAGATTTCGGTTCAGTTCCGGGTGATTCGTTTTTGATTTTTTAAATGTTTTTACTTGTATTAAAAACTTATTTTCTAGCATAATTTAGAACATTTTATTCCTTCTTTTATATTAGGCATAATACATAAATAATATTGTTGAATTTACTATTTTTAATTATAAATGATTCGCTATTTAGTATATTGCTTTCCATATCTGCTTCAAGATACAAAAGGGGTTATGAATTTACAATTTATTTGTACTTTTTTTTCTGAAAAATGTCTAGAACATTAGAGTTATAATCTAAGTGACATGTAATATGAAAAATGAATTGAAGATATAATAATTAGAACTAGAAATATATAATAATATACAGTAGACCCGTGGTAATCCGACAAACGTTTTGCAAGGCAGTGTCGGATTATCGAATTTGTCGGATTATAGAGTACTGCCCCGACCTCTTGTAGTCTGAAACTTTTTGGAAAGAAATACTTGTAATCTGTAAAATTATGAATATGATAATATACAGAAGTTTTCATATTATAGAAATAACGTCATAAATACAATAGCCATAGCAGTTTAAAAAAATAAAAGCTGTTATCGTCATAAAAACGTATTCCATGACGATTTTTAAAGCGTTCCAATCTTTCCTTGCTAGCGACAGTGTTCTGTTTTTTGTTTCATGTTTTGTGTCATGAAAACAGTATTGTTTTCATGGCCAATATGGGCACAGAAAAAGATGTATGCCTGTTTCTTTAATGTTTTCGTTTCAACTTTTCAATGTTTTCGTGGTTCTTTTTTTAAAATCATTATCATCAACTGTGGATGGTTTTATGTTGTACTCACTTGCCAATTTACAAAAATTCAATTCTATTTAGGCGGTGTAGAATCTCACTTTTGCATTTTTTTACATTGACGAAGTTTTACCGTACATATGTACAATACTTGTATTGGGATGTCGGACTACAGGGAGCGCTGAATTAGACCAGGGTCGGATTACCGCGGGTCTGCGGTAATGTATTGACTTGACGCTTATTGGCTGGAGAAATGGGAGTCCCAGCTTAGAGTACATAATACTAAGAATCAAATTAAAATCTGGGAGTCCCAGTCTGGGTACATAGCAAATATACAATAAGAGATAAGAGAGAGATGAAACAATATGTTTGAACCGGTTCAGTTTCGGTTGCAATCAAATATAGGCCACCAAACTAAATATTACAAACTTAAAATGCTTTACAATAATTAAAAGTAAAATTGATTTTATGGAATTTTGTGCGATAAAAGAGTATCTTGTATGGTATTCATATTTGGAATTTTGAACGTGAGCCGAAAGTCATTTTCAAGAAACACTGCGAGCCAATTATGACCCAAGTAATTGCTTTGCTTTGTCATTGTCACTCATTGCTCCAATTTGTTGACGAATCTAAAATTTTACCAAATATGGTTATTGACAGATTGTTCGTGAATATCTTTTTGTGTATTAATATTACTTCACTTAGTTTTGTTATGGTTTGTTCAAAGGGACCGAGGAAATAAAGCAATTAATATATTGGTATCATGAGGATCAATTAGAAAGTGGAACATTTTGAAGGGTTCATTTTGACATGTTACGATAGTATTTTCTGTGTGGTGATAATTTGACCGATTAGCCAAATAGACAACTCAATTACACGTAGCAGATATCATAAGTGGCAGTTGCGATAAAATCTAAAGATTTACGTTTTGAATTTGGCACACAAGTTCAACAATATTTCGATGATGTAATGGGCCAAATTTTTGGATAAAAGCCAGTTTGTCGCATTATGTAAGTTCGATTCTGGACTTTTCTACCCGTGTTCATCTGAAAGGCTGAAGAGTTTTGTAACGCGATTGGGGATGCTGTGCATTAATGCTTAGGTTATCTTAATTTTTTTTTAATTCCAAATGCAAATCAATGCAAACATGCTAATAATTAATATTTGATTAAGACTCAAAGGGTACTTTGAACAATTAAAACTTTCTCTTTTTCATTTCATTCAAACATTTTCGACATGCATTTAGTTTCTAATGTAATATTTTTGCAATGAACAATCATACAAAATTTATATTTAATCTGAAAAATAATTGATAATTTAATGACTTGAAATACAAATTATCGAATCCATCAACCGTTTGGTTTTGTAAGCTTTATCATAAATTGGCATCTGTTGGAATACAGATATTCAAACGACAACCGATTTGGAGGGCTTTGTATAAGTTATTATGAATTCTTCAGCAAATAATATAACACATCACTCTTTAAATTCGTAGGATTTTTTCACTTTACACATTTTTTCTTCTTCATTTGGGATAATTTTTTCACTATTTCTTCCGTCAAATGCACCAATAACGCCATAAATTATGATGCTATTGATGGTTCCTCCCTTATATATATGGAGATCAAAATCTTACCAGTTGAAATTTGCGTTTTTTGTTGCTTTAGGCGGTTTTCGCTGGTTGATGCACACACAGTTATTGATATTGACCGACTGTGAGCAAATGCGATACCCACTTCGAACAAAGCTTTCTCATGAACAAATGTTGATACAAAATGTTGAATACACTGTCTTCTCATATCTTTAAGGATCACACAACTTGTTACATGAATCTCAGTTATATTAGTTAGCATTTTGGCTTCGTTCAAAATTTCACTTCCATTGTCGGTGCTTTCCTCATTGAATAGCATAAATTTTAATACATATTCATATATAAGTATAGTCGGCCTTGCAAACAGTCGTTATACATCGCAAGTGGTTATGACGAATCAATTGACACACCAAGTTCATGTGGAGCCCAATTTGGGTTCCCATACATTCGCCATGCATTGCATGACGTGTCTCAATCACGACATGCAAAAAAATCCAATCGAATTCATTTTGTCAGCATGCTGCTAAAAATTGGCGTGATCGATGAAGGTTTAACAGTTCTTCGGCTGACCGCCATTGAAACGGCATGTTAATTTTTGGATGATAACTATTGGACGAAATCGTGATGCTGGTCACGATGGACAGGAAGTTGAACTCTAATTATGCTACTGCAGTTATTACAGTGGGACAATTAGCTTTTTACATCCTATGGGTGCTTATAATTACTGCATTATATAATGATTCCAGAAAAAGTTGGGATGCAGTTCATGTAACAAGACTAAAATTAAGTTTGAAGTATCAATCGTCAATCCAAATAAAATATTCATGTACGTATTTATTTGAAATGCTTTAACCCTTTGTGGCCCTTCGTCTGATATGTTGAAACATCGATTTTGTTTCGATATTGAATTGATTCTATCGTTAATTCTATGCCGAGTGTGAATTTAGCACAGATTTGGAATCTGGCAATATTTTCTATTTACTATTTTCTGTCTTCTAGAAATAATAAGGTTTCTAGAAGTATTGTATAATAATGATAAGAAACAAGTTTGTTTGCATTATCATTCCTCGCCTCAAGAATTAATTAATTACCTAAGCAGATTGAACTACATGCATATCATTTTTAGCACTGTGGTGTCATCATTATTCTTGTGTAGACATCGAATATGTTGGCCTGTGATGTATAATAATTCATAGCAATATATTTTGAGAAAAATACTTGTTTATAAGTATGTCTTTAACAAATCAACAAGGGGAATGTCTTTAACAAATCAGTCTTAATAAATTAAAGAAGAGTATTGATAAAAATGTTTATGGCAATACTTCACACAGTTCGAGTTCAATTAGGCCTATTTTTAATGTAAAATTATCGCTACAATATCCATAGTTAGTTCGGACAATCAAGAGCTCACTGCAAACGATATAGAACAGAAACTTAAACGTACATAATTGCAGTTAATGACTTATCTGGAATATATATGTATAGCAATATTACAACATTGCCACCAAAATTTTTGTTTATGCGTTCATATATTCTCAAGGATAGGGCTATCGCTTATATTCTGTGATATTTAAATGGCAATGTTTGCTCATCAATATGGCAATAAATAAACACATTGATGATTTCGGTTTTCGTTCCGGTTGAGTTCTAAATACGTATGTATATCGGTTCAGTTCAGTACCAGTTTGAAGCCCGGAGTCACTATTTTGTGGTATTTGTTGCTCTTGTGTGCAATTATGTTAACCGGTTGACGCACACGCCTGGAATAACGATTTTTGCAATTTATGGACGTACAATTGGAGTTAAAGCATCGCTAAAATATACAATTATTATTGTTTTGAATTAATGGCATTGATTGTTGACAATAGCGTTATCTGCCTCATTTCAATTCTTAGAGAAGTTTGAGAGTTTTTAAGCCGCTTAAGTTTGTTTTCGTTTTGATGAGTTTCGTCTATGTAGTATAAGGTTTGAAGAGTCCACGAAGACGGTATGCATAGATTTATCTGGCGCAAAAAGCAAATATTATCTTTTGATGCATGACGGGATTTGACGGCTGTGTACGTCAAAGTGTTAAACAAGCATATGTCCGCGTTCTCACAAATTCAAGTTTTGTAGATTTTACTATCAGTGTTGATATTCATCTATGATGACGATCACTAGATGACGGTTGATTAAATTCATATATGAGCGGAACAAAAGGACCAAGAAGTTATTTGGCAATTAGAATATCGTTTGAGGGACTCGGATGAGATGATGCTTGATAATCATAATTTATGGCTGCGTACATGATTGCCTCTGAAGGAAATATGTATAAATTCTTATTTGACGTCGTGTAATCGAAATGTTAACGCTTGTAAATGTTTAATGACGATAAGCCACGTATCACTAGATGGCAATATTGTGAAACTTACATTTGGTTTTGGTAAATACATTTATATGATAAAAATGAACGTTCCAAATATCGATTCAATTTGTGAGATCGTATGCCAGACATTTGAGATGTTGAAAATGGAGCTTCGTTTTTAGCGCAATTTATTTAATTATATGTATTCTGATATATTAACTGATATTGATTTGTGTTTGGTTAACAGTTTTGTTAAAATGACATTTAGGGTCAATCATAAGGTTATAAATACGAGATAAAACGCGAGCGTAAGAATATAATGCCTTTATGTACTTCAACAGCATGTGCATCCGAATTCCAGTGACTCGTAAAGAGTCGGAGATTGTGAATGAGAGACAGAGACGGAAAGAGTATCTTGGATCAATTTCAAGTATATTTTTTCTTGAAAAAATGATCAAATATTGTCTGCTATCGACAGTGTTTATTTATCTATGTACGAGATTCATACACGCTGCGACGATCCTAACAGATAAGTGGATTTGTACGACAAACAAATATAGCATCTAAGATAATGATGATTTTATATTAGCTCACAACTAAAAGAGGTTAAGAAATGCGTTGCGCATTGAAAGGATTAATAAATAAAATTTTCAAGTATGAAGAAAAAACGATTGTGTTTTTTATGTCTGAATATTTTGAGTGTTTGATATGCTGAAATACGAAAATATAGGCTTCATTTCTTATTCTTCGCCTAGGGCTTTTATAGAATTTCGAATGTATCTGATATTTGACAGATAAGGGATATGCTGAATAATATATTGATTTGTATGTGGAAGTATTGGGTAAAAATTCTGTATTTATCAAATGGACTTCGATCATAAAAGTATAATATAAAAAATGGGTTAATACAAAAATCGGAATCTCAAAATTGTCCCCCAAGTATTCGAATTGGACATCGTTAAGGCTCCAACGGTAATCGGTCGTCATTTTATGACAAATGATCATATCGGTCGTGTCCATCGTTCTAATTCCACACCCAAAACACATTTGTATCGATTTCAATCGGTTCATAGAACGTTTTATTGTCCGAATGTTGTATTTAAAATACTAATCGGTCTATTGCGTAAGGTATGGAGCATCCTCTTTTTAGCCTGAAGAAATTAAATCCAGTTCAAATTTATCAAGATATATAATATTTCAGGAAAAAAGACAGACAACATTTTTTAAGATTATTGTTTATAGCACTGATTAAGCAAAAAATATTATTGGTGTGCATATTAATGATATCGTATATATATTTTATAATATAATCTTTGTTGATAATAAGGTAGACCTTCAAGAATTTCTAAACAGACTCAATGCATCATTATAAATTTTATTATAATCGAAATTGCGTTAGCAATATTTAATATAATGGAATGATTTTGCAATAAAAATTAAGAAAATGAAACAAAGAATGATAAAACTACAGATAATGAATATTCTTCTATGCATTTGAATTGTTCTCATTCATGATTCAAGCTGCTCAAATTTGGGGAAAAATGGATGTAACAAAGTCAATTGAATTACCTACGTTTTTCAGAGGATATTATCATCATTTGAAAAAATACAATGGGCTAGAAAAAATCGACTGAATGCATTAGAAAAAGAAGATCCATAATTAAAGTTAATGTTTAACGACCACTCTGCAAACGAAGACGCTAGGTCAAGCGAAATAAATTAGGGGAGATAAACGAGTATTTGTCTAGGGCGGTTATCTGACATTCTAGAAGCATGTTCATTAAGTATGAAGAATGGTGGTGTGTTACAAAGTTGATAATGACTAAAATACTCCGTTTTGTTTCCAAAATAAGAAGCAATGTGTGTTTTCGATTTGAATTTTGATAATATGAAAAGGCATTTCAATATTAAAATGATGACGCGAGGAAGCAGACTTGACTTGAGAGAAGAAAATAATCTAATGAACAGCTGGAAAATGCAGTAAAATAATTTACACATTATCAGCTAAAAATATGTATCAAAGTGTCGTTAAAATGATTAAATATCTCAGTTTGAACAATAACATTTTTGATAAAAAAATATTAAAGATCGAATAGATTGTCAAACAGACAGCGATTGCGGTTAAAAGAGAAATTCATTAGTATATTTGAACAGCGAGTTGTCACGAGAAAGCTAGGACCTGTACAGGTTATGATTTGAGTCTAAGATTTAACTATTGAAGGTACTGACGATTTTATTTGAATAAATTATGTTTTGTAGAAGTTATGGCATTTTAAGTCTTATCTACCAATGACGAATCTTCTTAAGCTTTTATATACATATGTTATTGGTTGAAGACGATCTCCATAGGAAATTTTTATAGTGAAAGGCGTTTTCATGTGGTGGTTCCCCATTTGTCTTCCATACGGTATATTAATATATGGGGTGCAAGACAAGCTTAGCTCAGGATAACTTCAATTGTAAAGTTTTAATGAGAGTTTCACCGAGATGATGATGGGATAATGAACGAATTTATAAAAATATCTGTTGTTTGGTCTATTCTCACTGTGAAACAATAGGCTTACGGGATTTTTGTGGAGCACTTTGAATCGTTTATTTATCGTGTATATCTAGTGTTATGGTCTGAATATCATTTGTTGTTGTTGATGAGAAAAATTGGCCATTGAAGGACAATGGGTCGCAAGTGGTCCATGTTCTAAAATGCATATCCAATGCCCGTCTGCATGCTTCGACGACCTCAACTTCCGGTCTGTCGCAACAGGGAAACCTGTTGACCACTTTGGAGCTGTGCTTCCGCACGGGGCGCCCACATTTGGGCGGTGTAATTTTTGAATAAATTATGAGTACATTTTTTTAATTTAACCACTTTAATCATGAAAAGGTGGTTCGTTGTTGGGTGCATTTCGTGCCTTTCGTGGACTGGTAATCGCTCGATTCCTGCTTTGACAGGGAGTACAAATATTAACCTGTTTATGGGTCATGCGATTCGCCGGCACGTGTTTGATCTTCATGCATTTTTAACCATCATAAAGTGCAGTAACCCGTCTATTACATATAGATATAGCATAATGATTCGGCTCAATCTGATGATATTCATTGCATTTCTAGACTTGCGTGGGTATACGTGGGTTGGTAAAATTTTCGATGGAACGCATAACCACTATTCTTTTCCGATGCCGTGATCTGCAGAACTTAGGCAGAGGGGCGTTTTAGAGACGTTCGTACCAAGCTCTATAGGAACTCTTAACTATGTCAAATCAAGTACATATATAGGCAGGGGCTTTAAATCGACTTGAAACATCATAATCCATCACTACATTAATAATTAAGAACTTCTGTATAATCTATACATCTGCCAATTACTTCAATAATACGCCTGGTAGGGCATATTGGATTGAACGAGACGAAAAATGAAACGCCAAGCGGCAGTTAATCGAAAAGAGACGGAGAATTGTTTATAGTCTTTCTGTCTCTGTCGCATATACACGAACACAGAGACGCTTACATATAACATGTTGGTATAGAAGCGAATTCAAGATGCACTTAAGCGTCACGTATACCGACAACGCCCTAGCGAGGAAAGGAGGACTCTTTGCACTCCAGAAAGCCCTTTCTAGTAGAATCAAAAAGGTCCTCTAGAGTAGTTTTCCATTGTCTTCAGAAGAAAACTACTCAGTATTTACAAACTTCCCACACTCCCCATCGAGACGGTCGCGAAAGCGTTCGTCAATACGTTCATTCAGGATACGCGTTGGGTGTGCGTTTGAAATGAAACTCGGTGGTAATGCTACCTTCAATATCGAGCGAATGAGGAGGTGAATGTATGATTCAGACGTGATGGATGTAACCCCTTCCTGTGAATGGATATTGACGAGGTCCATAGCTCTGCAGTGAACTGTTTGTGGCTGCACTATGATGACTAGGGAATCCAATCCCGACCCAAAATTTCGATCCCGGGATTTCGGGATTTCATTAGACAATCCCGGGACCAGTCCCGGAATCCCGGGATTGGGATTTTCAATATTTTAAGAAATTACCTTGTTGAATTTGATCAAAAATTACTAATCAGTCCATTTGTTCAATATAAAAAATCACTTGAAGGCCAAAGAATTTTATTTATTTAAGAAAATATAAAAATAGATAAATAAAACACTAAAAAAATAAAATATTATTTTGAACATATGCCCGAAGTAACATTAACATTAAACATTAGTGTTTCGTCATTTAGTCTGGATCTGATTTTGGAAGTCAGACAACTTGCTGCTGAAAATGCACGCTCAGCTTCCACACTCGTTGGAGGTATCGTCATCAGATATTTAAATGCTAGTTCGAGTTGATGATCGCGTGAGCCCTCATTTTCGTATAACACCATCAATGTGACTGATAAAATTCCTTTTTGCTGAGACACGGACTAAAAATCGCAAAATTCCCGATTTCCCGACAAATTATTTATTTCCGTCGCTGCAGATGAATACTTATATACTAATACTTTGATGTGATTCGTAATTATGTTACGGAAGAATACAAAAATTCTGAAGCCCTTATCTATTACATTTCATATCGATATTACCATTATTCGTCGAGGTGTAGTAAATACATCACCGGTAGGGAAATGTTACTATAACAATTTGAAAAACATACATGTACCCTATATATGTATACATAGATTAGACAGCTAGGAGGTGTTATCTCCAATTCAAAATTTCTGCTGTCCTTTTTTCTTCCGTCATTCGTTTCGGTGTTCTTCTAACTAGAAGGTTTTCGAACTATTGATTTATCGTATTTTAGGAAGACATCTTTCCCTGCTTCTTTTTCTGTTTTCTTTGGTCCAAAATTTGAGGCGGGAAGTCTTCTTTAAGATATATAGTTTTTTATTTCGTATGTTTTTATTTACTTTTCAATAGATCCTATTTCTACCGTAGTTAGTAAACGTTGCAACAATAGGCCTTATTTTATTTTTGTTGTGCAACCACTAGCATTTTTTATATATTACACAAACACTGCTTAATCTTTTAGTTAACTCTTACACAAAGGGAATGCTAATATATTGTTTGCACAATTTATACATTATAATCGAAATTATTCAATATCGAATGTATGTTGAGGTGATGTATAAACAACAAAGTATGTATTTATGTACACTAAAGATATATTCGTATGAAGCAAAGCTTAAAGACAACATTAAATAGTATATTTGAGAGCCTTTTTCTTTCTAAATTTGATGTTTATTCTACGTTTCTATATTTTTATTGAGGGACCATGTATGACTTGGATACTTTTTATTTCAGGATGCTATGATTTTTAAGTAGAAAATGTATGATCACGCAATATGGCACTTATCTTGTCGTATAAATTTTCTTTCAAGACTGAAGAAACATCGTCGATTTGATGTAAACAGGCGAAAGTTTAATGCTAATATTGAATTTTATTAAAAAAAGGTTTATTCGGCAAGAAAAGATGTACATTCAAGCGTACTGGAAGAGAATCAAACAATAATTATGAAGACTTTCCCGAAATACGTAGTCGTTGGTTAGCGTGTCGTTTGTTTGTTAAACAACGTTGTTTATTAGGCCACAAAATCAGGCAACGTATAAGGACCTATTAAATAATGCATATAATTTCCAACCGGGACACGAAAAACTCAGGATGAGCATTTTGCTGTCTGTTGGGAAAATATCTGGTACGGGTTTACACGGCAAACATTTGCATACGTCCATCCCTGAAAAGGAACCCAGTTCCTGGCACGAAAGGGAAAACTGTTTCATCGAGCCTAACAAAGAGTACATTTTTGTAACGAAAAGTTTTTCCTGCACAGTAGGGATCGACAACATACTCATCAATTGCTTTGCCATCATTTTGATGTCTTCAAATTGCACACATGCAGAAACCTGATGAATATAAGTTTGAAGAGAATAAGGTGGCTTAATGTGATGTAGTGTATTCCCGATTTATGATAATCGTATATTAACGTAAATTGTGCAACAAATTATGCCAAAGATTATGAAAAATGATAATGGACAGGTTATACAATAAGCCAATATTTGGAATATCATCATTGAACGAAGAAGAAACGAAAAACAGCCCTAAGAAACCAGAAAGATTTGTTGGGTGTAATGTATTTTTCATATTGTATTATTAAAGAAATAAAGTATTGTATAAAAATATGGTTTGGGTGGACCAATAGAAAAGTGTTTCTGGAATGGCGGTTGTTGTTTTAAAAAAATACTATGAAGGTGTCTACCTTATAAAGCTTAAGTTTTAAGTTTGAAGACGCTATATTGTTTAATATTTGTTTGGTGGCCACCAATAGTCTTCAAAAAATGCTGCACATCGCATATTGGCTGAAAAATTGGACATGAGAAAGCTGTGCGCAAGATGGGTACTGCGTTCGCTCACAATAAAACAAAAACAGCGTCGTGATGATGTTTCAATAGAGTATTTGGCGATATTTCACAACAATAAGATCGAGTTTTTGCATCAATTCAAGATGTAAGCTGGGTCCATCATGTCACATCTGAGAAAAAGAAACATGAGGACCCTCCATTGATACGAGCTGTTTATTAATCCTGCTATATGCGATCATGCCAACCCCCTCAACAAAAGTGCAGAACGGAGCGGCCACAACAATGTCTGTGTATCCAAACGGTCCGCTTTTCGGACTGCTGACATGATGAATGAACGCCTCGCGATCGGAGTCAATCACTGTTGATTTATGTAAAGTAGAGTGGTCAAGTAAAATAAAAACCAAGTACAATTCTCGACTGAGTCGGTATTCTGTGTTTTGCGCTCTATGCCCAGTTGCGCCCGTGGAGGGCACTTGCTTTGCCACCCCCTTGTTACGGCCCTGAGCATTGGTATCTGCTAATATGTACAAATGTCGACGATAGGCATATTTTATAATATACTTATAAAATTTATGACATAAATTGTGCCCATATTCATAAAATTACTACCCTGGTATTTTGTATTTAATTATGTATACATAGCAAAATCGATATCAACTCTAATCGATTACTTTTGGTGTGTTTCCCGTTGACATATAGTGCTCTAAATAATTTTAGAAGTTCATCGACTCGACTTTATGAATTTAATATGAAATCAGATCAACTACTCAGACATCATTAATGTCAACTTTGATAAGACAACTATATTACATTATGTATTTTTCCAGTAAATTGTAATGGGAAAATAGGAATAAAATGTGATGGACATGTTGAAGAATGCTATTTGAATGAAGACGATAATCCTAGTCAATTTTCTGTAATGTTATGCCTATGAAATGATAAAATCGTTTATATTGTGTTCGTTACTGATACACTTTTATAATTACATGAATAAATGAATGTAAACATCAAATATATTAAATTATAATATCTAAGGGAGGAATGGTTTCCGATTCCTGCTTAAATATATAATTTAATTGCCTAAACGTGACGGCCTTTGAAAGTTGCGTGAACTAATCAGTCTTAAATATATTATAAAATTTAATAATACATATTTATATCCCGCTTTATGAAACCATATTTATAATTGATTGGACCGTTTGAATATATAATATCGATTTTTAGCTCATAAAAATTTACTCAAATGCATTAAAAGATAACAAAAATACCATTTGAAATAAATAAAACTATATTAAAGTGAACTTTTTGCGACAATAACTTATGAATAAATGTTCATAAATATGATTTATCTCAAGAAAATAATGTCAACGAGTCAAGAAAAATGTAGTTAATGATTGATGCAATAGATTGGAGGTCAAAAGTTTATACGGAATGAAGATAATATAAAGGAGAAATAAATTTACACGTAAAATGCTTATGCAATAAAATCAGATTTTATTAAGCGTACATATATTTTCAAGTTGCTTTTGTGGCTTTGCAGTACTTCTAATTAATGATGATGAAATGCTATCGTCTGCGAGAACATACAATTTAGAAGATTTCTTTTGGACCGGATCTGGTGATGGTCCAGTTCCCCCGCAAGAAAAATCTAATCATCCTACAATTATAAGAACAACGACAGTATTGGCAACTGTTTTCTTAGATTCGGCTTCAATGACAACAGTATGTCACTTGATATTAATTAATATAATTGTAAACATCATTTTATTGAACTAACACCATTTAATTTATTAAGGATATATCCCGGAGCGATGAAGATTGTCTTACGGAGTGCCCCATAAGTCCGGCCAGCGGAGAAATCGACCCTTCTAAGGTTGGAACTGGAAGCGATGAAGATAACGGCTCTGGTTCTGTGTTACCTGATCCAAGATATTGGTTATTGACTGTATTAAGAGCGCCTGCATCGCCTTTACCTCCAGCTTTATCGAGAAGTTTAGCCAGACTTTATCAGCGGGCATTTTTAAGGTATATTGAAATATAACATTACTCAAACATAAAAATGTTGCTAATCCTTCAATAATAATTTCTATATACATATAATATAATAAATCAAATTGATTGAATATGCATGAACAAATAGATGGAATAAATCATATATTAAAGAAATCATTTTATTGAGTATTTCCACATAATTGAGTATTTCCAAACGAGTTGTTAGTTTCCTTAATTAAAGGATGTTTGAGAAATACATACAAATTGTCTTTAATTCCTTCAGTAATTGATTGATATTTTATAATTACAGGCAACAAGAGCAGCATCTTGGTATTGTGCCTTCTGCATCAGCATCACAAAGAAAAAAGCACCAAGTAGATTTAAAAAGTATCAATAGCACCGACAGTGTTCAAAATCGTTCAATAGTTAATAATAATTTATTAAATAATAATAGATCGTTAAAAAATGAAGACGAGAACTTAAACAGCTCTTCAATAAATGTATTTAATGATGAAACAAAACTGACATCAGGTGAGGAGAGTGATTTATTAAATATTTTAATAAAAAACAGCGATGTCGAAAATATAGAAGAGGACTTTGAAATTTTATCGCAATTTGATAATTTGACAGTGCCTAATGTGAGGATTAAAAGGTCACCAAAAAGTATTACCCAAGAGTTAAATATAATTTTAATGAGGAATTACTCATATGAACATTTTAAGAACTATAGTGATACTTTGGATATTGTTAAAAGACAAATATATGGAGGAGTTGGGCAACCGACTGTAGAAGTTTTTCTTCATAATCTAACAAGAGTAAATATTTTCTGATTTATTTATTTAAGTCCAACTTTAATGGTTATGTTTTAATTAATAAATAATACTTGTTGTGAATAGGAAAGTAGAGCCGGGGATAATGATGAATTAACAGTTGTATATTGGGTGTCGCTCGGAGGTAAGCCGGTACCTGCTAGAACTGCAGCACGAGATATGCGTCTGCTGGCTGACTCAGAAGTTGTGGCTGAATTAGGATATCCAGTTACTACAAAAGCTGAACGTATGTATCATAACAAAAATATGATATTTTAAAATATAGAGGATAAAAATACGTTTGTTTTAGCTTATTTGAAAACCCCAGAGCCATTAAACGGAGTCATTCATGCATCTAATATAAGAGATGCATGGCTTATTATTGGAGGAGCAATTCTTGCTGCGATCATCCTTCTGAGTCTTATTGCTTTATTAGCTTGTCGTTTAGTGACTCGAAGAAAGTCATCCGGCACAAGCAGAGTTTTACAATCTACAAAAACTAGTATAGAAGATAAACATATTCATTATCCGGCTGATTCTACAAAGGGCAAAGAAAATTTGGCATATTTAAAAGAAGAAAAAGATAAGACGGTACAAATTTATTTATTAATTTGTATTCAATTATAGTTTTACATCAATTAAACAGTAATTTTTTATGTATATATTTTCAACAGCTTATAAGTGTTGTAACAACAGGAGGTAAAAAGACTGATGAACGTTACGTTACTCACGGTGAAGGCTATAAACGAGGAACAAATTATAAGCCAGATAGAGTTAGTTCTGCAAGTTCATCGAGGTATTATTTAATGATTGTAACTAAGAAGATTATTAAAACACAACGTTAAAAATCAATCTTTGTTTCTAGCTCATCTAGTGCTTCAGATTTATCTCAGATGACAGCAACATTGAGGCAAAGACAAAGATTATTTGAACAACAAATGCAAAATGAATATGCTACAGTCAATAAGAAAAATAAATCTAAGCATAGAAGAATAAGATCAAAAAAGGGTAAATTAGAAAAGCAATTTTTTTTTGTATAAAAGTTTGGATCAGCAATATAATAATTATTGTTTTAGTGGGCATAGCTGAAGAATCACTAATTTTAGGTGGTTCGGAAGACATAAGAAAGGAGCAATTGAATAAATTTGTGCATTCCAGTCCTTCTTCACATTCTACATCCAGTTGTGATAGTGTTGTTCTACGTCGCCCCCAGGGAATAATTAGTCCAACATCCTATTTATCAATGCCTTCTGTGAAATCTTTTCCTAGGTATTGAAATTATTTATGTTATAATTTACATTTTGTAAACACTGACAGAGATTAAGAATATGTCCATCATTAGAGGGAATGCTGTGGAACCACTTTCACGAGTGCTGGAACCTTTGAGTGTCAGACATTTGGATATGGATTCAGATTCACCTGTACATTCAAGAAAAACTAAAAAGATGAATATTTCAGAAGATACAGTTCAGGATCGTACTCAATTAAGATTACCAAATGATGATGAAAAACCTAGAGCATCCACTAGTTTAATTCGTTTGGGGAGTATGGATAAAGATCCTGGAGTAGTCGGTCCCGTTGTCTGGGATTTACACAGGCAAAGACTCGAGAAAGGTATATTTATATCAGATGAATATCATAAATAACAAAATATGTTCCATAGTTGTAGTGAGTATATTTTTGATATTTTTAAAATTTCAGATTCACAAGGAAGTGATGGAATGGATAATATGGGAGGAACTAACATTTCTAAAATGAGACAGAGATTTAGTGAATTGGTTGATGATGCCTTTAGTTTATTTGGAAGTGGAAGTTCAAGTCCTAAATCAAGCAATAATCAGTTACAACCGAAAAGTTCTAACAAAGCCATACCAAAACCTGAATCTTCCATAATACAACCAGAAGTATTTGAAAATAACAGAAGACATTCAGCCAAAGATAGGTATTTTAAATTTTTAATTAAAACATTATTACATTAAAGTAAATCATGAAATTTCATACCATGTTATCCATTAATAATACTAGTGCATTGAGTAATTTACAAGATTCTGATAAAAGATCTGAAAGACCGCATACAGCGTTGCCACCGAGACCTCCGTTACCACGTCAAAATATCAATCCAACAACGGCATGGGGTTCCAATACTAATACTCCAATGGTTCGTTTATTTTAATGAAATGTAATAACGTTGAATTGAATTATTCAATAAATTACTTATTTTTATCAGGTAAGAGCTACCAGTGCTGGTGGGATAAGACGTCCAGTAATTGAAGTCGAGTTAATAAATCCGGATTCTGTATCGCCGTCTAATGATCCTGCCGTACCACTTATTCAAGCTATAAAAAAAGAGTTAGATAGATTACCAGGAACGAGTGATGCATAATAGATATTTAAATTTAAGAAAGTTGACGTTTAGCTTTTAGCAAATATTACATAATGTTAATAACGGGAAATTGGAGAATTTTTTTATAGAAGAAAAGTCATTGTAAAAGCTTGATAATAAATATAAAATCATATGAATATTGAAATTCTATTAGGCTTTTACATATCGTTAATAAATATTTAATCACTACATAATCATTTGATAAGAATATATTTGACTTAGTCTAATGGAAAAGTACAAATACAAAAAAATGGTTTGAAGAATTCATTTTGATATTAGTATTAAGTACATGAATGTATTTGTTTTATTTTGATGGCATTTTGTTTTTTTAATTTGTTGAAAATTGTTTAACATCGACTTTGCGATAATATCAACCTACATAAATCTACAATAAATCAATAGCAAATCAGAGTTTTATTCTCTCACAATAGTATTTCCAATTGAAATTATGTAATATGTACAATAATTATGGATAAGAAGAAAATTTTATATTTCTCATTTAAATATTTACTTTTTATGGTAAAATTTTATGTATTGATGTAATTAATATCTTTAAATGTGTCATCTGTTTTGCATATTGTACAAATAACATAAAAAATATATTAATAATCTGTAAAATAAATAATTAAATTAACATATTTTAAGGAATATTTTTCCATATATTTATTAAAGTGTTGTAAAATTAAGTGTTATGTGCCTTTAATCCTTTGTATAGAAATTTTAAATAAATAGTAAACAGAAATCCCATACCAAAGTTTTATTCTCCTCTATTATAGATATTTGAAGCAAACGTAAATGTAAATTGTAGGGGCAAAAAGGATATTTATTGTTTTACAACGTTGATGTCCATGTGATGTTGATAAAAATGATTCTCAATGCTTATCCGTTACAGAAAAAAGGCATATTGTATTCTATTCTCATCATTCCCATCCGTCATTTATCCTATTTTTTTAAAATCAAATATTAATAGTTATCAAACAATATTTGATGTCTTTTTATGTAGTGTCTTAACTATTTTTTGCATTATATAAAATATGAAATCACAAAGTCATATAGCATCATCAAAAAAACCTAAATAGTTTTGCATCAAAAATATCATAAGCTTTTTATTAGCTCACAATTTTGTTTTTTATTAGGTCGCATGTAAGAAAAGCAACAAGTATAAGGAATAATATAATATACTATCAGTTCGTTCTTCAATTTATTAATTTAAACACACTATTAGTAAACATAAAAAGAAATCCATTAGCCGACAATTTCAATAATGAAATCTGTTATTTTCTTACAATTTTGGTAAATTAAATTTAAATAATGATTAATTTAGAACAAACTATTTAAATTTATTAGTTATTTAAATATTTTTACATTATTAAATTTTACTAAATTATTTCTTCAGCACTGGAATAAGTAATAGGTTTCCATCATTTTGATATGAATCATCCTGTTATTATGTAAACCAAAAGTATAAAATTCACAATTGATATTATTCTATGAGCGAGTGATTTCAAAATGAATCTTTTATATATATAAAAATGAATGTGTCGCAGAGCATGCTGTCATTGCGGTGTCCGATCCGGTTTGAAGTAAAGGAAGCCTTTAGTCAACTATGTCTTTCAACATGATATGAAGTGCAATAATTGCCTGAAAAATATATTAGGGGAGAAATCAGTACAGACGAAAACCTACATCAAAATTTAAAAAACATTAAAAATTTACAGTTCGGGTGTTCCGCGCTAAGCTTCATCTAAAGTGCGGGAGATTTCTTAGGAAATTCATGAAACTCTACTTCCTTCATAAAATTGATATAATTCTTAAACCAGCATATAGATTGAAACGAAATTTTAGTGGTGCCTCCAAAACAGTGGTTTTCAATATGTGGTACGTTTATCAGCGTGATAAAATTCAAAAAGTGATTTTTTGATATGAGTTGTACGTAAAGGCATTGATTAAATGACACGTAAACACAAAAAAATATATAAGGACAACATTCAGTTAGTTTATCATCTAATATATAAAAATAAGTTGCGTTTCCCGTCTAATGCTCGGGCGAAATGGGTTGATATGCGCGTTCATCGGATTGAGACAAAACTTGGTCCACTTATTGCCAAGGGATCAGGGGGTGACATAGGCATAGTACAATTAACTTACAGTAGATTTTTAATTCAAAACTTAATGTGTGAAAGTTGTTGATTCTGACGTGTTTGAGATTATGCGTTGCTAAGGCGTTGCTAAGGCTATAGGTATATAGTACCTACAAGTTGCAGCAGGTGGCGTGTGTGTCGTCATACACATGGCCATAGACAATGGCCTAAAATCAAAGAGCAAACGGCAAAGTACCATAGATATACGCCTGCATTCAAACTGCAAACGTTAAACGTCAATCTCATTTGCTGTTCATCGTATATTATTACCATCGGCGTGAGTGAAATTAAAACCAAAAGAATATGCCTCCCAAACGTTCGTCACTTAGTAAATCTACCAGCGCAGCACGGAAAAAGAAGCGAATTCGAGCCTCTCGAACAAACGAAGAACGCCAAGTGATCAATGAAGCAGATCGTTTACGATTCGCTTATTCACGTGCATCCGAATCAGAAGATCGACATGCCGCAAGAATTGAAAACTTACGTTTGAGTAATATACAATCGCGTACATCAGAATCTGACAACCAACATGCCGCAAGAATTGAAAGAAAACGTTCACGATATGCTCGATCTCGACAAACGGTGCATGTTGATTTGAATTTTGCTGGATTTCAATATGACATTAATTACGATTATAGTTTGCATCCCAGTGTAAATATCGGCAAAATGGATAAAATGTGTAGGTATTGCAATTCACTTAAGTTTAAAAATGAATCAACAGGAATGTGCTGCGCGAATGGTAAGGTTAAATTACCGACATTGCATCCACCACCTGATCCGTTGTTGTCGTTGCTTTCGGGCAGCTCACCTGATTCCAAACATTTTTTGCAAAACATTCGAAAATATAATTCAGCATTTCAGATGACATCTTTTGGAGTCGACAAAGTTTTCCAAGGTGAGTACATGCCTACTTTCAAAATTCAAGGGCAAATATATCACCGTGTTGGTTCATTCCTGCCAGTTTCCGACGCTGAACATAAATTTCTACAGATCTATTTTATGGGTGACAATGATGCACAAGTTGATCAACGCTGCGATGCAGTTGCAGGTACCAAACGTCACATTATATCCGATTTGCAAACATTTTTCCACCAAAACAATGCATTAATAAAATTATTCAAAACTTCAATTGACAACTTACCGACGGATAATTATGCAATTCAAATACGAGCTGACAAAACATCACGTGGACAGCATGCTGGATGCTTCAATGCACCTACCGTCGATGAAGTTGCGATTGTCATAGTCGGTGAAGAACGTAATACGCGTGATATAATTCTTCAGCGACGGAATAATATAATACAACGTGTCGCTGAAACACATCGATCATACGATGCGCTGCAGTATCCTATAATGTTTTGGGAAGGGCAGGACGGATATCACTTCAACATTATGCAAACTAATCCAATTACGGGTAACTAAAGATATTTTTATTTTATTTTATCAAATGAAAATATTTTTTTTAACTTTCAAACATTCGTAAATGAAATTTATATTTTTCTTTTGATTCTTTTTCTTTATTCTTATAGGTGAACAGCTCAATAAAAAAGTATCAGCGATGAATTATTATTCATACCGCATAATGATACCTCAAAATGGAACAAATCATATTCTGCAATGCCGTCAATTATTTCATCAATATGTGGTAGACATGTATGCCAAAATTGAAACCGAACGTTTGTTATTCATTCGCTTAAATCAAACATCGTTGCGTTCAGAAGAATATATTCATTTACGAGATGCAATTGCAAAAGATGGAAATGTTTCCGACATTGGCAAAATGGTCATACTTCCGGCAACATTTAGTGGCAGCCCACGGCACATGCATGAATATGCACAAGATGCCATGACATATGTGCGTTCATATGGTCGTCCCGACTTTTTCATCACATTTACATGCAATCCAGCATGGGAAGAGATAAAAGACCTTCTATTACCCGGTCAGGTTCCATCCGATCGACATGATTTAATTGCACGCATATTCAAAAACAAGCTTATAAAATTGATGGATTTAATTGTGAAGCATCACATTTATGGTGAAACTCGCTGCTGGATGTATGCAATTGAATGGCAGAAAAGAGGACTTCCACATGCTCATATTCTCATATGGCTTAAAACGAAAATACACGCAGCTCAAATTGATGATGTCATTTGTGCAGAAATTCCTAATCCTGAAGAAGATCCACTGCTGTTCGATATTGTGACGAAAACCATGGTACATGGACCATGCGGAGCAATAAATCCACAATCTCCTTGCATGGTAAACAATAAATGCTCAAAAAAGTACCCCAGAGGCTTATTTCATGAAACGCGTACTGGTGATGACGGATATCCGCAATACAGACGCCGAAAACCAAATAATGGAGGTCATACAGCAACAATAAAAATAAGAAATATTGACACTGAAATCGACAATAGATGGATTGTGCCATATTCTCCTTTGTTATCAAAGACATTCAAAGCTCACATCAACATCGAATATTGTCATTCAGTCAAATCTATCAAATATATATGCAAATACGTCAACAAAGGCAGTGATATGGCAGTAGTCAGCATTGATAGACCTGATGCCCGCAACGATGAAGTGAGTCAATTTCAAACAGGGAGATATATCAGCAGCAGCGAGGCCGTTTGGCGTATTTTGAGCTTCCCAATTCACAGCCGCCATCCCAATGTTGTTCATCTCAGTGTACATCTTGAAAATGGACAAAGAGTCTATTTCACGGAACGCACTGCACGAAATGCTGTTGCTGAACCAGCGCACACAACACTTACAGCATTTTTTGCGCTATGTGAAAAAGATGTATTTGCCAAGACATTATTATACGCAGAAGTTCCCAAGTACTATACATGGAATACTACAAACAAGAAATTTCAACGACGTAAGCAAGGGATTCGCGTTGAAGGCTATCAAAATTTGTATTCGACTGATGCATTAGGCCGAATTTACACAGTACATCCGAATAATGCTGAGTGCTACTATTTAAGAATGCTGTTGGTTAATGTTAAAGGTCCTACTTCATTTGCAAATTTGAGAACGGTCGATGGAGTAGAATGCCAGACGTACAGAGAAGCTTGCCAAAAGCTTCATTTGCTCGAAAATGACCAGCATTGGGAAACAACTTTGACGGACGCATGTGCCAGCTGTCATCCGCGACAAATTCGAACATTATTTGCCATAATATTAACCACATGTTCACCATCCAATCCGAAAGACCTGTGGAAAAAATTCAGAGAACATTTGAGCGAAGACATTTTGCAGCGTGTTCGTGCCATTAGCAATGACAATTCCCTTGAGTTTTCGGAGAATGTTTTCAATCAAGCAATGATCGAAATTGAAGACATATGCTTAACAATAAACAACAAAGAACTCAGTCAACTCGGCATGATTGCACCACAACGTTCTGCACCTGACCTTTATGATCGCGATTTAGTAAGAGAACAGCAGTACAATGCTAATGATTTGCATGCATTTGTTGAAGCAAACGAACAACTTTTGCTTGCGGAACAAAAATTGGCCTACGACACAATTACAAATGCCGTGTCAAAAAGCAGAGGCGGTCTGTTCTTCCTTGATGCGCCTGGCGGCACTGGAAAAACATTTCTCATCAGTTTGCTATTGGCTCATATTCGTTCTCAAAATGGAATTGCTTTGGCTCTTGCTTCATCAGGTATTGCGGCAACATTATTAGATGGTGGACGAACAGCGCATTCGGCGCTCAAATTACCATTAGATGTGCATTTATTGGAAGCTCCGACATGTAACATTTCTAAGGTTTCTGGTATGGCTAAAGTTTTAAAAATGTGCAAGGTGATTGTCTGGGACGAATGCACCATGGCTCATAAGAAATCACTTGAAGCGCTTGATCGAACTCTTAAAGACTTACGATCAAATGCAAAACCGTTTGGTGACGCTCTCATTTTATTATCTGGTGACTTTCGTCAAACTCTTCCAGTGATACCTTCATCGACACCAGCTGATGAGCTACATGCTTGCCTCAAAGCATCGTATCTTTGGAGACACGTGCAAAAACTAACATTAAACACAAATATGCGCGTACATTTGCAGCGTGATGCATCGGCAAGTACATTTTCAAAACAACTATTGAACATCGGTGAAGGAAAAATACCTGTCGATGCTACCAAGAATATTTCATTTCCATCGAACTTTTGCATCGTTGTGCCATCCATCGAACAACTCATTCAAAAAGTTTTTCCAGAGATTTTCAGTAATTATAAAAATCATAATTGGCTTTGCGAACGCGCTATTTTGGCAGCAAAAAACACCGACGTCAATACAATCAACCACACAATACAAGACCAAATTGCAAGTGATTCTGTTACTTACAAATCGATTGACAGTGTTACGAATGCGGATCAAATTGTTAATTATCCAATTGAGTTTTTAAATTCCTTGGATCTTCCTGGTGTGCCACCGCACAAATTATCACTCAAAGTCGGTGTGCCAATTATTCTCTTAAGAAATATTAATCCACCCCGATTGTGTAATGGAACAAGACTCGCTGTAAAAAAACTAATGCCGAATGTCATTGAGGCAACTATTCTAAATGGAAAGTCGAAGGGAGAAGATGTGCTCATTCCACGCATTCCCATCATTCCCACCAACATGCCGTTTGATTTCAAACGACTGCAGTTCCCCGTTCGACTTGCATTCTCAATGACCATCAACAAGGCACAAGGTCAATCACTTCAAGTGTGCGGATTGAATCTGGAAAATCCATGTTTTTCACATGGCCAGTTGTATGTTGCGTGCTCACGAGTCGGACAGCCAAGAAATTTATTTGTATTTGCTCAAGAAGGAAAAACTAAAAATATTGTCTACCCTAAAGCACTTGAATAGTTTATACTTTTTCTTTATATATCATTCAAATTATACTTTTCCTTTATATAGGAGTAGATGAGTGGCATCCGAGAAGAAGCGACATCTTTTCCATTTTTCAGGTCAGCAGAGGGCGGAAGGAAGGCGCACTTTTCATTTAGAACATGCTAGACGCACGCGCAAAAAATACCCTAAAGCACTTGAATAATTTATCCTTTTCCTTTATATATCATTCAAATTATACTTTTCCTTTATATAGGAGTAGATGGGTGGCATCCGAGAAGAGGCGACATCTTTTCCATTTTTCAGGTCAGCAGAGGGCGGAAGGAAGGCGCACTGAGTTAGCCCCAGACACTGGACGTCCCAATTTCTAATGGGACATGGCCATTTCAGTGCCCACTTAATGGGACTGGGCCTCGCGAATAGAGCGGATTGTCCATGCACTGCACCTAGCATGTCCACGGATCATATCCTCTGGACATGCGAAGGCACGGCTTCCGAAAGAGAGGCGCTTCTGTATCGTGTCCGCGGGTCATGTGAGGGGCCCGTGGGGCACAGAGATCTGGTGACCCGTCCCGGTGCCTTCAGCGCCTTTACGATATTTTGCAATAGTTTCGGCAAAAAGACCGAACCCGGCGGCTTCTACCACAGGCACTGGAATTAGCCAGGGTGGTGGGAGACGCCGATCTAGAGTAGAATCAAACCCACACTAAGGTTGAGACGCACACTTACTACATACACCTAAATATTATTGGCTAATCATTGAGCGATTCCGGGGCAGCCCTCTGCTGCCACTGGACCCCCCCTCGCGGTACACTTTCAGCGTGAGCAGTCGCGCGACTGCACCCCATTCCTTTTATATCCCAAAGAAAAAAAGGTTTCGCGCATTGCGCTCGGTCACCAGATGGAGCAGAAGTTGGGTCCTCTCGGGGGACATTAAGATTAGTTTTACACTAAATGTGTAGTTTGATGCGAGAGCTGTTGTAGCATAGTTTATGCGTATACACGCTCGGGTATGTGGTGGGTCCCCCTGTCCCCCTTTTTTTTTTTTTCTTTTATGTATCATTCAATTTATACTTTTCCCTTATATATCATTCAATTTCAACAAATGTATTCATTATCGGAAAAAAGTCATTCTTTCTATCATTCCTAATAACTCTTTCAAATTTCAAAGGATATTTTCAGAATTATTACTTCTGTGGCAGCAACGCGCCGGGTACCAGCTAGTTCTATATAAAAATATATTTTAATTGGATATTTTAACACTAAAAATTGGCGCGCCCATAATTCTTCTCCGAAACATAAATCTACTACGACATACACAATAGCAACGATACCAGGTTTTTAGTGAAAAAAAATTATGAATAATATCATCGGAGTTACAGTTTTAAATGAAAATTTTCAAAAAGAGGTTGTGTCCCAATGATTCCGACTGATATACTATTCGAATTGAAACGTGTGCAATTTCCAGTACGAGCATCAACAAAGAACAGAAACACATAGGGTATGCGTGCATGCTTCTCACATGGACAGCTGCAATTGGGCTGATCACGCCCAAATCATTTATTACCAGATGGTACGCATCATACGGAAAAGTATGTGAATCTAAAAACACTTTATTAGCACGGCATAAGCATAATCTTTGGGACGAATATAACAACAACATGGGAAGCCTCCTTTGACCCGAGCTGTGTGATTGATCTCCCTCGCAACCGGGACTCCGGGACTTTCAACGAAAGTCTTGGGACTCGACATAGCAAGAAATCCCGAAAGTCCCGGGACGTCTCGACGCAAAATCCTCACAGGAGACTCGAAATATCGGAAAGATTTGTATTTTAAATCTTAATGGACCTCTCAAATAATTACTAAGCGCGATCGTATAGCCGTTTTTCAGTGTAATTAAAAATATATAAAATAATTCCAATAAACTGAATTAAAATACATACACTTTATATCTTTACGTGTGGCATTGCAACGCATATCGGGTATTCGCCAGTGATAAATATATTTGAAAATCAAATATTGGCAGCCATCCATCCATCAGCAGTTTATGGGAATTATCAAAACGGATAACGTCATTAATTTCGATGTTCAGATGTGCAAACAATAATTTTAAATATGAAGTTGACGAAATTCAGTTTGCGATATTTTATGTGCAAACATTATCGCCTGTGGATATATTGACAGATTTTGACGCTTCGTTATCCCCAAGCTATGTTTATTCAAATGTAAGTTATTGTTTCCCTTTTGAAAAGAGAATATATTTTCAGTTGAACATTTTTTCGGCTCGCGAGATTCATCACAGCCATTTTGTAAAAAAAAATCACATGTTTTTTTACACTTTAATAATATATCAATAAGCCAAAGCTGATTATCAAAGCCAAAGCTAAATTCATCCCGATAGAAACTGTCGAATCATCTCTTATTAAATTCACGTGGAACCTAAAACGTCAAATCAAAATTAGAAACTGGCTTAAAAACTATGGCAAAATGTCAATGAGCTGCTCTTATACAAATCTATTATTCGCCCAACCTTTACTATGCAGCATCCATTTGGAGCAAGACATGCATAAAAAATCTATAAAAACTCCAAGTATGTAGTACAAAACAGAGCTTTGAAAATTGCTTTCAACACCAGATCGCTTAGAAATCTGAAACGACTTCATAAAAGTATAAAACGTCCCCTAGTAAGCGAGTATTTTTATAGACTTACTAAAAAAAATTATATAAAAATTCCGCATCATCCCAACATATTAGTATCTTCGCTCGGTAATTACAGCAACGATAATATAAAATTTAAATACGTGCATAAAATGCCAAACCTTATATTGTGTAATGAGAAATAGTTGATCTTGTGTCTCGATTTTAGCATTTATATATTTTCATGATATGAAAGAAATTCTTAATTTATTCATATTAACACTTTGAGACCCGCTGACGCCATTTGGCGTAAAAACGTGGGCCTACAACATCATAAAAAAATATGTTACCGACAATAATATTTCACTATTCGTTGACAGATGTCTCTACATATATAAAGGGTATATAAATTTGAGTTCATTTTCGTTTCCTTTATTCATTTTATTTCTTTCCTACGAGCTAAACATATATGTACATCTCATTAATATACATAAACAAACATAAACTATTTTTAAATTTTAAATTGGATTATATTAACACTCAAAACATAAACATATGTACATATATATTCGCATGGACCTCTAAGTGTTAATAAAATTTGATGTGCCAAATTAATTCATTTCATTCTGTGGTAAATTATTTTATGTGTATTTGTCCGGGTTATTGGCTACATATATTCCCAAATATATACATAAGTGGTGTCATTATGCAAACGAATAAAACACTTCTCATTCGTCAATGTCCAAAAACATCTGTTAAATCGAATAAATCTACAGCAATTGAATGCAAATTGAATTTAATTTTACAAAAATGACTTTGATGTCTATATGGTAGAGCCTCGGTTCCAAACGTCTAGTATTCTGATTTTTTTTTTAATGGTAACTCGTCAAAAATAGTATTATTAGTAGTAAATCTACATACTATAAAGGGAAGTTATTGAAGGTGACTGAAAGTATCCAGTCGAACGACTTAAATATAACAGAAAGTGAAATGTTTGTTTTTAATAGATAATCAAATGAAGATGTCTGTAGTGAGGATGCAAGCATTTTAATATGAGCGGTTTGCTGTATTAATCATTAAAAACTAAACTTGTTTAAAGTTAGGTTATTAGGTTACTCTGTGAGAATGCTTTTAAGAAACTTGGAGCAGCTGCTTAGTAGTAAATAATATTTTGAACCCTTGATGATAAGAGATGAAACTTGGATCAGTGACAGACACCGTGAATCCAGAATAAAATCCATACAGAAGAAAGGCGAGACTTATTTTTAACAGTATAATTTATTTATTGATATAATTAATATCTTTTAATGTTATATCTATTTCGCATACTGTACAAATAACACAAAAATATAACAATACCCTGTAATATAAATAATGACTATAACAAAAAAATTCTATTGTTAAAAAAATCATAATTGGATTCACGAAAATCCGGAGTAGTTATAAATATACTATATTTTGACTAATATTTGTGAAAAATTAAACAATTTCAATCTTGAACATCAGGCAAAAAAGAATGATTTAGCAGAAATGATTAGTTCTCTATGAGCTTTCAAAGCTAAAATACAGTTTTGGATAAATAAATTTTCGAAAAAATCTTTTGCACATTTTCCAAGGATGGAAAAAGTGAGTGGTAATAATATTTTTAACGTAACATTATTTATCACTCATTTGAATTTCAGCGATTTTCCATAATTATTATATTAAATTAAATTATTTTTTTAAAAGATCTTTCACATTACTAAAATTGCTGATTCCATAGCAGAAATTCTTCAAAAAGTCACACCAAAAATTGAAGAATTTTTTTTTTTAGATTTACAAAATGACAATCTCTAAATAGATCGGACTAACAGAGAACATTTGGAATTTAGCTGACCATAAAAAGAATACATAAATATTCACTATTTTTTAATATGTTGAAAATGTGTGAAAACATTTTTTTTAACTTAAAAAAAAGGGATTGAAAAATGCGAAAATCTGTGGAAAATAAGAGGTAGTAATAAAATAAATTATGTTTTGTAAGATTTTATTAAAAAAAAAAATGAAAAAAATCTTTCATTGCTAAACAATCGGTAAAGATTTTTCAATACATCTGATGTAATGAACAATACTCTAAAAATTGATTATTTCCTCAAATTATTCATTTTAACACATTCTATTAGTAAACATGTGTAGCGTAGGAGGAAAACCCATAGGAAAATAACTTCACTCCAGAACGATTCACTTCAGAATGGCTCACTCCAGAACACTCCATGTTCATGGCAATAAACAAAATTTTTCAGCGAATTAGAGAATCCTTGTAAGAGAAGGAGAGCAATAAGCCGAGTATAAAAGAGGTGCAGGTGACCATAGAGTTCAGTTGGGTTACACATAAATAGAAATTCATTAACCGACAAAAAAACTGAGAAATTGTTTATTCTGTTGAAATTTTGAGAAAAACTTCAATAATGAAATCTGCTATATTTTTTACAACTTTGGTAAATAAAACATGTGATGAGTATCCACCATATTGTTATGAATCTTCCTGTTATTGTGTAAACAAAAAGTATAATATAAAATTTACAATAGATATTATTCTGAATTGTTTCAAAATAATAAATATACTTGAATTTCAAATATTGCAGTTAGTCCATCAGCAGTTTATGGACATTACCGAAAGAGACAACGCCATTAATTTCCAAGCTTAAATGTGCCATCAATAATCTTATATATGAAGTTGATAGAAAACAGTTTGCGTTATCAAATGCGTAAACAATATGGACTACCAATGTATTGACAAATTAAGATACTTCAATATCCCCGAGCTGCGTTTTTTCAAACGTACGTAATTGTTTCCCTTTTAAAAAGCGAATACATTTTGAATATATTTTAAGTACTTAGATATTTAAAATACAATAATATGCATTCAGATGATAAGCGAGAGCCTTGAGAGTATGAAAAGTGGTTGTAAATGCAACTTAAAGAAGCCTCTTTTGGACTATGGACGTCTTTGTAATTATGCTATTAAATATGGCATAGCTGTTGGATTATCAGCAACTGGATGTCCTCTTGAAATGGGGGATTATAAGGTATATACAAAACATTTATTATCATTAAAATAAAAAGTACGCTTGTAATAAGTTAAAGTATATAAGGGTATAATATAAAGGATATAAGCTTGAATTTATGTATTTAATGTTAATCAATACAGCCACTTTTTGAAACTGTTTTTGCGTAGACGTGCAGTGAGAAAATATGTCCAATCGAGCACAGCTTTTATGATTTTCTCTCATTGAAGACAAATAAATTTTCAAAAGAAATGATGGAACTGATAATAAGTTTAAGTAAATTTGAAAAGGAGGATGATCGTCTTACTGCCCTTGCGCTTGTCGCTTCTGGAACAGATATAAGTATTAAATTATTTAATGAACAATTAAAGAGTGAAGAAATGTTAAATGTAAGTATTTTTGTATATGTTAAAGATAAACAGACGTTTTTTATGAATTAGTATGATGGGAATTATTACTAAATCTTGTTTTTTAATTTATAGCTACTTCAGTTGTAGGCCTGCTCATTCGATATTCCATTTGTGCGCTGTCCTTTGCGCAAAGAGGAAATAACGATACGTTCTAAAATGATGAGAAAATTAGTATATAATGTAGTCAAGAGGATGTTATACCATGGAGACGATTAAGATAATTTTAATTTCCATCTCATAATATTTTGTATGCCAAATAATAAATATTTTTTTCTTTTTAAATAATATATTTTACTACAAAAAAATATATCTACAAATTTTTATACATCAGTTTCATTAATTTTCTCATCAGACCTACTTTTATCAATTTCTTAAATAAATAAAATAATTGGCCTAATCAGTCGTATTATAAATATTCTAAATACTCTACTTTAATTAAATATAATATTTTTGCATTGAATTTAGCTTAATTGCATTTAAAAAAAAATCCAAAAATATGGAATTAAGTAATTGAGTTGAATGTTTTTTGCGTGGGATTCGAAGCGTATTTTTATTCGTTTCGTTTTTTGATCCAATTAAGAATACACATTTTAGTTCAATTCCGTTTTTCGTTTCGATAATAATAACGGGTTTTCCGATTTATGAAACCTTGTAATTTAATTATAAAGTTTCATTTATATGTGTGTGCTCACTCCACAAGTCACTTGGATGAGCTTATCGATAAGTGCTTTCCCAGCCATCCTGATAGAGAGTACGGTGTGTTTTTAAAGATTGTGCAGTTTGTTTTCAAAAATTTCTCAAAGCAATCATGTTGGTTTACTGGAAAGGGATTTTTAGTGTATTTGAAGTCCAGTTCCTTCTTAATTCGAAAGACCCACGAAACGCATATGAAGTGTCTTTGGAGTTAATATTTACTGTCTTATGAGTTTAATATTTACTTTTTACAGTATCATTTATGTATTAATTATTAATATATTTTCATGTGACATCTGTTTTGCATACTCTACTGTAGCGTACACACATTTCTTCTGACGTAAAGACTTTTGAAGGTCGCGTTGTTCGGACACGAACTCGAGATGGAGAGTATCTCGGTGCATTACTTGATCGATCAAGATCGATCGCGGCGTAATCCGTAACAGTGGTCCCGACCCACGAGTCGGCTGCGATGAACGACGGAACACGTTTATGATTTAATTCACTCGGTGATGGAGATTGAAATGAGGCAGATGCTGCAGGGGATCAATAAAATGTCAAACAATCGGCACAATGTATTTATTCAAATAACCCACAGCAGGAGAACCAGTGGCAAGCAAGTGGGCACGCGGATACGGATCAAACGTGGAAAACGGAGGAAATTATTGAAAAGGACTGCTGGTATCCAGTCGAATGACTTAAATATAACAGAAAGTAAAATGTTTGTTTTTAATAGATAACTTAATGAAGGTGTCTGCAATAGTGAAGATGCAAGTATTTTAATATGGCGATTTGGAGTATTAATAATTAAAAACTAAAGTTGTTTAAAGGTAGTATAATATTGGTTTCAAGAATTTTGAATTTTTGCATTAGAATACTCTGCGAGAATGCTTTTCAGATACTTGGAGCTGCTTACTGGTAAATATTTTTTTAATCTTTGATAATAAGAAATGAAACTTGGATCAATAACAGACACCCTGAATCAAGAATGGAATCCATACAGAGGAAACACCAGACTTTCTTAAAAAAATCAAATTATAACGTAAATACTGGAAAGGTCGGGGGTTTTCTGGGATGATAAAACTTACACAACTAGGCTTGCAGTCCGACCGCCAAAGTGCTGTTTGGACTGCTCCCATAATACAATCTTGACTATGGAACCATTTGATTTTGTTGATATGGACCTGATTAGTTGATATTACTTGATACCTGACTTTAACCTATTTGTTCTAGCTATGTCTATTTTTTCCAATTTGTTCTCAGTCTGACATGCAACGTTAACAGCATTGTCTTCCGTTAACTTCTATATCGTTTTGAAATCGCCGAACTGAGAGGGCCAACCTGAAAATAGGAAAGCACTCAGTCTCGAATTCGCTCGGGTAAGTTGTACAGTGACGGGGAGACACCCTCAGTTGGTGTAGGAGCGAATCCAAGATGCACTTAATCGTCACGTCTGTCTTGATTCTACCCCGTCAACGCCCTAGCGAGGAAAGAGGGAAACTGGACTCCTTGTACTCCAGAAAGCCCTTTCCACTAGAGTCAAAAAAGTCGTCTAGAGTAATTTTTCATCATCTCTTAAGAAAACTACTCAGTCTTTACAAACCTCTCACACTCCCTATCGAGACGATCGCGAAAGCGTTCATCAATACGTTCATTCAGGATACCCGTTGGGTGAACTTTCGAAACAAAACTAGTTGGTAATGCTACCTTCAATATCGAGCGAATGAGGAGGTGAATGTATGATACAGTCGAGATCGATGTAACGACTAGTCATCCAGAAAGTAAGGTTATAATATTTATATAGGAT
Organism: Stenopsyche tienmushanensis; assembly: GCA_008973525.1. Lineage (NCBI taxonomy): Eukaryota > Metazoa > Arthropoda > Insecta > Trichoptera > Stenopsychidae > Stenopsyche > Stenopsyche tienmushanensis. The sequence goes on along the minus strand of WACJ01000232.1, from coordinate 211,076 downwards.
CGAACAATGCCTGTATTTAATTGATATTCACATGATTCTGCAAGAATATATTTAAATATTTTTCGACGTAATCGACGTGTTGATAGAGACACCAGCTTTTGTATGCCATTGTTAAAGGCCTTCACCGCCAGCTCTTTTTTGATTCTAGGGTGTACACCCACGTCTCATCCCTCGTTATGATACCTTTATGTAGATCTTTAGCATCAAGACGTGAAAATACTTCCCCTGGTACATTAGCGCAGGCCGGCGGGGAAATTATTGGTCGAAAGCTCTCCAAAGGTGCCCGCAAGGGCCGATGCTCAGGAATATACTGCTGGACGACATCTTCGCCATCCAACTACCCAGTGGTTGTTAGCTATTCGTCTACGCCGACGACTTCACCATGACGGTCGCCGGAAAATCGATCAGAGACGTGAAAAACAGAGCGAAAGCGGCGCTGAGGTTGCTGCAGGACTAGAGCGCACTGAACAAGCTAACTTTCGCCCCGGGAAAATCGACAGGAATCCGACTGAAGAAGGGGGTAAACCTCAACGTCAGGCCCCCAAAAATCATGATGGGGGAGTCAAAAATTCCATTTGTCGAAGAGGCCACGTACCTGGGCGTGACCAAAAGCAAGGGCGGCAGTTTCTACTGCAACGCTGTCACCGCATCGGAGAAGACGCTATAGGCGTTCAGCAAAATGTCCAGGTTTTGCGGGACGGACCAATAATCGAGGTTCTACTGTATTTTTTTTAGAGTATAATTTTTGTATTGATATATTAAATATCTTTTAATGTGACATCTGTTTCGCATGCTGTACAATTGTTGGTGGCTTAGATTCTGGATTGTAAAGGTTCGGGGTTAAACCAACAAATTTGGGAGATCGGAAATATTAATATTTCTGATCGATCGTCTCGATCCAGGTTTACCCTGGTTTCCTGGATTTGAAAAAGTAAATGCTGAGGCGAAAAATTGAGGTCGTGCATAGACGAACATGAGTGAGTGATTGAATTGCAACAATAATTAAATTATCATTTATATATAATGACAATTTCGCTACTCGCTCATAGATTCTCTCCTCCTTTATCTTTCCAATATATCCTATCCTTACTTTACCACGTGTGGAAGGCAATGAAAAACCACCGCATTAAATCCTTTCCCTATCTAAGATCTCATATGGAGATCCCCTATATCCGACATCGGATATGACACATCAAGATTCATGCTTTGATGGATGTCACAAGGACTTTAAAGAATAAATAACACAAAATATAAAAATACGCTGTAATATAAAGAATGGATATAACAAGTTTTTAAAGAATATTTTTCCATATAGAAAACTGTTTATAAAAATTGGATTCTCCTTTAACATAAACATTTGAAAGTAGTCAAGTAAAAACAATTTAATGATTCTACAACTCAACAATGCACGAAAAAAAAATCTTTCATTGTTAAATAATCAGAAAAGAATTTTAAATACACTTGATCTAATGATCACTCTAACAATCGATTATTTCTTCAATTTACTCATTTAAACACATTATATTAGTAAACATGTGTAGCGTAGGAGGAAAACCCATTGAAAATTTACGAAAAAAAGTCGGGGTTGTCATACAAGCCTGTCAGTTTTCGCTTAAGGGAATGATTTTGGAAAAGAGGAAATATACTGGTTCACTCCAGAAGGGCTGTCTCTCTCTAGAACGGCTCACTCCAGAACAATACATTTTTGTGGTAATAAACAAAATTCTTCAGGGAATTCGAAAAAGATCCGTGTAAGGGAAGGAGAGCATTAAGCCGAGTATAAAAGAGGTGCAGGTGACCATAGAGTTCAGTTGAGTTCATCACTTCAATTTTACGACTGGTCCACGTTACACATAAATAGAAATTCATAAACCGACAACAAACTGAGAAATTCATTATTCTGTTGAAATTTTGGAAAAAACTTCAATAATGAAATCTGCAATTTTTTTAACAACTTTGGTAAATATAATTTAAACAATGATAATTTTAGAATATAATATTCAAACTTATTGATAATTTTTTTTAATTTTTAGGTTTTGCTAAGTTGTATATTTTTAAAGTGTCAACACTGAAAGATGTGATGAGTATCCACCATATTGTTATGAATCTTCTTGTTATTGTGTAAACCAAAAGTATGAAATTTACAATAGATATTATTCTAAATTGTTTCAAAATAATAACTATTCCTGAAATTCAATATTGCAGTCAGTCCATCAGCAGTTTATGGAAATCACCAAAACGGACAACGCCATTAATTTCTAAGCTCGAAGATACAATCAATAATCGTATATATGAAGTTGATAGAAAACAGTTTGTGATATTATTTGCACAAACAATATGGACCGTCAACGTATTGACAAATTTTGACGCTTCAATATCCCCAAGCTGCGTTTTTTCAAACGTAAGTAATTAATTCCCTTTTGAAAAGCGAATATATTTTGGGTATTTTTTAAGTACTCAGGTATTTAAAATACAACAATATGCGTTCAGATGATAAGCGAGAGCCTTGAGAGTATGAAAAGTGGTTGTAAATGCAACTTAAAGAAGCCTCTTTTGGACTATGGACGTCTTTGTAATTATGCTATAAAATATGGCATAGCAGTTGGATTATCAGCAGCTGGATGTCCTGTTGATGTGGGGGATTATAAGGTATATACAAAATATTTATTAACATTAAAATAAAAAGTACGCTTGTAATAATTTAAAGTATGTAAGAGATATAAGCTTGAATTGATGTATTTAATATTAATCAATACAGCCACATTTTAAAACTTTTTTTTGTATAGACGTGCAGTGAGAAAATATGCCCAATTGAGCAGAGCTTTTATGATTTTCTTTCATTGAATACAAATAGATTTTCAAAAGAAATGACGGAACTGATAATAAGTTTAAGTAAATCAGAAAATGAGGATGATCGTCTTACTGCCCTTGCACTTGTCGCTTCAGGAACAGATATTAGTATTAGAGTATTTAATGAACAATTAAAGAGTGAAGAAATGTTAAATGTAAGTATTTTTGTATATGTTAAAGATAAACAGACGTTTTTTATGAATTAGTATGATGAGAATTATTAATAAATTGTGGTTTTTAATTTATAGTTACTTCAGTTGAAGTCCTGCTCATTTGATATTCCATTAAAGTGCTGTCCTTTGCGAGAAGAGGAAATAACGATACGTTCTAAAATGCTGAGAAAATTGGTACATAATGTAATCAAGAGGTTGTTATGCCATGGAGATGATTAAGATAATTTAAATTTCCATCTCATAATATTTTGTATGTCAAGTAATAAATATTTTTTTCTTTTAAAATAATATATTTTATTACAAAAAATATATCTACAAATTTTATGCACCAGTTTCATCATTTTTTCATTAGACTTTTCTTTCCCAATTCCTTAAATAAATAAAATAATTACCTAAACAGTCGTACTAATACAAAAATATTGTATTTAATTATTTTTGACTTTGATTAAAACACGGCGTAATTTTTGAATTGAATTTCGTTTAATTGCATTTTTAAAAAATCCAGAATAATTTTGTAATTAACTCTTTCAGATCTGAATTATTTTTTTTCATCCGATGGATTTTGAAAATTCCATGTGTCTAAAGTATAATATGGAGAATATAAAACAAAAATATTTATGTCTACAATTGTGCACGCCAGGTCTGAAAGGGTTAAGTTGAATGTTTTATACGTGGGATTCGAAACGTATTTTTATTTGTCTCGATTTTTGAACCAATTTCAGTATAAGGATATACATTTCAGTTGAACTTCGTTTTTTTTCCGATAATAATAAATGGTTTTCCGATTTATGAAAAAAAACCTTGTAATTTAATTATAAAGTTTCATCTATATGTGTGCTCACTCCACGGGTCACTTGAATAAGCTCATCGATAAATGCTTTCCCAACAATATCGATAGAGCAGTGGTTCCCATTTTTATTCGGGTGGCGACCCCTTTTTATGAAAGTCGTGTGACCCGCGCTTCCCCCCCTAAAAAAAACAAAAATTCAAAACCAGGCAATTTATAAATACATACAAAATACTTGCCACATTAGGCCTCAACTCAAGAGTTAAAAAGTTGTTGTGTCATTGGACCAGATCCTTCAGCAAAAAACAAGATCCATTAAACCGATGCAATTAAAAGGGGCATTTTTAATAAGTTAACTAAAATAAACAACAAAAATCGTTTTTTTTAAGTATGATTTTATTTTAAATTATGTTTAATAATTAATTTAATATGATGGTTTAAACTGCATGTTATTAACCAGTCTCAAAATCCGTGGTTGAGTGTTTTTTAACGTCAACCTCATATTGTTCTCAATAATTAAGTTCTTTCTTTCTTTTTTTTTAAGTGAAGAAGAGTTAAAAATCCACTTTCGCAAAGATGTAGGTACAAACGGAACTAAAAGTCGAGAGGCAAGCATTGTCACATTTGGGTATGAATGATACATACCACACCAACATTGTGTGAGCATTTCATTAACCAAGTTACGCGCCGAGGAATCATTCCGCAAATCCAAGAATTCATCTTGCAATTAATTGGGAATGCTGGCTAAATCAAAGGAAGCAGAGAATGGATTTCGTGTCAATATCGTTTCTTGTTCTTTCAGTTCAGGGAAGCAACGCTGAAGTTCATTTTCAAAAGATTCGAGATGCCCAATAATCTCCTTCAAAATTTCATCTATTTCACCTTCAGATTCATCTTGCACACTGCAGAGTTTTTCAAACATAGCGATGTTTCCAAGATTAATTTTTCCTGCCAATTTTGCAGCTTGCAAAATTGGCAAATTGGCAAATTACAAATTATTTATTTCCGTCGCTCGTTATTCATAATAATATTACGGAGGAATACAAAAATTCTGAATCCCGTATCTATTATATTTCATATCGATATTCCCATTATTCGTCGAGGTGTAGTAAATACATCACCGGTAGAAAAGGTAAATATAACAATTTGAAAAACATACATGTACGCTATATATGTATATGTACATAGATTAGAAAGTCACTGCCCCTAGGCGTCGCATAAGTTTGCAGATTAGTAATTACGCCACTGTTTCCAAGCGTCCAGATTTCGTCGGGAATGTCTCGATTTAGTAGCCTTCATCGTGTTGGTGAGGTATACGATTTCTGTTAGATAAAAATTTCAATCCCGGGATTTTCGGGATTACGTTTTCTAATCCCGGGATTCTTAATTACCTAAAATCGTCCGGGATCCCGGGATCCCGGGATCCGGGATCCCGGGATTGGATTCCCTAGTCCCGACCCACGAGACAGAAAAATTTAAAAATTCAAAGTTCTCTTACTCTTAGATAATGCGCCCGGTCATCCACAAAATGTACATCATACCAAATGTTGAAATTATATTTTTACCATTAAATACGACTAACCACATCCAACATATGCGTCTCCAAATCAACAAATAAACAAATCAATCATTCATGTTTTCTAAAAGCGAGTACCCGCAAAGCAAAGCAATGCCTTGGAGTTAACTTCACACATAACAAATCAATCAATAGCGAAATATACTCCAGGATTCAAAACGATATAAGGTGCTATCATTGCCTGAAATATATATTAAAGACGAAAACGAACATCAATATTTAAAAAAAACTTTAACAATTTACAGTTCGGAAGGAAATGTGATAAAATAAATAAATAAAAATATGTATTTAGTATGAATGATGTTTGTAGATATATTTAGTACTAATTTGCAAAAATGAATTCCTAAAATTACGTAAGTGTGATATTTTTTAAAACAATCTCCAGGGCGGAGGTCGGACTTTTTCTCGCACGTATCGCAATATAACGATGTCCTTCTTCTTTATTCTGGAATATTACGATGCGAACACACCATATAGTCCTCGTAGTTTGTAGAATTATATATATAATGGGGATTTCTATTCAATTGTTCCTTGTCATCGGTCGTCGATCTACGCCCGGTATTTTTGACTGCACAAAAATTCCCGATGATTTGCATCAACATTTGGCGAAATTTTATATGAATCTGGGGCTTTCGTCGTTCCATTTTCCATGTTCCATCCATTCATAATTGAGGATTTTAAGCCCCCAACAAAAAGTATCCAGATTTTAATAACTTACGCCTAAAACAATATGACGTTGCCAGTTGATCGGCAGTGTTTACTCCTCCCATATTTTTTTATGTTATTTTAAACAAATGTTGTCACATCCTAGAAAACAATTAAATGATCTATTAATTAGTAGAAAAGCAATAGCATTCGTTCTAGAACATTTGCTGTGTTTCAGTGTAATTAAAAATATCTAAATTCATTCCAATAAACTGAATTAAAATACATACACTTTAAGTCTTTAAGTGTGGCATTGCAACGCATGCCAGGTATTCGCTAGTATACTATAAAGGAAAATTATTGAAAGTATCTGAAAGTATCCAGAAATGGCTTAAATATAACAGAAAGTAAAATTTTGATTTTAGTAGATGACCAAAAATTAAGATTATGAATTTCAGCTTAGCTCCGGTTTTCACTTTGATAATTATAACGGGCTTCCGATTTATGAAATATTTATTTAGTTTCATTTGTATTGGTGCTCACTCCTTGGATGAGACTCCAGGTCACTTGGATGAGCGAATCAATGGGTGTTTTCCCAGCCAGCTCGTTTTAGAGTATGGGGATGTTTTTAAAGATTGAGCAGTGTTTTTCAAAAACTTTTCAAATCTTGTTGTCGGTTTTACTGGAGAAGGATTTCTAGTGTATTTGGAGTTTTTGAAGTTCCATTTTTCCACGAGATCCCTATGAAGTGTTTATGGAGTTAATATTTGCTATCTTATGCACTTAATATTTATTTCTTACAGTATCATTTATGTATTGATAAAATTAATATCTTCTATTGTAACAACTGTTTTGCATACTGTACTGTAGCATAAACAAACCTCTTCTGACGTAAAAGCGGCCGGCTATTTACGTCACTGCAACTTGAAGGTCGCGTTGTTCGCATACCAACCAGCAATTTAGAGCGTCCCGACCCACGAGTCGGCTGCGATGAACGACGGAACACGTTTATGATTTTATTCACTCGGTGATAGAGGTTGGAATGAGGCAGATGCTGCAGTGGATCAATAAAATGTCAAACAATCGGTACAACGGATATGGATCAAGCGTGGAAAACGGAGGAAATGGTTAAAAGTGCCTGGCAGTATCCGGTCGAACGACTTAAATATAAAAAAGTGAAATTTTTGTTTTTAGTTGATAAACGAATGAAGGTGTCTGCAATATTGAGGATGCAAGCATTTTAATAGGGGCGATTTGGAGTATAAACCATTAAAAACTAAACTTGTTTAAAGTTAGTATAATATAAGTATATTTTTGCATTAGGATACTCTGTGAGAATGCTTTTAAGAAACTTGGAGCTACTTAGTGGTAAATATTTTTTTAACCCTTGGTAATAAGAGATGAAATTTGGATCAGTAACAGACACTCTGAATCCAGAATGGAATCCATACAGAGGAAAAACAAGACTTTCTTAAAAAAATTAAATTATGAAGAAAATACTGGAAAGGTCATGGCAACCGTTTTCTGGGATGATAACGATCATTTTTCATTAGAATTTATATCACAAAAGCATATTATAATAGAAAAGACAAACAAACACAGTTACTTCTTCATGAGACGGCATCAAAGAGAAAAAGCAAAGAAATGTCTCTATACACGATAGTCATCTTTTTATATTTGCTTTTTACAGTATACTTTATGTATTGACACAATAAATATCTTTTAACGCGACAATTGTGTCGCATATTGTACAAATAACACAAAAATACAAAAATACGCTGTAATATAAGCAATGGCTATAATCAAATTTAAGGAATGTTTTTCAATATATAAAATAAAAACCGTTTATTAAATTTTAATTCTCCTTTAAAATAGACACGTGAAAAAATTTTATTTTCATTTAATTTCAAATAACTGAAAAAAAAATTATTTCCGACTCCGAAATCTAGATTTATGACTCGCATAATTCTTTTGTGCGTTTGGTGGAATATTCAAGGAACTATTCATTATAAATTTATGAAACCTATCGAAACAATAATTGCAGATATGTATTTTCAGGGTGAAAAATAATAGAGAGTCCACCGTCTATAATTTATCATAAATAATTTAGTGATTTTACAACATAACAATCTTTGACATATTCCTTAAAGAAGCGGGTCTTAAACAAATGCGATGCCCCGATGCCGCGATGAAAATTTATAAAATAGTTGTGAAGCTGGGAAGGATGAAGGAATAATGTCGAAAGATTTTTTTTTTAACTTTCAAGTTCTTCCTGTCTTTGTTTAAGTAACAAAATATATGCCAAACGTATTCATTCCACCATAAAAATATGTATACTTTCTTAGAAAGTCGACAGACTTTAATAATTAATCCGACAAAATTATACCTACACTTTATGACGGTTGAAAATTTTTCGTAATGTGTTGGAATTTGCACTGATGGGGCTCGTACAATGTCAGGAGCAAAAACTGGATTGATTGCTCTTATTTAAGGTGTAGCACCTCAGGTCATTTGGAACCATTGCTTTATACACAGGGAATCATTGGCATCCAAAAATATATCAACCGATTTAAAAAACACATTGAATGAAGTTGTTAAAGTTGTTAATTTCATTAAGGCTTTCAAACAGAACATTCTCGTAGGAATATCATGCGATACGTCCATGAAATTACAATTCAAAAAAACGGAACTGACAAGTTTTTGGTGATTACACTGCGCTTAAAGCCGCCAATAAAGCACTCCAACAACATATTTATGTGAACAGACTTTTTCGGTAATATTTTATATGAAATCGAAATATAGAAACAAGCTCAATGTAGAAGAGGAGTACCTTAGAATAAAACCATACAACATAGAGCCCGACATTGCGCTTTTGGTTTCAAGAAAACAACTTCGCCCATCTTATTAAATTAAAAGTATCTATAGAAAACATTATAATAAGATCTATTTTAACCAATCAATGTTGTATGGGTTAAATGTGTTAGGATTTGTAATTTTTAAAATTCTTTTTACTGCTATTTTATTCCATATAATAAAAATGTTTATCTCTATATATGTGCAACACCATTTATTAAAATATCCAGTAATACATTTTTACCAATATTTATTATTACCACTGGCGGATTTACCTGTAGAACTCAAAAATTCAGGTTTATGACACATCGCGTAATTCAAGGGATTCAAGAAGGTTCACTTTCACGCATAATGTATAAATCGCGGTTAAAATTCCAAAGCTTCAATTGAAAAACTAAGACGGTCTCTATCTAAATGTTGCGTAAAGTGGCCGAGAGTCAAAGGTCATAATTAGAAGACGTAAAAAATATATTATTCAAGAGGGGGTCCGCAAAAAAAAGTTTGTTCAAAAGGGGGTCCGCGGACTACATGAGTTTAAGAAACGCTGCTTTAAAGGATAAACGCTTTCGAAACGCAAATTAAGTCGAAAATCATATATGTACATATCGACTAAAAACCGGATGATTTTTTCAAATTTATTTTAAAAAAACGAAATTCTGTGGAAAATAGGAGGTAGTAAATTTTGTTTTGTAATATTTAATTTAATAAAAATAAAATTAATTCTTTCATTGTTAAACAATCGGCAAAGACTTTTCAATACATCTGATATAATGAACAACACTCTAACAATCAGTTTTTTTTTCAATTTACTCATTTAAACACATTATATTAGTAAGCATGTGTAGCGTAGGAGGAAAACCCAGGAAAATTTCGATAAAAAAAGGACGGGGTTGCCGTGCAAGCCTCACTCCAGAACGGTTCACTTCAGAATGGCTCACTCCAGAATACTCCATGTTCATGGTTATAAACCAAATTCTTCAGCGAATTCGAGAATGATCCGTGTAAGAGAAGGGCAGCATCAAGCCGAGTATAAAAGAGGTGTAGGTGACCATGAAGTTCAGTTGGGTTCTTTAGTTCAATTTTACGGCTACTCCACGTAACACATAAATAGAAATTCATAAACCCACAACAAATTGAGAAATTATTTATTCTGTGGAAAAAATGTGAAAAACTTCAATAATGAAATCTGCTATTTTTTTACGACTTTGGTAAATAAAATTTAAACCATTCAAACCAATTCAAAGTTATTATTTTGTAGCGTGGGAATAATTTACGATTATTTTTAGTAATTATAATAATACAAAAGTAAATAAATTAATTTCGTCGTTAACACGTATCGTGCCAAGGACATTTTTCAAAAATGATCCGCCAGGCCATCATATAAATTTAGTTCTATCTTATATCATCATCATCATAGTGCAGCCACTAACAGTCCACTGCAGAACTATGGGCCTCTTCAATATCCATTCACAGGAAGGGGTTACATCCATTTCGTCTGTATCATACATTCACCTCCTCGTTCGCTCGATATTGAAGGTAGCATTACCACCGAGTTGTTTCGAACGTTCACCCAACGGGTATCCTGAGTGAACGTATTGACGAACGCTTTCGCAATCGTCTCGATAAGGAATGTGGAAGGTTTGTAAAGACTGAGTAGTTTTCATAGGAGATTGTGGAAAACTACTCTAGACGACCTTTTTGACTCTACTGAAAAGGGCTTTCTGGAGTACAAGGAGTCCAGTCCCCCCTTTCCTCGCTAGGGCGTTGCCGGGGTAGGGTGAAGACAGACGTGACGCTTGAGTGCATCTCGGATTCGCTCCTACACCAACTGAGGGTGTCTCCCCGTCACCGTACAACTTACCCGAGCGAATTCGAAACTGAGTGGTTTCACCATCATTTCAGGTTACCCCTCTCAGTTCGGCGATTACAAAACGATATAGAAGTCAACGGAAGACAATTTTGTTTACGTTGCAAAGTGAAGTTCCTCATATGCATCTCTTCGAGGCCGTCTCTTTGATGTTCTTCTTGTCCTTGTTCTGTTCCTAAAAATTCTTGGTTCCGAACCGATACGGTTCATCATGCTCCATATTTTTGGGTAGGGTCGACTATGTAACGGATAGCGAGTGATAAGCAAGTCTTGATTTGTAAAAGTAGCAATGAATAGTAGTTAAACTAAGTATTAGCTTGCTGTTAAAAGAGTATTTAAGTATTTACTCTGTAAATATGTATAAGTAAAGTGGCCAATAGTTAAAATACATAAAATCGTATAAGCATAGTAGTTAGGAGTAGTCGGATGTGGTTAGGCCGCAAAAAAGTATTAGTCAAATTGTATTAGCAAAGGGTAATTATGTCGCATCAAAGTATTCGAACTTCGGCGTTTAGTGTCAACTGGGCACAATCAAACAATATTTAATTGGTCAGACTGGGAGCAAACTGGAAAAAAAATAGACAGAGCTGGAACAAACAAATAGGTTAAAGTAACGTATCAAGTAATATCAACTAGTCAGGTCCACATCAACAAAATCAAATGGCTCCACAGTCAAGACTGTATTATGGGAGCAGTCGAAACAGCACTTTGGCGGTCGGACCGCGAGTCTAGTTGTGCAGGTTTGTCTTCTGGTCCCAGTGTTCCCACGTTTATGTGACAATAGAAAGCTGATGTGTGCGAGTATTTGTTAATTCACTTACCTTGAAAGCTTGGATTTTTATGTCTTACTTGCGTTATTGTCAGTTCATCTCAAGTAATGCGGATGAGATGTTCCATTTTTTTTGTGCAGATGTAATATGCACAGAAACAATGTTTTTCGGTGTCACTCGCGAATTTTACATATAAGTGTAGTCGGCGTTTCGTCAGAGCGTATGAATCAATTATAATAATATAAAAGTAAATTAATAAATTAAAATTATACGATTTTCGATTTTTTTTCAAAATTCAAATAAATAAAAACAAAAGCCAACTTGATAAGATGCAAATGTACATCGATAATATTGCCGAAAAGACTATTAATAATCGGTTTCAGGCGTCGCGATTTCACAGGGTGGCACAAAAAACGGTTGCCGACACAGTCCGATATAGATATTGACGCGAAAATCACTATTTACTCAAAAACAGAGCAGATGAGCGGAGCACACAAAATCACGACCGATAACAACGGTTGCCAACCGGCCAATCCCTATCTTATATATTTACATATATATACAAATGGTGGTCAAAAATGTAGTTCACTTCTTCTACACTTCTACACAAAAATAATGTTCATGATCTAATAATGGGTGTTTCGAAAAAAAATATTTTTTATACTTAAAAAACTTGTTTAACTCTTTTTTAATCTAAAACGCATTTATAACATTATAAAATATGCATACATTCATCTAAATTAATATATTGTATATGTTTAATTATAAAAATCTCGTAGAAGAAGAACATGGAATATACCTACCTTTTTTTTGGATATGGTTTTTTTAAAAAAAAAGTTCTTTCGTTTTGGTTTCGATAATTATAACGGGATTTCCGATTTATGAAAAATGTATTTAGTTGTATTTGTAAAAATGTATTTATATGGGTGCTCACTCCTTGGATGAGACTCCAGGTCACTTGGATGAGCGTATCGATAGGTGCTTTCCCAGCCAGTATTGGGTGGTTTTAAAGATTGAGGAGTGTCTTTTCAAAAACTTTTCAAAAAAAGAAAAGGATTTCTAGTGTATTTGGAGTTCCTTTTTTATTCGCAAGACCTACGAGACGCTTATGAAGTGTTTATGGAGTTAATATTTACTGTCTTATGCAGTTAATATTTATTTTTCACAGTATCATTTATGTATTGATAAAATTAATATATTTTATTGTAACAACTGTTTTGTATACTGTACTGTAGCGTAAACAAACCTCTTCTGACGCAAAAAGATCGGCTGTTTACGCAGTCACTGCAACTTGAAGGTCGCGTTGTTTTTCACACGAACCCCCAATTTAGAGCGTCCCGACCCACGAGTAGGTTGCGATGAACGACGAAACACGTTTATGATTTTATTCGTTCGGTGATAGAGGTTGGAATGAGGTAGGTGCTGCAGGTGATCAATAAAATGTATCGATCCATATGTGTCGATCAAATCAAGTACCATTCCGTAATTTTATTATCCAGGGATAATTATGTAGCATCTAAGTATAGTGTCGATTATCCCAGTGCGGATTATCCGGTTTGCGGATTATCGTTATTTGAAAACTATTATTTTTTTCTCTTATATGATTATGAGACGTACATGAACATAATACTAAAAAAAATATGTTGTGATACTCGGATAATGAGGCAACTCCCGAATAGTATATGAGGTCAAGATTAAAGAAACAGAATTTTTTAATCCCTAAAGGAGTACTATCGGAGGGCCTACGATCCCCCATCATCCTTGATAATCAAAATTAACTCCCTTAATAATTAATCCTTCTTTTTGCCTAAAAACCTTAACGCGATCGAATACCCGGTTATTTTTCATTGTTTTCATAATTAAAATAAATTATATATATATATATAAGACTTCAGAAAAAACCGGGTATTCGATCGCGTTTAAGTTATTTTTTTAAAATTTCAATATTTCGGACCACTCATCGGGTCCATTATCAATGAATAACATATATTGTTCTTTGTCACTGCGCGACAGGAGGGTGACTCTTGAAAAATGTTTTTTTCAGCAGCAAATGGATTTCGCATCCAGTCATAATTTTCTATATTTAGGGAAGGAAAATAATGTGCAATCCCTTCTTCCAATAAAGTTAAATCTTCTATTATTGCGGAAATGATTCATTCGGGAATATTTTCGTTAAGTGAAGGAAAAATTTCTCCTTTTTTTTTTTATTTGATTTTTTCAAAATCTTGTCGTTTTATCAACGGATATAAAAAAATCGTATTTTTCCTTGAACGCTTGTGTTAACTTAATTAAAAATATCTACTAAATATGCCACTTTAGCATACCAATCATTATTCTGAAGACGTTTTACAAAATCATCTATACATTTATTTCGAAAAAAGATTAACAATTCATTGTTATGTTCTATGAATCGACATAAAACTTTATCCCTACATAAACCACTAACTTCAATGTGAAAAAGCAAACACTCGTACTTAGCTTCCATAGAAATGCAAATATGAATATTTTTAAAGGTGTTGATTTTATGAAATTCACCATATTTACAACTTGATCTAGTACTGGTTTTAGTGCTCCCGTAGTATTCCCCAAGGTATTTTCGAAACTATTGATTCTCTATGAAAATAAAACAGTACGTAGTTATTTATTTATGGAAACCCAACAGCTTTACATATATAGATTAGCCTTGGATTAGAAATAGTACAAAGCCAATTATAGGATTTCACATTTAGAAAAAGTTTAGAGCTTTAGCAATTTTAGCTTTTAATTCAGGTTTAGAAATTCGTAACCATTGCATTTATTTCTTTTATTTTTATTATTATTATGATTTTTTATTTATCAATTATAAGATTGATTAACTGACGTTTGACATTTATTAGATTACAATTAAATATATCCAACTCAAGATCCCTTAGAACATCATTAAAGTTTGTTATGGCTCTACTCAAGAACGTATTCTTTCTATAGTTGGTAGAGGCCGACGGAACCACGATTTGTTGAAAAAAATGTGTCAAAAGCATTACTTTTACTGAAGAATCCCCGATGAAGAATACACATTCCAAACAAACATATAAAACGTAAAACTGGTGTCAGAGGCAGGATATACTGCAGAACAAATTAAAAAACATGATTACATATACACAAGTTCAGAAACAGGATTTGTTGCAAAACAATACATTACAAACCTTAACACGTAATGGCTTGTTCACACGTAGCGTCAAATACATATTAAAATAAAATAAAGGCAGAAAAGTAGTGACCGTACGTTGATTCGGGACTGTTTTTTGGCTAGGGCTGCCAACTCTATCCCGCCGTGACATAGAACACTTTAAAATGAATCTACAGACAGGACCTTTCCAAACAAAATGCGAAGAAAGAGTATTTAGAATTTTATATACTGCGCAAAAGTGAAACTACGTATTTCAAGAGTCGAGAAAGTCCCTTAAAATACACGGTACATAGAAAACACTCGTCGGCACCAATAATCGAGGTATAAAAACGACATCAGTACTATTGACCTACGATTACTCGCCGGAATTCAGATTTAATACATAAAATAGATTTCATTTCGATTGAAAATTCGACTAATGTGAAATACGCATATTATATTGGACAAAGATGAGAGTTTAAAGTTACACCGACAATAAGTATTATCTGATATTATTGAAAATGTAAACATGCTCAATATGTCTCTTCAAAAAAATGGTGATATTCTAACAATGGCTGAGCAAGTAACCGTATTTCGTAACAAAATCATGATGCGGAGGGATAATTTAGAAATGTTTCCATCGTTGTGTGATTTTGATTCCGAAAATGAAATAAATGCGAAACAAATTAAAAATCTTATATCAACACGTTTCAAAAATTTGGAGACAGAACTTTATAACCAATTTATAGATCTTCATGGTATTAAAACAGAGTTTTTTTCATTTTATCTGTATAATCGGGTTATTAGTCGGGATATTAAATCGGGATGTTTAATTCCAAAGTAGAAGGCCAGCCTACATTTTTATATGCATATGAAATCTTCTGGCAAGCCTTGGCAGCTGCCAAGGTTTTTCATTTTATGTCTTTATCCAAATATAAAATTTATATTTCACATTAGATGAATTTTCAATCGAAATTAAATCTATTTTGCGTATTAAACCTGAATTTCGGCAAATGATCGTAAGCCAATAGAAGTCGTTTGTACACCTCGGCGGTTGGAGCAGATGAGTGTTTTCTATGTACCGTGTGTTTTATCCCTTTGAACTCAATTTCTACTCCAGCCTCGATTACAATTATTTAGAGCTATTCTGATGTTTATATTTTTTAAAACATCGGAGCAAGTGTTCTGGGATAGATACATTTTTCATTTTACGACAAACCACCCATTTAATCACTTTCTGGAATATTTCCGTACAAGTTATATTTCCACATTTGTACCACATTATGGAAGCTTCATTACTCAGTGATTGATTAGACCAGAGCTGTTTTTCCCTAGCAGAAGAGTTCTGCACCTTTTCAACAATTTGCAATAGACGATTCAAGATTACATCAAAAATATGGTTGGGGTGAACACCGCTAACCAATTAGTCACACCTTACTGCTTTATGCATAAAACATTGAAGTATTGGAGAAAATTGGTTTTGTTTGGCGAATTTTAAAAATTGAAGTGAAAAAATGATATATATATACATATATATTATTTAAGTTATGTACCATTTTTTCCCAATGTATTATCATAAACATAATCTTTTAATTTACTAAAAATCGCTCGGAGTACAAAAGGTTAAGGGACTTTCTCAACTCTTGAAATACGTAGTTTCACTTTTACGTAGTATGTAAAATAGTAAATACTACTTGTTTGCATTTTGTTTAAAAATCCCACGCTTGTAGATTGATTTTAAAGTGTTGTTTATGAGGAAGCGACAGAGTTGGCAGCCCTGGTCTTTTTTCATGATTAGTTTTAAACGCTTGGTGGAACACCCCATTATAAGTGAGATTCGATGCTGTTGAACACCATCGAGAAATTCACAAAATTTAAAATAGCCATTGATTATAATGCAGCTTATTGTTATATTTTTGTGTTATTTATACAGTATGCAAAGCAGATGTTACATTAAAAAATATTAATTATACCAATACATAAATTATACTATAAAAAGAAAATATTAACTTCATAAGACATTAAAGACATAAGATAGTAAATATTGACTTCATAAGCATCTCGTAGGTCTTGCGAATAAAGAAGGAACTGGACTCCAAATACTCTAGAAAATCTTTTCCAGTAAAACCAACAATAATTGCTTTAAGAAGTTTTTGAAAAGAGCATATATACAAATGAAATTACTAGGTAAATTTTTCATAAATCGAAAAACCCGTTATTTTTATCGGAACGAAATCCGGAACTGAAAAAATATAAATATTTTTAATTAGACAAAAATACAAAACGAAAAAAATACTGTTCGAATCTCTGGTATAAAGCATTCAACTTAATGACAACATTATTTATAATATTAATATCATGTTCTCGGTTTTTTTTAAATGCAATTAAGCGAAAATCGATGCGAAAATATTATATTTTATTATATTGATTACTGAAAATACCAATAAATTAGAAGCCCAAATGTAATCAGATTATTTTGAATATATATTGTACGACTGTTAAGGTAATGGGATGGAGAAAATGGGAAAAGAAGGTCTGATGAGAAAATTGAAGATACTAAATGATGCATATGTTGATTAAAAATGATGCATAAAAACTTGTTATAATTTTTTGGTAGAAAATATATTATTTAAAAAGAAAAAATATTTATTACCTGGCTCACAAAATATTATGATAGGGTAATGAAAATATTTTAATCATCTGATTTACATAACATTTTCTTGATTATATTGCGTACTAATTGTCCCAGCTTTTTAGAGAGTGCCGTTAGTTCCTGTTTGCGCAAAGGACAGCACACTATAGGAATGTCCGGTGTGCAGGACTTCAACTGAACAGTCTATAAATTAAAAACCACGATTTCTTAATAATTCATGAAAAAAACTTTAACATTTGCAAAAATACTTACCTCTAACAGATCTTTATTCTTTAACTGTAGATTAAATAATTTAATGCTTAAATCTGTTCCTGAAGCGACAGCCGCAAGGGCAGCTAGGCGATCATCCTCATTTGATGATTTACTTAAACATATTATCAGTTCCTTTATTTCTTTTGGGAATCTATGCGGATTCATCGAAAGAAAATCATAAAAGCTCTGATCGATTGGACATATATTCTCACTGCACGTCTATACAAAAAACAGTTTTAAAAGGTGGCTGTATTAATTAATATTAACATTAAATACTCAAATGCAAACTTATGCATATCCTTTGATTTATTATGAGTGTTATTTTTATTTTTATGTTAAAAAATGTTCTATATATACCTTATAATTCTCCAATTTAACAGGACATCCAGCTGCTGATAATCCAACTGCAATGCTATAGCGTATAGCAGCATTACAAAGTCGTCCATAATCGATAAGAGGCTGTTTTAAGTTGGATGTACAACCACTTTTCATACTCGCAAGGCTCTCCCTTATTATCTGATTACATATTATTGTATTTTAAATACCTAATTACATTTTAAAATAATAACTTATTAAAATATATTCGCTTTTCATAAGAGAAACATTAACTTACGTTTGAAAAAACGCAGCTCGGAGATATTGAAGTATCAAAATCTGTCAATACATCAACAGTCCATAATGTTTGTGCATATATTATAATATCGCAAACTGTTTTTTGTCAACATCATATATAAGATTATTGATTGCACGTTTGAACTTGGAAATCAATGGTGTTGTCCGTTTTGTTAATTCCCATAAACTGCTGATGGACTGACTGCAATGTTTGAATTTCAAGTATATTTATTATTTCATTTCGAATTAATATAGAATAATATCTGTTATAAATTTCATACTTTTGGTTTACACAATAACAGGATGATTCATAACAAAATGGTGGAAACTCATCACAATGTTCAGCGCTGACGCACTCAAGAAAGGCACAGTATAGCAAAACCTAAAAATGAAATAAAAATACTTAAATAAATAATAATTTTGAATAGTTTATTCTAAAATCATCCTTGTTTAAATTGTATTTACCAAGGTTGTAAAAAAAATAGCAGGCTTCATTATTGATGTTTTTCAAAATAAACAAATTCCCAGTTTGTTGTCGGCTTATGAATCTCTATTTATGTGTAACGTGAACCAGCCCTAGCCGAAAACTCGAGCGTAAAATTGAATTGAAGAACTCAACTGAACTTTATGACGACCTGCACCTCTTTTATACTCGGCTTAATGCTCTCCTTTTCTTACACGGGTCTTTCTTGCCACATGCTACACATGTTTATTAATTGAATTTGTTTAAATTAATAAATTGTATAAATAACGGATTGTTCTTATATTATTAGTTATGTTATGCTTATTATTTAAAAGTGAAAGGATTTATTTCATTTTTATTTATAATATCAAGAAAAACATAATTTCATTGATTAAAACCTCCTATTTTCACCGTTTCGTGTTTTTCTAGTCCTCTTTTTGCAAAAGTCTTCTAGTTTTGAATCGGATTTTCTATAAATATGATTTTCGACTTCACTTGCGTTTTGAAAACGTTTATTATTTAGAGCAGCGGTTCTTAAACAGGCGTCCGCGGACTCCTGCGGGTCCACGAAGCCCTTGCAGGGGGTTTTGTAAGAAAATTTAAAAAATGGTTGTGAAACTGGGAAGGATGAAGGACGAATGGCGAAATATTTTATTTTTACTTTCAAATTCTGCCTCAAAAATAGGCTATTGTCACGATTTTTTTCGAGGATTTTCGCCAAAAATTATGAGATAAAATGGATCTTATGTAATAAACACATCTTTCAAGTAAATAAAAATTTTATTTTTTATTTTTTTGAACAATTATTATAATAAAACAGTAGCATCGAAAAACCCGTGTAGAAATGTTCGTGGCTTGTTGATGGTATCTCCGAGATGGGTCATTTAAAACAAAAAAATAAATCAGTTTTAGATGAGATAAACGCGTTTAAAGTTTTGGTTGCAGAAAAATTGCCCAGACACAGCTGTTGAAACACTCGTTGTTATTTTGGGTATTTCCTCCGAAGATCTTCATAAATCGGTTTCAAAACCTCGTGAACATCCTCAGCTAGATCAGGAGGATGGTTAAAAGTTTCTATCTGATTGTTTTTCACCACTTTCTTGTACTTGCACTATGAGTCTGAACAATACGTATGCAGCCGGGTGCTCTCAGGTAGTCACCTAACGGTCGCCCAAAAATGTAATTAGACTCGTCCAATCTTTATAAAATTTTGATATAACATTTTTGAAGATATGTACTTTCAAAATTTAAAATAAAATATTTTTTTTTTTTTTTAAATTTGTAAAGTGAGAAGACGCCTTAAGTAACAAAAGGTACGCCAAACGTATTCGTTCCGCCTTAAAAATATTTATACTTTCTTAGAGAGTCGACAGACGTTAATAGTTAATCCGACGAAATTATACCTACACTTTATGACAGTTGAAAGACTATCGGCAGTGTTTTTTTGTAATTGTAAGGTAAAAAAGATGTGTTGATAATTTATTTTGAACGATAGAAATATTTTGCAGTTCATTGCATATTCGGGCATGACGTTGTGCACAACAAAAACCCCCAATCCATCGAGAAACGAAAAATTAGAAAATATTGCGATGAGTATTTATCATTTGGGCTTACTTGTATATGCAATAAAAATATAAATAGACCTGACTGTGTTCTATGTCGCGAAAATTTATGAAACGAATTTATGAAACCCGCCAAATTCCGACGTCATTTGCAAACAAACCACAGCGAACACTTCTGTAAGTCTATCGATTTTTTTAAAATCAAAAAACGAGAGTTCGATTCAAGCCAAAATCTAATGCACAAAGCCCACTTATATAATGCACACTTATAGCAAAAGCTGGAAAACCTCATAATATAGCAGAGCAACTAATTCATCCTGCTACAGAAGTAATAAAGAATATAATGTTGGGGCCTAAAGCAACAAAATATATTAATTTGATTTCACTATCGAACGATCAAAAATAGGATTGAAGACATGTCAAATAATGTTAAAGAGCAGTTAATTTCAAGAGTGCTCAAAAGTCAATATCACTCACTATAATTGGATGAGAGTACCGACCTTTCTAATAATGTTAATTTGTTAGAATTCATTGGTATGAATTTGAATATAAAACTAAAGAAGATTTGTTATTTTGTGATTCACTAGCTTCGTGTACTACAGCTATGGATATATTTGATAGTTTGAATAATTTTATAATTAGAAATGAGATCGAGTAGTTAAAATGTGTTGGAATTGGCATCGATGAGGCTCGTGCAATATCAGGAGCAAAAACTGGATTGATTGCTCTCATTAAAGGTGTAGCACCTCAGGTCATTTGGAACCATTGCTCCATTTACAAGGATCCAAAAATATGTCAACCGATTTAAAAAACACATTGCATGAAGTTGTTAAAGTTGTTAGTTTCATTAAGGCTTTCAAACAGGACATTCTCGTAGGAATATTATGCGATACGTCCATGAAATTAAAATTCAACAAAACGGAACTGACAAGCTTTTGGTGATTACACTGCGCTTGCCAATAAAGCACTCCAACAACATATTTATGTGAACAGACTTTTTCGGTAATATTTTATATGAAATCGAAATATAGAAACAAGCTCAATGTAGAAGAGGACCTTAGAATAAAACCTTACAACATACAGCCCGACATTGCGCTTCTGGTTTCAAGAAAATAACTTCGCCCATCTTATTAAATTAAAAGTATCTATAGAAAACATTATAATAAGATCTATTTTAACCAATCAATGTTGTATGGGTTAAATGTGTTAGGATTTGTAATTTTTAAAATTCTTTTTACTGCTATTTTATTCATTTTATTCCATATAATAAAAATGTTTATCTCTATATATGTGCTATAAAACATTTATTAAAATATCCAGTAATACATTTTTACCGATATTTATTATTATCTCAAATAATAAATATCTATATATATTTATAATAAATATACTCAAAAAATCAGGTTTATGACACACCGCGTAATTAAAGGAATTCAAGAAGGTTCACTTTTACGCCGCACGTATAAATCGCGGTTAAAATTCCAAAGCTTCAATTGAAAAACTAAGACGTTCTCTGCGCATTTCGCGTAATAAGAAACCGCGATATATTGAGGGCCGAGAGCCAAAGGTCATAATTAGAAGACGTAAAAAAATGTTGTTCAAGAGGGGGTCCGCGGACTACATAAGTTTAAGAAGCGCTGATTTAGAGAATGTATCAAAGATCGAAAAAGATGATTATCCGCCGAAGCCAGGTTTGCTGATTGTGAAGGGTATGGAAGTTCTTCCCATTTTAATTATTTCAGTTATTTTGTTCGCCTTATGTGATCGTGTTGTAGGAACACTAAATTAAAGTTTTTCAAGAAAATTTATATTATGCTTATAAACAACTGGTGCGCTGATTTCAATTATATCAGCAATTATGTTGTTCAACTTTTTCTATAATGTTACAGATTCTATTATTTTTATTTCGTTGTTTATTATCTGCACGTACTTTTAAATCACATATGTTTGATGACTTATCGACGTTTCTTCATAATGACGTCCTTTTTCTTTTAAATACTTGATTAATTTCATTGCCTTTCTTTTAATCAGATGTTTTTTCAGGGGTACATTTGTTTGACCGCGATTTTCAATCCATATTTACTAAACAGTTTTCCGTTCAAGCTAATAAAATAGTTCCACGGCTATGAAAGTACGGTTTTATCTCTGGAATGTTATCACTAAAAACGATTAGTGAAGTCAAGAGACAAAACATAATGTAACATTATAGGAAAAGATCGACGCAAAAGATAAGGAAAATATGGTATAGAAATGCATAAACAATACTTTTTACATTATAATATATGTATTGATATACAGTACAACCTCTATTATCCGGACTTCGATTAACCGGGATTTCGATTATACGGATTGTTAAAAAAAACATACATTTTATGGTTTGCACGTGGAGAATTATGTCCATTTTTGCTCACGTGTGTGATGGATTGCAAAAATATATTTTTTTTGGTTCATTATATAGTGCATTTGTTCCAATATCATCGGATGTATAATAATAATAATAATCTTTTATAAAAATAATTTTAAATGAGTACATACTTAAGCCTAGCAATTCATATATTGAAGTCTTAGTTTTAAGCTATGGATATAGAGTTTATCAAGTGCGGACAATAGGCTGATCGGTCTATAGCAGTGGCTCCCAACCTTATTCGGGTGGCGACCCCTTTTTATAAAAGTCGTGTGACTCGCGACCCCCCCCCAAAAAAAAAAAAAACAAATGCGAAACCACACAATTTATAAACATTTTAGATACAAAATACTCGCCACATCAGGCCTCAACTCAACTCAGTTAAGGAAGTGTTGTGTCATTGGATCAGATCCTTCAGCAAAAAACTAGATCCAATAAAACTGATGCAATTTAAAAGGGAATTTTTAATAAAGTAATTAAAAAAAATAACAAAAATAGTTTTTTTAAGTGTAATTTTATTTTAAATTATGTTTAATAATTAATTTAATGCGGTAGTTGAAACTGCATGTAATTAACCAGTCTCAAAATCCGCGGTTGAGTGTTTAACTCAACAACTAATTTATTTCTTTATTTTGTTTTTAAGCAAAGAAGAGTTGAAAATCCACTTTCGCAAAGATATGTAGATACAAACGGAACTAAAACTCGAAAGGCAAGCATTGTCACATTTGGATATGACTGATACATACCACACCAAAATTGTGTGAGCAATTTTTCATTAAACAAGTTACGTGCCGAGGAATCATTTCACAAATCTAAGAATTCATCGGGAATGCTGACTAAATCAAGGGAAGCAGAGAATGGATTTCATGTCAATATCGTTTCTTCTTCTTTCAGCTCAGGGAAGTAACGCTGAAGTTCATTTTCAAAGGATTCGAGATGCCCAGTAATCTTCTTCTTCAAATTTTCATCTATTTCACCTTCAGATTCATCTAGCACACTGCAGAGTTTTTCAAACATAGTAATGTTTCCAAGATTTATTTTTCTTGCCAGTTTTGCAGCTTGGATAAAAATGCCCTAAGATTGTCTTTATATGTGATAATATTCGTTTCCTTTCCCTAAAGTTTCAAGCTAAGCCTATTTTGTTGTTCTAATATATCTGCTAGATATGCTACTTTTTTCAATCAAGTTTTGTCATTAAAGTATACCAAAAGGCCATGTTTCTCTTGCATTTCTAAAAACAATTTGATTTCATCTTTCAAAACCAAGATACCATTTACAACATTTCCTTTTGACAACCAGCGCAGAAAAGAAGAACTTGATGAGAATCCATGTCATTACATAGTTTTTTTAACCAGACGGGTGTTTAGAGCTCCAGATTTGATGTAATTCACGATTTTTATCAGCGAATCAAGTACCTCTTGCAGAGGTTTTGGAAGAGTCTTACTGGCAAAGACATACCGGTGAATCATGCAGTGGATTACCCTTGCTTGGGGAGCTAGTTCTTTTACTTTTTTCTGAAAACCCGATTTTGATCCAAGCATAGATGGTGCATCATCCGTAAAAATCCCATACACGTTTTTCCACTTTAACCTCCAGTCTCAAAAAAACGTATTTATCTTTTCCATAAT
This sequence comes from Stenopsyche tienmushanensis, assembly GCA_008973525.1. NCBI lineage: Eukaryota > Metazoa > Arthropoda > Insecta > Trichoptera > Stenopsychidae > Stenopsyche > Stenopsyche tienmushanensis. The sequence goes on along the minus strand of WACJ01000232.1, from coordinate 186,836 downwards.
ATTTTCACTTTTTGTAGTAGTTTCAAGTCCACTACAAAATAAAATCTCTTCTTTGATATCATCTGAATCAATATATTTTACGAAGACAAGCAAATGAGCACACGAGCTTACGTCTATGGACTCATTAACTTGAAAAGAAAACAATGGTGAAACCTTGATTGTATTCAAAGCCTCCTCTTTAACGCCTGCGGACATTCATGATATACGCTTCTTAATAGTATTATTAGACAAAGATATTCGTTGCATCTTTTTATCACTGGAGTCCCCAAGAACTAATTTCACCATCTTCAACATACAGGGTTTGATGAGGTTTTCTCCAATTGTTTTTTTTATTTGCTTGGCAATTTCCAATGTAACTTAATATGATACTTGCACTAATGCTGTATTCGCTTCCTGAAAACTTCCAGTTCCATCAAGTCTTTGACGTTTGCAACTGGTTTCATGTCGATGAAAGAATTCCACATCCTTTTTTGTGCATTTTGAATGCTCAATAATAGTTTTACTTTAGTTCAGTTTGCAGCTTCATATTATCACTGTTGAATATGAACGAAGAAAATGTCCAAAGTCTTGTTCAAGATATAGCAATGCTATTTTCATTGGACAAGTGTGATGTTGAATTGTGTTAACGATTACTTTGGAAATTTCTATAGGTGTTATTAGTTTGAATTTGTGTAAATGTATTTAAGGTGTTTTGAAAAGTCAGTTGGTGATTGTTATGAATGAAGCGTCTGAAACGTTAGCAGACGCCGCAAGTCAGGTCCTGGGCAGTTGGAGGGAGGAGGCTCAGGACAGACGAAAATGACGGCAAGCGTTGTCGGAGATGAGCCACCCAAAGTAAAAAAAAGTAAATAAATTATTAATTAAGTAATATTTGGATATTCGCAGCACTCCAGTTATAGTATTGAAATGCCGTTGCTACGTTAAAAAAATGACGGAAGTTTGTTTACTTTCTTGTTTTTTTCATCATTGATTGCGCAAGTGTGAGAAATATATAAAGAAGTGGATGTACATAAGAAGTAAGGTCACCACGCGTCACTGTCAAATGGCACGCTTCATTTTAATATAAGGCGTTTCACACCTTCATTTCAAATATTTACTATTGTATTCTCATCGTGAAGTTGTACTCTTGCAAAATAGTATATGTGTGTACGTGTGTAGTCAAATATCAAGTTATTTATTTGTTTTGAATTATATTACAAATGTACATTTTGAATTAGAATTTTAATTTGAGAAATGTGGTTGTAATTGATTAGTAATTTCAGGGAAATCTATATCTTTTAATGCAATTAAAAGGCATGGTTTTAGCTCTAATTTACTTCCATATTTGGTTTTAATTTATTTTAATTGCAGAATATTTCTGCACGTATGTATTGGTACGCGAGGCATAGTTTGATTTTAACTAATTTTAGCAGTATTTTAAAACAGATTATGTGTATATAAAAACATTGCAAATTTGGTCGTAGTTCGTTAGCACATTCTGAAAATTCAAGTTGTTCAATTTCTCGAATTTTTAGCGCTATTTTTTGAGTTAATCGAATTTTAATCGACATATTTTTTTGCGTAATAAACCTTAATTCCGGCAACTAATCGTAAAACGTAAAAGTGATTTCAATGTACCGTGTATTTTGAGGGAAATTCTTGTCCCTTAAAATACGCAGTTTCACTTTTATGCGGCTTGTAAAGTATTAAATATTAGTTAGGTGCATTTTTAGATTCGTTTGAAAATATCATTTATTACAATGCGACAGAGTTGGCAGCCCTAGCCCTAGACTCATGAGTAGTGCCGAATTAATGTGGTGTTAACGCGGAATCGATTTGCTCGGTAGTACTATAAAAAGACCCATATACATATGTGCTATTTTTTACGCAAAGACGAAATAACGAGACGTTATAAAAAGCTGGGAAGATTATCAGATAAAATAATTAACATTATGTTAAGAGAATGGCATAATTGAAATATTTTTATTTCAATGTCATAATATTTTGTAATCCAAGTAATAAATATTTTTTCGTTTCATGTGATATATTTACTACAAAAAATATAGGTTCAAGTTATAACTGCAAGTTATATTTTTTATACACTATTTTTATCAATATATGTATCATTCAACGGTCATCAACTTTCTCATTGAATCCTTTTTTCCATTTTCTGAAATTTAATATATAAAAATTAATCTTTATTTGTTTGTATTTAATGCGCTGCCATACAGTTCATTCGATGGCAATAAAACTTTGTAAATTTATTGTTTATTCTTGCGGAAATATTATAAGCATAGTCTAATATATAAAAATCAATGTTTGTTTGTCCGCATTTAATGAGCTACCATGTCGTTCGTTCGATTGCAATAAAATTTTGTCAACATATTATTTATACTTGAGGGAATAACATAGGTATAGTGAAAATATTGTTTGTGTATGCAATTTGTTATGCGAGATGTTTAGCGTATGCATTGTTCTGTTGTCTGGTAGTAGCTAAGGTAAATAAAACACTACAACCGTCGAGTTGTTATGTATTTGCCAAGTGTTAAATTGTACCGCGAGGCAATAACACACAAACGTCATCATTTTAATTCATACCAGGATCAATTCGTTTGGCGACAATAGCAACATAACGAAAATGTATTCGAGTCATTTTTAAATTATATGTTTGGCCTCCATTACATCGTTTATGTTATGTTAAAAATAAACAAATTAATATTTTTAAATAAAGCGAGTACCCGGCAAGCTTTGCAATGCTAATATTGCAAGAGTTTAAATACATTAGAGCTATCTTTATTGAGAAGAAATTAATGAATAATGAAATAAACTCCAGGATTCAACTCTAACAATCGATTCAATAACTTTTATAATATATCAAGGTCTGAAAAAACTATTAGGGAAGAAATAACTATCGGCGAAAACGAAGATAAAAATTTACAAAACATTAACACTTTGCAGTTCGGTTGTTCCACGCTAAGCTTCGCATAAATTCCGTGTATTCCATACTAAACTTCACCCAAAGTCCAGATTCTTTTAACCAGCTAATAGATTGAAACGAAATTTTAGTAGTGCCTACAAATAAGCTTACTACATCGATAACAGTGCTTTTCAATATTTAGTGCATGCATCAGCGTGATAAAATGCAAAAAATCCCCTTTTTATTAGAAATATATGAACAGGCATTGATTAAATGATACGTAAACACATTAACGAAACATAAGGTTCAGTTATTCATTGAGTTAGTTTATCGTTCTATATAATAATAATATTTGAATTGTGTATTTTAATATTGAAAATTGGCGTGCATATAATTTTTCTTCGAAATAAAAATTCACCACGACATGTAGCAACGATACCATGCTTTTAGTGAAATAATAATGAATAATATCATCGAAGTTACAGTTTGAAATGAAAAGTCTCAAGGATAAAATGTTGTGTCCCAATGATTCCTACTGATATGCTATTTGAATTGAAATGTGTGCAGTTTCTGGTGCGAGCACCAACAAAGCACAGGGTATGCGTGCATGCTTCTCACGTGGATAGCTGTATATGGACTGCTCACGCCCAAATCATTTATTACTAGACGGTACGCACCACACGGAAAAATATTGTGTATCCAAAAGCACTTTATTATAAGCACGATCTTTGGGACGGGGAAAAATATAGGAAGTATCTTGCCGAACAAAAAGAACAAAGTGAAAAACGAAAATCAAGGGGGCTTACAAGATCGAATGCGCAAGTATACGTAGAATTATTTTGCCAATATGCTATAATTCATGTATGACTAATGTCAAAATACACATGTTACAGCACATTAATCATTTTAAACAAATTATTATTAATTGTATTTATGATAGATGTATGCATTTATTGTAAATAAATGAAAATAAGATTACATACAGAATAAATAAATGATGAATATGCTTAAACTATTTCAATATATGCTTTATTTTTTGAATAGTAATTTAAGACTTGGAAAAAATCTTTTATTTTACATAATAATAAGAAGAAAAAGGGATAAAGAGTTGCCCACTTTTGCGCGGAAAATTATTTTAGTGCTTTAAAAAGATACCAATAATACAACAATGATGAAGAAATATAAAATAAAACTATTTTGATGACGCTTTGAATTTGGTTTTCAATATTTTATTTTTTATGAAAAAAATGTTTTTGTTATAACAAAAACTGGATGGTATTTTAGTATAATAAATTAAGATATTTTTATAATAAAATGAAGTATATGTTTGATAAATATTAAATAATAAAGGTGTATATACAAAAAAAATACTATATATTTACTCACTTTTTGATTTATTATTATCACCACATGCCTTAATTCATTGCAAAAATACTAGATAAAATTATAAATAGAACATTCAGTCATATCAATTGGAGGTCCATTTTGCGTTATTTCATGTGTATTTGCATTTTATGTGCGTATATTTCCAAATATATACATAAATGGTATAATTTTCTCATTGATCAATGTCAAATAAACACCTGTAAAATTAAATAAATCAATGGAAATTGATTACAAATTGAGTTCAATATTACAAAAATGACTTTAATGTATATATGGTAGAACTTTGGTTTCCGAACGTCTAGTATCCTGACTTCTTTTTTAGATGGTCTTTAAAAATAATCCATCACTTCATACTATAGAGGGAAATGATTGTAATTTACTGAAATTATTCAGTAGAATGACTTAAATATAACAGAAAGTGAAATGTTTGTTTTTTCTTTTTTAAAGTCCTTATGATGCCCATCAAAGCATGAATATTTGATGTGTCATATCCGATGTCGGATATAGGGGATCTCCATAGGAGATCTTACTTGGGAAATGATTTAATGTGGTGGTTTCTCGTTGCCTTTCACACGTGGTAAAGTATGGATAGGATATATTGGAAAGGTAGGAGAGGAGAGAGTCTATGAGAGAGTAGCGAAATTATCATTATATATAAATGATAATTTAATTATTGTTGCAAATTCAATTATTCACTAATGGGCGTCCCTGCACGACTTTATTAATCGCTTCAGAATTTACTTTTTCTAATCCAGGAAATCAGGGTAAACCTGGATCGAGACGATCGATCAGAAATATTAATATTTCCGATCTCCCAAATTTGTTGGTACGGTGAAAATTTTTCCAAAATCTGGATTTGAACCCGAACCTTTGCAACAAAAGTCCAGGATCTAAGCCACTATACCAACACTTGGTTTGTTTTTAGTAGATGACAAATGAAGGGGTCCGTAAAATAGTGAGGACGCAAGCATTTTGGGGTGTAAATCATTAAAAACTAGCTCAGTTTACGTCCAGATACGGCAAAGATAGCAGTAAGTTTTTGTAAAGAATGTTTTTTTATAAGGTTATAATGTAAAAGCCCAAAATCAATCAACATCACATTCGGCATTATATGCTGCTATTTTTCGACAAGGGATTTAACACCACCAATGTCACAAAAGCCATATATGAAGTGTTACAATTACGACGTATCGATTTTGGTTTTAAAAAATTAAATTGGGTAACCGATGTTTGAAATATATCCTTAGAGCGGGAAAGCCCCTAAATTTTGATGACGACATATTTAAAAGCCATGGTGGAAACAGATCCTTGATTAAGCATCGATGAACTATTGCTGAGAATGCATTCACCGTGTTCAACAATTTAAAAGTATTTAAAATATATCAGAAAGACGAATCGAATGGAGGTTTATAATATAAATCTTATATATTTAAGATAAAAGAGAGCGATGAAAAACTTGTTGTCAAAATAAAAAGTTCGCAAAAGAACTTTTCAATACGCCTAACCTAAAGAATAATACTATAACAACTAGTTTTTTCATCAATTCACTCATTTAAACACGTTCAATTAATAAACATGTGCAGCATGTGTCGAGAATGACTTGTGTAAGAAAAGGAGAGCATTAAGCCGAGTATAAAAGAGGTGCAGGTCGTCATTCAGTCAAGTTCAGTTGGGTTCTTCAATTCAATTTTACGCTCAAGTTTTCGGATAGGACTGGTCCACGTTACACGTAAATAGAAATTCATAAGCCGACAACAAACTGAGAAATTGTTTATTTTGTAAAAACTTCAATGATGAAGTCTGTCATTTTTTTTACAACCTTGGTAAATACAATTTAAACAAGGATGATTTTAGAATAAACTATTCAAACGTGTTATTTATTAAAGTATTTATTTTTACGTCTTGCTAAATTGTGTCTTGTTAAAGTGTCAGCTCTGAAAAATGTGATGAGTTTCCACCATTTTGTTATGAATTTTGTTATTGCGTAAACCAAAAGTATGAAATTTACTGGAAAAGGATTTCTAAGGAGTATTTGGAGTGCAGTACCTTCTTTATTCGCAAGACCTACGAGACGCTTATGAAGTTAATATTTAATGTCTTATGTGGCTTATATTTATTTTTTACAGTATCATTAATGTATTAATATAATTAATATTTTTTAATGTGACATCAGTTTTGCATACTGTACCAATAATACACAAAAATAACAATAAGCTGCCATGTAAACAATGCTTAACAATGGTTGCAATTTGCTATAACAAAATTTTAAGGAATATTTTTTCATATGAAAATAAAAATCGTTTATCAAATTTTTATTATATTTTAATCCTTTTGTTAATATGGACTTTGCAGAAGTAATGTGGCCTCAGCAATACGGAAGATGTGGCTGTTAATTTGGTAAATTAAACCATTGTATGGGGATGATATTTTGCCTATGTTACAAAACGACTTTATCGTCATAGTCTTCTGAAAACTCTCGCTGAGGAAGAAAATAAATGTATCAATTTCTGGAAAAAAATGATATTAGACGCTGTACATGGTCGATAAGGCAGGTGAAATATGAGATTTTTTTTTTTTTTTTAAAGTGGTTAGGGAAAACATCGAGAAGTGGCTAGATTATGATTTGAATGATCCAGGTTTTGAATGCATGAATGATTCAGATATCGTTTTTTTTATTTCTCACGAGGAAGAAATTGAGAATGACACTATAAATGAAGAAGATACTAGTGATTACATTAGTCATAAATGAGCGTTGAATTATGCTGAAACATTGCTAGATTACGTTGAATAAAGAGGATTTAAATAAAAAGATATAAGTAATAGCTTTAAGATAAGTGATATAGATCTTTGGTTAAAAATCTCAAAAACAAACATAAATTACAGTCTTTTTTTAGTATACTCGTATAAATTTTGATAACGGTTAGTACTAACTACTAACGGCCACTTATCTGCTTAACTATGAGCGTTTTTCTTAAAAAATAATGAGTATTAAAATTATGAACAAAAATTTGTATTGTAAATATGATATTATATTCGAAACTAAATAGAAATCTGATGATTTGGATTATCCGTGTTTTCCATTTACTCATGCCTAGGGAATCCAATCCCGAGCCAAAATTTCGATCCCGGGATTTCGAGATTTCATTAGACAATCCCGGAACCAGTCCCGGGATCCCGGGATTGGGATTTTCAATATTTTAAGAAATTACCCTGATGAATTTGATCAAAAATTACTAATCAGTCCATTTGTTCAATATAAAAATCACTTTATTTATTTAAGAAAGATAAAAATACAATTCAAAAATAGATAAATAAAACACTTAAAAATTCAAATATTATTTTGAAAATATGCCCGAAGTAACATTAACATTAAACATTAGTGTTTCGTCATTTAGTCTGGATCTGATTTTGGAAGTCAGACAACCTGCTGCTGAAAATGTACGCTCAGTTTCCACACTCGTTGGAGGTATCGTCATCAGATATTTAAATGCTAGTTCGAGTTGATGATCGCGTGAGCCCTCATTTTCGTATAACACCATCAATGTGATTGATAAAATTCTTTTCTGCTGAGACACGGACTAAAAATCGCAAAATTCCCGATTTTTCGACAAATTATTTTTTTCCGTCGCTGCAGATGAATACTTATATACTATAATACTTTGATGTGATTCGTAATCATATTACGAAGGAATACAAAAAATCTGAACCCCGTATCTATTATATTTCATATCGATATTCCCATTATTCGTCGAGGTGTAGTAATACATCACCGGTAGGGAAAGGTTACTATAATAATTTGAAAAACATACATGTACGCTATATATGTATACATAGATTAGACAGTTACGGCCAGGCTGGCACTGATACCGAAACCGGGCAAGTTGACCATGAGACCACTATGCATGCTGGACGGTCTTGGGAAAGTAATGGAAAAGCTGCTCCTCAACAGGATCCAACCAAAAATTGAGCAGAAACTGTCACCAAGGCAGTACGGATTCAGACCGGGCCGATCCACGCTAGGAGCAGTGCAGAGAGTAGTAGACATAATCCGAAAGGCGTGGATCGGCACGGTCAAAAGGAGCAGAGACGTCGTGATGGTCACGCTGGACATAAAAATGCGTTTAACACTGCCAGCTGGGAACTAATCGCTGATGCGCTCAGAAGAAACTTCGAAGTTCCTGAGTACGCCGAGGAGCTCGTCAGCGATTATCTCAGAAACCGACGTGTTCATCACGATGAAACCGACACAGAAAGGAAACTGGAGATGGGTGTTCCACAGGGGTCCGTCCTGGGACCCACCCTGTGGAATGTCCTGTACAATAGCCTACTAGAGGTCAAGATGCCAGTAGGAGCACAACTCATTGCCTTCGCAGACGACGTCGCGCTGCTGGTGACAGCCCAACATCCGTGGGACATGGAAGCGAAGGGCAACGAAGCCCTCGCTAGGATAAACGCGTGGATGCGTGAGAATCGCCTGCAGCTAGCGGTGGAGAAAACGGAGGCAATGATATGCAGCAGGAGAAGGAGACCGAGGGTCAAAAAGCTTGTTGTGAACGGTCACGAGGTGGAAAACAGCAAATCGCTGAGATACCTCGGGATCCTCTTGGACAACAAGCTGACCTTCAGAAGACACATTGAAGCAACTGCGCAGAAGGCGCAGAAGGTGGCCAGTGAGCTCGGACGGCTCATGCCCAATGTCGGAGGGCCAAAGCCGTGCAGAAGACGTACCATAAACGAGGTAATACACTCGATCCTTCTGTACGGAGCCCCGATATGGCATAAGTCGCTCAGATACGAAAGCTACAGAAGGAAGCTGGCCGGGGTCCAGCGGCAGGGAGCGCTCCGAGTCACCGCAGCATACAGAACTGTATCTGAAGAAGCGGTGCTCGTGATCGCTGGAATACCCCCGCTGGACCTCCAAGCAAAAAAGAGGGCCTTGGACTATGAAGATCCCAAAAACCGCAACAAACATGAACAGAAACTGAAGGAAGCCTGGCAACAGAGATGGGATCAGTCCACAAAAGAAAGATGGACCCACCGACTTATACCGGTCGTAAGTCGGTGGAGGGCCAGAAAATACGGCGAAACGACCTACCGCTTAACTCAGGCGCTCACCGGACATGGATGTTTCGGAGCGTACCTAAAGCGGATTGGCAAGGAAACATCTGCCAATTGCCACCACTGCCAAGCGGAGGTCGATGATGCAGAGCACACCATCATTAGCTGTGAGGCTTGGGCACCCCAGAGGAAATTGCTGAAACAAGCACTCGGGGTAGCCGAGCTCAACGCCAACAACATGATTCACAGCATGATGGAGAGCAAGAAGAACTGGGACCTTTGGCGCGAATACGTGGAAGAGATTCTGAGCGCCAAAGAGGGCAGTGAAAGAGAGAGACGCAGAGCGCAACAGCCTCTCCAACAATAGAATAGGGCCAATCACCTAAGGCCAGACTACCTGTCCTCCCGAAGCAATGTGGAAAACAATACCAGGAGGACAGAGAAGGACAAGGGCGGGTTTAGTGGGCAGGCACGACCGAACAATCGTGAATCCTACACTGCCCAGCTTCACTGGGCGTCTTGCGAAGATTTTCTCGCCCACAGAAAAAAAAAAAAAAAAAAAAAAAAAAAGTTCGTCAATTAGTTATTACGCCACTGTTTCCAAGCGTCCAGATTTCGTCGGGAATGTCTCGATTTAGTAGCCTTCATCGTGTTGGTGAGGTTTACGATTTTTGTTAGATAAAAATTTCAATCCCGGGATTTTCGGGATTACGTTTTCTAATCCCGGGATTCTTAATTACCTAAAACTGTCCGGGATCCCGGGATTGGATTCCCTACTCATGCCCTTCCAACCAGCATTACCCCAGATAATTGAGAGTCTACTGTATGTGAGAAATTGTCGTGCAGAATTAGTCGGGTGAACGACAAGCTTAAAAAGAAAAACTACGATTTGTATGTGTAATAAAAGCGAGAAGTCAGTTCGTCAACATCATAGCCGGGCATTTAAAACATGCCAAAAAAGAGTAAATGAGTGATGAGCTTTGTGTGCACTCATGGAGTCATGTAGCATATTTACTTTTTTTTTTATTGAGATTTGATTGCAATTTCAAATGGTTATGTATATAAAATATTGTTATTAGCTCACGATATAGGTTTATTGGCTTGCATGTATGAAAATCAATAAATATAATGAATAAAATACTGTTAACAATCGGTTCTTTCTTTAATGTCTTCCAATACATTCTATTAGTAAAGATACATAGAAATTTATAAGTCTACAACAAACTGAGAAATTGTTTATTCTCTTTCAATTTTGAAAATAAAACTTCAATGATGAAATCTGCTATTTTTTTTTACAACCTTGGTAAATAAAATTTAAATAATTATGATTTAATAAACGATTGAAAATTATTATTTATCAACTGTAATAAGTAATATGTTTCCACTATTTTGTTACCAATCATCCTATTATTGTGCGAACAAACAGTGTGAAATTTACAATAGATATTGTACTGAAATATTTCAATATAAAAAATATATTTGATATTCAAATATTGCATGCAGACCATCAGCAGTTTATGGGAATTACCAAAACGGATAGCTCCATTAATTTCCAAGTTGAAATGTGCAATTAATAATCTTATATATGAAGTTGACGATTCAGTTTGCGATATTATATGCACAAACATTATCGAATGTCGATGTATTGACCGATTTTGATGTTTCATTATCTCCAAGCTGCGTTTATTCAGATGTAAGTCATTTGATGCCACCATATGAAATGTGAATATATTTTGAGTGCATTTTCAGTAATTAGTATTCAAAATATAATATTATGGATTCAGATGATAAGTAAAAGCTTTGAAAGTGTGAAAAGTAATTGTACATCCAATTTAAAGGAGTTTCTTATCAATTGTGGACGCTATGGACGGTATGCCACGGCACACTGGTGTGCCGTGAACCGCTACAGGTGTGTCGTGGTCAAATAAGACAATATCATAACTAAAACAATTTTTACTGGTTCACCAGTGCTTGTCACTTATTTAAGTCGCCAGAAACCTAAAACCTGACACTATTTCTATTCCAAACCACTCAAATTACTCAAAAACAAAGCCACGGAAATTCCTATCTCGGTTAAAAACAATTACATAGCCGAAACCGATTCAGATAAGACAAATGCGCTTGCAGAAACTTTCTGCCTAAAATCACAAGATTTTCAAAAAAATGAGCGACAACATAACAAAGAAAGCTTTTAACAAGTCAATTAGGGATTTCAGTGAAAGCTCAAACAATGGCATGCAAAAACTCAAATTGGAAGCTCCTTTAGAAATAACAAAAAATATTAGAAAAACTAAAAAAAAAGAAAAAATCTCCGGGTTTTGACACAATCGATAATACAATAATAAAAGCATCTACCAATCCAATAACTAAAATATTTAAGGCGTGCTCAAATATGAGGTATTTCCCAGCCATTTGGAAATTGGCGAAGGTAATTCCTTTGCCAAAACTAGGCAAGGAGAGCAACGATTCAAAAAATTACCAATCTATACGCCTATACTCCTTTAAATATGGTTTAACGAGGCTACTCTGAGTCTTGTCTGCGAAGTCCTCTCCTTGGAAGCTTGAGCTTAGATTCTGAGCTCGAGTTTGGGTATTCTACGCCTCGCAGCTGCAATCTGTTCAACATAGAGCAAATATTAATAAACATGCGGTGGAGAAACAATCATCTTTGAAATCCAACACCACTACTTTGTGGATTCTTTCTCGTCGACGTTACGAGGGATGCGGCAGCTGCAGGTCATGAGAAGCTCTAGAAACGAAGTTTCCTGGGACTGGTCGACAGAAGCGCGACGAAGATAACTGGCTCCGGTACTCGTCGAAAAAGATTTGTCTTTACATACAGAAAAACCCAGCACAAGTGTCGCAAAAATACAAAAGAAGACTTGGAAAAGGAAGTAAAATGAAACTACATACTCTGTGCTACTACATTGGAGCCAAATATGAATCCTTATTGTTTTATACTGAAGTTCGTTGGTTATCCCGAGGGAAAGTTTTGGCTAGATTGTTTGAACTTCGCTACGAGGTGCGCGAATTTCTTTTATATTAAAATATGTCCAAACTATACTAGCACTTTGATGATGATTACTGGATAGCCAAACTTGTATATATGGTTGATATATTCGAGCATCTCAATGATCTTATTAAAAAATTGCAAAGAGAGTTGCAAAAAGGATGTTTAGAAATATACCAAAGGACCAACCATAGTACGATTGAAAACAAGCAATTAATTGTGGATCTGGCCCAATAACATTTAAGTATGCGTTAGCAAAAATTTGATAATTTCTTAAACTTTATTTATACTGAAAAATACGATTAGATTCGAAGTCCTTTTGCAACCATTGCATTAAATTCTACAAAAGCACGGTCTCTGATTTATGTACTATGGCGAAAGCTTTTTTAAAATAAATAAATCAATATATACTATTTTTGACTTTTGGTGTGCCGCGAAATTTAAAGAAGAGCCTTGGTGTGCCGTAGGTGAGAAAATGTTGCGGAGCGCTGCACTATAGACATTTTTTTGGAGTGAAAAATTGAAATATAATGAGTTATTATTATTATGTTTACTATTATTCTTAAATGTAAACATAGATAATATAATAATAATGATACTCAACTTACATTTTAAAGATATATATTATATATAAAACTAAAAATTAAATATAAGAAATAATTAATTTTCAATTACGATTACTTTGGCTATTATAAAATATATATATTTTCTACAAGTTTGATGAATCTCGCAGGCCGAAAAAATATTCAAGGTGGGCCACGTGTTGGCCACCCCTGGCTTAAACAGAGGCAGAAAATACCGGCAATGAGTCGAATGAATGACTTATATTTGTATAGAATTAGTAATTTTTCTTTTATACAACAAGGTAAGAGTTTCCCATATATTGTAAGAAGACTTTCGATGTCATAGACAGTTCCATGGTCTGTAAGAGAGGTTACAGCCATCATTCTGCACACACGGTCTGAAGATTTGGCTAATAGTCGCATTGCAAGTGCTGAAGCATTTCCGTCTCTATATTTATTACAAGTAACTGTAGCATTAATGTTCTAAAATATAATTGTAGACATTATTTGACGTTTTAACACAAGTTTATCTTAATAATTGAAATTCATCTTGGTGACGACACATAAACTTGGATAATCTTGTAAATTGGCTAAGAAAGCTATACTTCAAGTAGAAGTCATGAAGAGATAAAATAAAAGACTCGGAGAATCTGTTTCCTTCGAAGTGTTCAATACACAGTTTGTTAAATTTCTGGCAATAGGAGAAAAATTGGAAACTATCTTCGATATCTATACTTTTATAATGTCTGCTTTGTAATCAAATTAATAAAAGTGGTTGTAAATTTTAATGCTTAAAAGGAGATTTTGAATCCTAAAAATATTTTGATTAAACTTATTCTATAACCTTCTCAATTCTTGTAGTACCTCGCTGATGTTAAGATTTTCTTTGATGGATGTATCTGGACAAGTGAAGCTTTTTCTTGTAAATGTCCTGCACTCTGCACTCTACATAGCATCCGAAATATACCGTTGAATATACTTTATGGAACTATTATAAAAAAATATTACACTTATTTTGAATTCAACCTTAAAAATCAACCTTAGATGACTTCATTTTTGATTTATCACCAGGTGATTAATTTCTTGACTGATTATACGGTGAAATCAAATATATTTTTTATACTAAGCTTATTAAAGAGAACATGACATGATTTTTAGTGTAGTTTGTGATAAAAAAATAAATGTGTGATGACTAGGCTTTATTTCTTTATTATCAAATTAAGTCACGTCGAGAAAAATAAAGTGCTAATAAAACATTTTCTAACGCACTGCTTCCCAACCTATGGGTCGCGGCAGGTTTTCCGGAGGGGAGGAATTTAGATGCTTGAGGGCACGAAGAAGTTTTGCTAACCAATTACTAGTGAATTCCAATTTTAAATATTGCTTATTCCAATGTGAAAGCATTATAATAAAGTGACTTTTAATAAAAAATAAACAAGGTTTCCACTGAATTACTATATATTGGTTTGAGTATCAGAGTTAATTAAAAATTAAGTGAAGTAAAAGATATGAGGGTAATTGGAAATTATTTTATTGTATTATTTTAGAACAATTTATTTTTTCTTGCATTCTGGTGCGAGATAGATATTGTTTATAATTGTTTCAGCATTGTTTATTGCAAAAGTGCCATGAAGAGAGCATAGTTCTTCAAGCCGTTTGGCACGGCATGTGCAGCAACATATTGAAACGTTGTTGTCCAGAACGAAGTGTATGGTCTGTAAATACACGTATGAAAGTTTATATAAAAATAGAGTTATAGATAGATCGTAAGATATATATGTACTGACCTCAAAAATAGGGTTGAGAGGATGGGCTGAGAATAAATTAAGGTTGGTATCGCTTAAGCAGAACGCGAAAATAGACGCAAGGAGTTGGTCATTATATTTTTTGGATCTGTATAGAGCTAGCAATCCTTTTTGTATGCAGCAAGGTAAGAATTGTCCATATAATGCGATAAGAGTTTCGATGTCATAGACCGTACCACGGCCGGTACATTTGGTTGATACTGACTGAAAGATTAAATTTTTGTTTGTTATTCTCAATATTTTTAGGCAAAGAAGGTATTTGTCTGTTTAAATTGTTCTTACAGGAACTTCTGGAGGATTTTCACAACCAAGGTCTGAAAGAGAGGCCGAACTCAACATTGTGCATACACGTTGGAAAGAATTGGCCAGTATTCGTACGGCAAGTGCTGAAGCATTTCCGTCTCTATATTTAGTCCAAGCAATGCTAGCATTAATATTCTAAAATATAACTGAAGCATTATTTAAAACTAAAAAAATATATAGTATAACAAAACTTTTTTGTTATTAAATTTTACCGTAGCAAAAGTACACAAATTTGGAAAATCGTGTATATTAGATAAGTAAGCTGTACTCCAAGAAGATGCCATAAAGAGGTAGTTTAAAAGTCTTGGGGAGTCTGTTTCCCTTGCAGTATTTAATATGCAATTTATAAAACTTCTGGCAGTAGGAGAGCAATCCGGAACTAACTTTGACGTCCATACCTTTATAATATCAACCCTGTAATTAAATGAATACGTAAAAATGAAATTACGAGTATTTAAATTAAATTAAATTGACTGAAAAGGCGAAAAATTTCCGTTTCGTTAAATGTAATAAAATGATAAATGGACTGAATTTTTTTGACATGTATTTTACATCCTATACATTGCTTTAAAAAATAAACGTGTTTTAACACTTGCTCTGGCGTATTCAGTAATTGCATACGTTTTTATTTCATAAAGTATTATGATTTATGACATATAAATACACGTGTTAAGCTGTGAGAAATATTTAGAATAAACTTTCTAAATTGAACCTCTCCAATGCTTGTAGGACCGCGCTGTTGTTAAGATTTGCATCCACAGCAGTTTCTGGACAGGTGAAATTTTTTCTTGTGCATTTTCTGCACTCAGTATTCTACATAAAATTACAAGCGAATGATTAGAAATACTTTAAGGAATATATAAAACAAATTTGCAAGATTGTATATGTAACCGGCATGAAAACGATTAGATAAATTGCAATCGTAATAACGAAAAATCCCTTAGATGAATTCATTTTCAATTAGTCCTATAGAAGATTTACTTATTGAATGAATTCTAACTGCTATATTATAGTCATTTTATACTAATCTATCGATTTATGGAAAATAAAAGCATGCACCATAAAATAACATGATACATAAAAGATGACATAGTTAAGTATATTTATTACAAAATCATGTTGTGTAAAAAAACTATTTTTTTTATTGTTTTGACATTTACCAATATAATTTTTAATATATTTTAATATAAGAGAATAACGAACATTGTAAAATAATGTTCAGTGATATATATTCAAAACAAAAATATTATAACTGGATTTAAGAATTCGAGGAATAAAGAGATGTAAAACGGTCCCTCAATGTCGTGCTCATATAAAGATAGACGCCCAATTTTAATGTTAATCAGGATGACGATTAAATATTGATGTTCATCAGTTGATATCAATATTCAATCCAGACATTGGCTAATTATTAAGGAATTATCACGAAAACTTTCATCTCTGTGGTTCAGGAAGATATAAAATTGACAAAGTCAAAAAAATAGGCACACGAGTGCCGCAAGAACTATCCTTAGTTAGCAAAAAGTAGCGGATGGACAAGTGCAAATTTTTTGTTTAAAAAAGCTAAGAACTCATTCATATTGGTATCAAATTAGAGATGAGGAGTTTTATTTGTATTCAAAGATTTTTTTAAGTTTTATTCGTCTGTAAAATTCTTAACTTCCTTCTTAAAAAATGATTAGCTTTAAATCATGATCTGGATTAGATTTTTTTATAAATTAGGATAATATAAAAATAGAGAATAGGCTCAGTTATTTTTCTTCTTTAAAAAAGTTTAAAACTTTGTTCGAGATCATCGATTGCACTGTTTTAGGACCTTGAACTTGAGAAGCTCGACTTAATCTAAAAATTATCCCATTTTCATTTTCTGCTCCAACAACACGACGGAAGGGCGTTGTACAGCGATCGCCGCGTCCTAAATTATGACCTGAGCAGGTTATTGCTTTATTATGAACACTGGTTGTTTCAAATGATTGGTGGACTATCCTATAATTAAACAATAGTCGTTTGAATCGAATTTCTCATCAGAAAATTTCTTATCTTGTTTCCAGTTTCGCTGTTTTTTCAAGCTGAACATTCTTTCGCTTGTTTGGTGTATAGAAATAATTATTTTATTTATAGAAATTAACTAATTTACTACATATTTACTACATATAGATTTTAACAATTTTCGAGCAATTTACAGCTTGAAATTTAGCTACTTGAGCTAATAAAGAAGATTTGCTAGCCTACAACTAATGAATTTTAATTTAACACATTGTCGGCGGGCTATTTGCGCGAACCGCATATGTTCCAGCACGGTTTTAAAACACTTAATTATTATTATGTCCCTAAAAATCATCTTATAATACAAATAAAAGTTTAAATTGTCAATTAATAGTTTAGGAGTGTGTGATACTTTTCAAATCAATAACCGTTGTGAAGAGGAACATTATAATAATACAAAAGTATCGGGTTTCACTACACGTCTTACGTACACACACGACAAGGTCTGGTCGGGTGTTTAAGTTTTACGCATGACACGATTGCTCGTTTTCATTGAGCAAAAAAAAAAAAAACATGTGAGACGGTCTTCATTTAACATATATGTATATTGAGAATGATATATTTTATAAAATGAGTAAATTTTGTAAATGAGAATTCTCGTTTCCCGCGGTCAATGTGTTTTAAGACATTGCTTCTTACAATACGAAAACTATGTAATAAAGTGATTTTTAATAAAAATAATCAAGCTTTTTACTGAATTAGTATATATTGGTTTGAATATTGGAATTAATTTGAAACGAGACGAAGTAAAAGATATGGGATAATTGAAAATTATTTTATTGTATTATTTTAGAACGATTTATTATTTCTTGCATTCTGGTGCGAGATAGACATTGTTTATAATTGTTTCTGCATTGATTGTTGCGCGACTTCTATGAAGAGTGCATAGTTCTTCAAGTCTTTTGGCACGGCATGTGCAGCAACATATTGAAACGCTGTTGTCCAATACGAAGTGTATGGTCTGTAAACACAATTATGAATACTTATATAAAAATAGGATATGGGCCGGTTGGCAACCGTTGTTATCGGTCGTGATTTTGTGTGCTCCGCTCATCTGCTCTGTTTTTGAGTAAATAGTAATTTTCGCGTCAATATCTATATCGGACTGTGTCGGCGACCGTTTTTTGTGCTACCCTGTGAAAGCACGGCGCCTGAAACCGATTATTAATAGCCTTTTCGGCAATATTATCGATGTACATTTGCATCTTACCAAGTTGGCTTTTGTTTTTAATTATTTGAATTTTTGAAAAATCGAATTCCACGAGTTGTACACGGTAAATATACTATTAGGGCTTGAGCGAGTACTCCTCGCAGTCGGTTGTATTGTCAGTGTCCCAACAGTGTGTAATCGCAGTAAAAAAAAAATGGATAATTAATAGACTTTTCGGCAACATTATCGATGTAAATTTGTATCGTACCAAGTTGGCTTTTGTTTTTATTTATTTGAATTTTGAAAAAAATCGAAAATCGTATAATTTTAATTTATTAATTTACTTTTATATTATTATAATTGATTCATACGCTCTGACGAAACGCCGACTACACTTATATGTAAAATTCGCGAGTGACACCGAAAAACATTGTTCTTGTGCATATTACATCTGCACAAAAAATGGAACATCTCATCCGCATTACTTGAGATGAACTGACAATAACGCAAGTAAGACATAAAAATCCAAGCTTTCAAGGTAAGTGAATTAACAAATACTCGCACACATCAGCTTTCTATTGTCACATAAACGTGGGAACACTGGGACCAGAAGACAAACCTGCACAACTAGACTCGCGGTCCGACCGCCAAAGTGATGTTTCGACTGCTCCCATAATACAGTCTTGACTGTGAAGCCATTTGATTTTGTTGATGTGGACCTGACTAGTTGATATTACTTGATACGTTACTTTAACCTATTTGTTTGTTCCAGCTCTGTCTATTTTTTTCCAGTTTGCTCCCAGTCTGACCAATTAAATATTGTTTGATTGTGCCTAGTTAACACTAAACGCCGAAGTTCGAATACTTTGATGCGACATAATTACCCTTTGCTAATACAATTTGACTAATACTTCTTTGCGGCCTAACCACATCTGACTACTTCTAACTATTATGCTTATACGATTTTATGTATTTTAACTATTGGTCAGTTTACTTATACATATTTACACAGTAAATACTTAAATACTCTTTTAACAGCAAGCTAATACTTAGTTTAACTACTATTCATTGCTACTTTTACAAATCAAGACTTGCTTATCACTCGCTATCCGTTACATAGTCGACCCTACCCAAAAATATGGAGCATGATGAACCGTATCGGTTCGGAACCAAGATTTTTTAGGAACAGAACAAGGACAAGAAGAACATCAAAGAGACGGCCTCGAAGAGATGCATATGAGGAACTTCACTTTGCAACGTAAACAAAATTGTCTTCCGTTGACTTCTATATCGTTTTGTAATCGCCGAACTGAGAGGGGCAACCTGAAATGATGGCGAAACCACTCAGTTTCGAATTCGCTCGGGTAAGTTGTACGGTGACGGGGAGACACCCTCAGTTGGTGTAGGAGCGAATCCGAGATGCACTCAAGCGTCACGTCTGTCTTCACCCTACCCCGGCAACGCCCTAGCGAGGAAAGGGGGGACTGGACTCCTTGTACTCCAGAAAGCCCTTTTCAGTAGAGTCAAAAAGGTCGTCTAGAGTAGTTTTCCACCATATCCTATGAAAACTACTCAGTCTTTACAAACCTTCCACATTCCTTATCGAGACGATTGCGAAAGCGTTCGTCAATACGTTCACTCAGGATACCCGTTGGGTGAACGTTCGAAACAAAACTCGGTGGTAATGCTACCTTCAATATCGAGCGAATGAGGAGGTGAATGTATGATACAGACGAAATGAATGTAACCCCTTCCTGTGAATGGATATTGAAGAGGCCCATAGTTCTGCAGTGGACTGTTAATGGCTGCACTATGATGATGATGATGATATAAAAATAAAATTGTAAATAGCTCGAAAAATATGTATGTACTTACCTCAAAAATAGGGTTGAGAGGATGGGCTGTGAATAAATTAAGATTGGTATCACTTAAACTGAAGGCGAAAAGAATCGCAATGAGTTGATCATTATATTTTTTGGATCTGTATAGAGCTAGCAATCCTTTTTGTATGCAACAAGGTAAGAGTTTTCCATATATTTCAAGTAGAGTTTCGATGTCATAGACCGTACCACGGCCGGCGCATTTCATTGATATTGACTGAAAGATTCAATTTTTGTTTGTTATTCTCAATATTTTTAGGCAAAGAAGGCATTTATCTGTTTAAATTGTTCTTACAGGAACTTCTGGAGGATTTTCACAACCAAGATCTAAAAGAGAGGCCGAGCTCATCATTTTGCATGTATAGGTATAATTGGCCAGTATCCGTATGGCAAGTGCTGAAGCATTTCCGTCTTTATATTTACTCCAAGCAATGCTAGCATTAATGTTCTACAATTTTATTGAAAACATTAATAAAAAATATAATGTATAATATAACTTTTGTGTTATTAAATATTACCGTAGCAAAAGGACACAAATTTGGAAAATCGTTTATATTAGATAAGTAAGCTGTAGCCCAAGTAGATACCATAAAGAGATAGTTTAAAAGTCTTGGGGAGTCTGTTTCCCTTGCAGTATTTAATACGCAATTTATAAAACTTCTGGCAATAGGAGAGCAATCTGGAACTAGCTTTGACGTCCACAACTTTATAATATCAATCCTGTAATTAAGTGAATACGTTAATATGAAAATTACAAGTAGTATGAGATCCGTTAGTCTCTATATTACTTGATTGTAGCTGTCCTACATTAATAATATAATAATAACTTTGGCTAAATGCAGGGATATCAAAATATTTAAAAGCTACACAAAATATTTGGTTTTAATTTAAAAACGAAAACAAATAAATGAAAAGGATCATCACCGTTTCATTGGAAATGGTTCAATAAAAGAGACTTAAAATGGAACGAAACTCGAATCCGAACGCAGTAAAGTAATCAATTTCTCTGAAATTGTCATCCTGGAAATTATTTACATCTGTAGCTTTAAAGAATCATATGCAAATTCACAAAAAAAGCAGACAAAATATATCTCTAAAAATTTACTGAAAGTACAAGTCTACTGAAAATCTTTGACATGGTTTTCACATCCTATACATTGTTTTAAAAAATAATATGTTTCAAAACATTCTATAGCGTGTTCTGTAGCTGTATACGTTTTATTTCATAAACTTTTGTGATTTACGGCATATAAATTCATATTTTAAGCAATAAGAAATATTTGGAATAAACTTTTTAAATCGAATCGAACCTTTGCAATGCTTGTAGCACCTCGCTGTTGTTAAGATTTGCATCAACAATAGTTTCTGGACAGGTGAAATTTTTCCTTGTGCATTTTCTGCATTCACTATTCTTTTTAAAAATGCAAGCGAATAATTAGAAATACGTTAAGAAATACTTTCAAAAAAAGATTGCAAGATTGTATATCTAACCGGCACGAAAACAATTAGATAAATTGCAATTGTAACGACGAAAAATCCCTTAGATGAATTCATTTTCAACGAATGCTTTAAAGGATTAGCTTATTCAATGAACATTTATTGCTGTGGAATAGTCTTTTTATACTAATAAATTAATTTATGGAAAATAAAAACATGCATCATAAAATAAAATAAAACATAAATGATATGAATATATATATTTATTACAAAATCATGTTGAATAAAGAAGAGGCTATTCTTTTCTTTATCTTTTAACATTAACTAAATATATTTTTAATGCAAATGTCAAATGATTGAGAAATTATCACGAAGACTTTCATCTCTAAGGTTCAGAAACATATAAAATTGTCAAAGACAATAGAATAGGCACTTGAGTGCCACAAAAACTATTGCAAAGAGGATAGCAACGAGTCCTTGGATAGCAAAGAGTAGCGGTTGGACGAGTGCAAATTTTTGGTGAAAAAAGCTAAGAACTCATTCATATTGGTATCAAATTAGAGATGAGGAGTTTTATTGGTATTTATAGATTTTTTCGTTTTATTTGTCTGTATAATTCTTAATTTTCTTCATACAAACTTATTACATTTAAATTATGATCTGGATTAGCTTTTTTTTATAAATTGGGATAACGAAAACAATCATGAGCTATAAGTGTGTCATGTTAATTTACAATTTAACTAACCTCAGCTATTTTTCTTCTTTGAAAAGTTTAAAACTTTATTTAAATTTAAAAATGATCCCATTTTCACTTTTTGCTCCAACTATACGAGAGAAGAGCGATGTAAAGCGATCACTGCGTCCCAAATCATGACCTGAGCAGGTTATTGTTTTATTATGACCACTGGTTGTTTCAAATGATTGGTGGATTGTCCTATAACCAAACAATAATCGTTTGAGTCGAATTTCTCATCTGAAAATTTTTTTTCTTGTTTCTATTTTTTCTGTTTTTCCAATCTAAACATTCTTTCACTTCTTTTGTGTATAAAAATTGTTATTTTTAAAAAATTAAATTGAGTAATTTACTATATGTTTATATATGTTTGAGAAGTGTCTAAACAAAATAGTACGATTTATATGACTATTTTTGGTACCTTTTTTACAATAAAATATATATATTTTAAACAATAATAATATCACAAAATTTTATTATTCTTAATTCTCTAAATTTAATTGACAACTTCCGCCGGCCTCCCACCACCAGTTTCTGATGATGCTAGTATATATGGGGTCCGCACCCTTACTGGGGCCTCTCTTTTCCTTTTCCCTTCTTGTGATTTGGATTTCGGATGAGAGAGATCTCCTCGGAGCAGCGCTGGACTCTTGGGTTGCGAAATCCAAGATTCTTGAATCGCCAGCGAGTTGCCGCCGTTATCATACCTACCGCTCTCGCATGCTACCTGTTCACCGATGCTACCGATCCACACTATGTTGCTGTTGACGGTTCGATCTCGCTCCGATCCCGGTCCGATTAAATATTCTTACACAAGAAACAATCAGAGTATTCACACTATCGGATCGTTCCAATCCCGTATTTTGTATGAGAATATTTGAGCGGACCGAGACCGAGAGCGAGATCGAACCGTTACCTGGCACCATAGTGTGGATCGGGCCTAATCCGGGCGTACACGAGATGCGGATTTTACCCCCCTTTAAAATTTTGTTGAAGAAAACAACATATAGCCTTTATTTATCATGAAATTGCACAAAACTATAAGAAATTACAATTTTAAAATACTTCCTTGATTCATTTAATGATAGTTAAATAATAATGTGAAGGTTGAAATTGTTTTGCATTTGCAAGTTTTTTTTATGTTAGGTTTAGTTTCACCCAACGCACATTCTTAGAGCTATCAGTTATAATACGATATTCAGCACCTACTTTTCACTAAAATGTACAGAAGTCATAGTTTTGAAATTCCACTTCTTTGAAAGTGCTATTCTCGAGTAGTCCGAGAAATTCTACTTTGGCTGATACATCTTCGTCTTTAAAATTTTCATTATCAGTAGAAAATGGTCCTAATATCCAAGAATTGAACTGACGATTGTCCATATCCGGTAAATATTGCTTCAGTTAGTCTATTATCGCAGATAAATGGTGAAATACAGAATTTTCAAATGTGATTTTTTCAGATTTGTTATTTGCCAATTGCTCACACAGTTGTGTAAATATTGATATATCGCTAACATGAACTCTGTGTGCAGAAATGTATGCAGAAAACTCTCCAATGTATGCAGAAATCTCGCAACTTTATCCTGTGCTGTCAAGATACTTTATCTTTTCTTAAATAAATAAAATTCTTTGACCTTCAAGTGATTTTTTTATACTGAACAAATAGACTTATTAGTAATTTTTGATCAAATTTATCAATGTAACTTCTTAAAATATTAAAAATCCCAATCCCGGAATTCTGGGACTGGTCCCGAGATTGTCTAATAAAATCCCGAAATCCCGGGATCGAAATTTTGGCTCGGGATTGGATTTCCTAATCTGGGGTATTGCTCAATTAGCTATTTTTCTTCGCGCTTACGACACGATTTTCGACATTTTTGAGGAATTATTGGAACCGGTATCGATATGCGGCACTACTAAGGGACAAGATATATTTTATTGTACTTATGAACTTCTGTAAAAATACAACCTACCTCTGTCAAAATTAGCTTCCGTAGCTACAAATGGCACTGCTCCAAAGACTGGAAAAAACAAAGGCATCGTGACATTACTACAAAAAAAGGCGAAATTTTTGGCGGATCCTAGATTCTCCATACGCATTGGTTTATCCTTCAAAAAGTACTATGCACGAAGGTAATTAACATGTATAACTTATTGTCATATGTCAAAAAACTCCGAGAAACTGAACCGATATCGATATTGATGAAAATATCAATTTTTCGAACTGTCTAAACTGGTTTCCCCTTAAGCTCACGAAAAAGATTTGCTAACCTACTACTAATAAATTCTTATTTTAAGACGTTGCTTTTTTAAATGTGAAAATAATTTAGTAAATTGGCTGTTAACAAAAAATAAACAAGTTTTCCATTGTATTTGTATATATTGGCTAGAATATTCGAATTAATTAAAAATGAGATGAAGTAAAAGATATGGAGGTAATTGGAAATTATTTTATTGTATTATTTTAAAATAATTTATTTCTTGCATTCTGGTGCGAGATAGATATTGTTGATAATTGTTTCTGCATTGATTATTGCGAGAGTGTTATGAAGAGAGCATAGTTCTTCAAGTCTTTTGGCACGGCATGTGCAGCAACATATTGAAACGCTGTTGTCCAATACGAAGTGTATGGTCTATAAACACAATCATGAATGCATGTATAAAAAATAGAAATATGAATAGCTCGAAAAATATGTATGTACTGACCTCAAAAATAGGGTTGAGAGGATGGGCTGTGAATAAATTAAGATTGGTATCACTTAAACTGAAGGCGAAAAGAATCGCAATGAGTTGATCATTATATTTTTTGGATCTGTATAGAGCTAGCAATCCTTTTTGTATGCAGCAAGGTAAGAGTTTTCCATATATTTCAAGTAGAGTTTCGATGTCATAGACCGTACCACGGCCGGTGCATTTGGTTGATACTGACTGAAAGATTAAATTTTGTTTTGTTGTTCTTAATATTTTGAGGCAAAGAAGATATATATTTGTTTAAATTGTTCTTACAGGAACTTCTGGAGGATTTTCGCAACCAAGATCTGAAAGGGAGGCCGAACTCAACATTCTGCATACAAGACTGGTAGAATTGGCCAGTATCCGTATGGCAAGTGCTGAAGCATTTCCGTCTTTATATTTACTCCAAGCAATGCTAGCATTAATGTTCTACAATATAATTGAAAACATTAATTCAAATATTTTTTAACAAAAGTTTTGTTTAATTAAAATTTACCGTAGCAAGGGTACACAAATTTGGAAAATCGTGTATATTAGATAAGTAAGCTGTACTCCAAGTAGATGCCATAAAGAGGTAGTTTAAAAGTCTTGGGGAGTCTGTTTCCCTTGCAGTATTTAATACGCAATTTATAAAACTTCTGGCAATAGGAGAGCAATCTGGAACTAGCTTTGACGTCCACAACTTTATAATATCAACCCTGTAATTAAGTGAATACGTTAATATGAAAATTACGAGTAGTATGAGATCCGTTAGTCTCTATATTACTTGATGGTAGTAGTCCTACATTAATAATATAATAATAACTCTTGGCTAAATGCAAGGATATCAAAACATTTTAAAGCTACACAAAATATTTGGTTCTAACTTAAAAACGAAAACAGATACATCAAAAGGATCATCACCATTTTATTGGGAATGGTTCAATAAAAGAGACTTAAAATAGAACGAAATCCGAAGCAGAACGCAGTAAAGTAATCAATTTCTCTGAAATTGTCATCCTGGAAATTATTTACATCTGTAGCTTTACAAGAATCATATGCAAATTCACAAAGAAAAGCAGACAAAATATATCACTAAAAATTTACTAAAAGTACAAGTCTACTGAAAATCTTTGACATGGTTGTCAAATCTTATACATTTTTTTAAAAAATAATATGTTTCAAAACTTTCTATAGCGTATTATCTAGCTGTATACGTTTTATTTCATAAATTTCTGTGATTTACGGCATATAAATTCATATTTTAAGCAATAAGAAATATTTGGAATAAACTTTTTAAATCGAATCGAACCTTTGCAATGCTTGTAGGACTGCACTGTTGTTAAGATTTGCATCCACAGCAGTTTCTGGACAGGTGAAATTTTTCCTTGTGCATTTTCTGCATTCACTATTCTATTTAAAAATGCAAACGGATAATTAGAAATACTTTAAGAAATACTTTCAAAAAATGATTGCAAGATTGTATATCTAACCGGCACGAAAACAATTAGATAAATTGCAATTGCAATGACAAAAAATCCCTTAGATGAATTCATTTTCAATGAATGCTTTAAAGGATTCGCTTATACAATGAATGATAATTGCTGTGGAATCGTCTTTTTATACTAATACTTTAATTTATGGAAAAGAAAAACATGCATCATAAAAGAACATGATACATAAATGGTGACATGATTATATATATTTATTACAAAATCATGTTTAACAAAAAAAAAAACTAAAACTCTTTCATATTTTTATCAAATCGAAAATACCTAAGCAACTTACGTGATAAAAATAAAGTCTTTCGCCGTATAAAATTTTTAAATCAAGAATTATATAATGCTTTAAAAGATCCTTTTTTCTATCTGTTAGGAACTGTTGTTAAATTTAAGTGAAACTATGTATATAGACTTACTATTAAAAATTAACAGATTAAACTATATCAACAGTATAAAAACGAATTACAAGATAGGTGAGTATTAATTCTATATTTTGTCGTTCATTCGACAATATCTATTGAATTTTTTAATAAACTTTTATATATGCATGGTATTATTGTAGCATAAATATTTGGCATACATGTTATGAGATGAGAATACTTGTATTAATCCCTTTAAAACCTGGAATAATCAATTTAAACTGAATAGACTCGAACTGTCTGTGTTTCTTATTATCCGGATGTCCTTCTTTGCATTGAGGTGTAGGGCTATTATTTATCCAAATCAAATTTAATAGCAAGCATGCGATCGATACACTCCTTGCCATTATTAATTTTCCTATATCTAGAATTGATTTTTCATTATCATAAATTTTAAAAAAGTCCTCTGTAATAATTCCTACAAATATCATTAACGTTAAATTCGAAAAGAGTTTTCCAATACTCAAACGAAGCGATTCATTGGTATTTTAATGGCGCATGATAATTTTAATCTTTTGAAATTGATTAGTATTAATTAAATGCTTAGAAATATTGCAGATTTTCTAATATTTCTATTCTATTGTTAAAATAAGAAATAAAACTTTGATTTGTAAAATTGAAATTGCTAAAATTAATGAATATGGAACATGTAGTATGGCGAAACACGTTTTCCATAAAGTCAGTTTTATTTGTATTGTAAATTTTTTATTGTTCTTCATTAAAATTGATTAGCTTTAAATGAAGTCTGAAAATGTGATTTGAAAACATCATAAATCAGGATGACGAAAAGAATCGTGGGCTATAAATTTATAATGTTATATTGTATCGTGTTAGTTTAAATTCGCAAATGAATTAACTTTCCCTGTATTATTTCTTCAAAATCGGGATTATTTTATAAACTTGATAAAGATGATCGATTGCAAAGATTTTCGATATTGAATATACGCAGCTTGTGAGTTAATCTAAAAACCATCCAATTTTTGCAACGGAACCAATTCAATAAATCCATTATCTTTTATTTACAAATCATCCTTATTTAAATGTATGTAATATAATAAAAAATAAATTCAATCGTGCAACAATATTCATGAAAATTACAATTTTTGGATATTTTTTATTAAAGAATCGGATTTCATACGTTCGTTTGATAAACTTTCGCGACATAGAACACAGATAGGTCTATCTATATTTTTTAATTACATATATAAGTAAGTCCAAATGATTAATACTCATCACAATATTTTCTAATTTTACGTTTCTTGATGGATTGGGAGATTGGGGATTTTTGTAGTTTTTTATTTTTTTTTTAAAAAAAAAGAATTAAATTAAATTAAAAAAATAAATTATTAACACACATCTGTTTTAACTTAAAATTACAAAAAAAACACTGCCGATAATCTTTCAACTGTCATAAAGTGTAGGTATAATTTCGTCGGATTAACTATTAACGTCTGTCGACTTTCTGAGAAAGTATACATATTTTTATGGCGGAACGGATAGCTTGAAAGTAAAAAAAATTCTTTCGACTTTCTTCCTTCATCCTTTCCAGTTCAATCATTTTTTAAATTTTCTTCGCTGATCCCTGTTTAAGAACCGCTACTCTAGAAGCCATAAACGATTTGCTAAATCAACTCCCACTTTACTTAACTGTAGCTATCAAGTTGCAGATCTCGGAACCAAAGATCGAATATGGCTTATAAAATTATTAATAATTTTAGTATGGATTAGAAATGATTAAATGATATAGAATAAATCACCTTATCATAGAAAATTGGAGCTCGATGGACCACAGAATAGAGTTTTTGGACATGAATTAGCCACAATCAAAAAACAGTACATGTTTTATTTTAATTGTAAAACACACTGGCTGTCTTAAAATAATCTATTTAACATGATTATAAATGAGTTTTTTGTGCTTGGTGCTGGTAGTATGTGCAAGAAATTATTAGCGTTTTACTCTTTCTCAATTACTAAAACTTGTATTGTATTCAATGACTTAGCTAAAAAAGTCTAAATTTGATTAATAGGCATATTTCATTGCGACAATACACGTTTCCATATTGCAAGATTATACAGGAATTAAATTGGTATTCATCCAAAATAGTAAGTTGGGTCAAGCAACGGATTTCAACTGGCAAAAATCACCCTTGTTTTAATTGAAATTCAAAATTATGCTATGAAACCAGGATCTACAATTTAGCGAATGGAGAGTCTCATTGATAAATAAGGAAAATATATAATATTTTAGATTGGTAAGTTTATGCATATAAAGTATGTAATTGAAAAATCTAATATATTTGTGTGAAGATTCAAATCTAAGCTAAAATGGTTTGAAACTTAAATAGACTATAAAGAAGTAATCGTGAAGGATTCTATGATTGAAAAATGCATTAGCTGAAAAATGAAAATAATATCAGATAAGGTATGAAATAATTATTAACATTAACAACTGATCGAATACAAAATTAATTATTAATTTAATAAAAACGCTTATTTAAGCTTCAAACTAAAAAAAATGGTCTAAAATAGATCTCTGACATCTATTGATCATTTACGAAACATTTATTGAATGTTCTGGATTTTTAATATCTAATTTAAAAGGGAAATAAAAATTTGGAATGCCATGTCAAGGGGACGAATTAATGTCTTTGAGATTCCATTATTAAAGTGGGGGAAAATGTTATCAAAATTATAGTAGATAGATAGAGATTTAAAACATTCAATGCCAGGATAAGATGATGGCGAATTTAATGACAATGCTAAGGGTATAAATAATGCAGGGGTGAACAAAAATAAACGACGAAGACAAAGTCTGTAATCCGCTAATAAGCAGTATTTAAC
The DNA here is from genome assembly GCA_008973525.1 of Stenopsyche tienmushanensis. Classification (NCBI taxonomy): domain Eukaryota; kingdom Metazoa; phylum Arthropoda; class Insecta; order Trichoptera; family Stenopsychidae; genus Stenopsyche; species Stenopsyche tienmushanensis. The sequence continues at coordinate 157,095 of WACJ01000232.1, read as the reverse complement.
AGTGAAATGATCTGCATTTTGGCGATTTCAATTTCGGTTTAATCGTAAATCATAGCTATTGATCTAGAATTTTCTAATCATCCAAGGTGATCATATCGTTCGTTGTTTGTGTCAATGTGCCAAAATATATTTGTCGGAAAGAAATGAGTGCAAATAACTCGTGTAAGAGCTATTTTGTCTTAAATTAATAGATGAATTTATTTTTATGATTTATTTCATAACACATTCCATACGAGAGATATCTTCTATACAAACAGCTTTAAGGATTAATATTAATATATCCTAAACAAAATGACTCTACCATAGGACAACAATGAAAAAAAAATATTAATACAAGAAACAATGATTACATCTAAATTGCCATCCTAAATTTATTTACATTTATACAAGAGGTGAAAAATGTTATTGAGCAAGTATCATTTTAAATAATATAAAGGATTTTGATTAAAAAAATTGATGACTTAATCTTACATAACAGACATTTTTTTTTATTTTTTTTAGTATTTTTTAATAAATAAAACACACGTTTTTCCTATTAATTTATTGTAGCTGATTTAAATATGTGGAAGTGATTTGTGCGTCAAAAATATGTTATGGATAGGTGCCGGTCGAAAATTCTATCCTGTATTGATTGCCGTTGGATTTTAATAAACAAATATTGCTTCAAATTTAGATGTTGCTGAAGAAACATCATCGTTTATTTAAACACATCTGCAGTACAATGAGTTTTTGGCTTCGTCGGCGGCTCTGAAGATAGCGGCCTTGAGAATACCGGTTTCGGTTCTCAAGTTCCTGCTGCAGTCCTTGCTGGTGGCAGCCTTCAAGAACTGTTAAGGGATGAAACATGTTAGCTTTGGAATATCTTTTAATATACAATGGATTTAAAAGTGTTAATACGTACGGAGACTAATTCGCCTTCAATTCCCTTGAAGATAGCCAAAGCAGGTGAGGTAGCAGCACTGGTAGCAGCAGCACCAACGTTGTTGGCTCTAGCTCCGAAGGAGGTGTAAAGATCGCGGGCTGCACATCTGGCGCCAGATGAAGCACTGTTGGCCAAGTCCCAACTTTCTTCGAATTGGTAGATACGACCATAATCACCGCAGCAGTTATCAAGGGTGGGCTGAAAATTATAATCTATTAGTTTCTTATCACATCCTAAAGTTAATGTTGGTGATTATATTTAATATTTATACCCATGGAGATGGAAGGACACAAGGTTGTCCAAGGAGACGGAAGTTTTCAGCGGCTTGAGCGAGGACTACAGCATATCCATCGATGGCTGCGCTGAGGGCATCACGACCCAAGCTATGACGAGCCAAGTTAACGTTGGCGTTGATGAGCTGAAATCAACAGGAGTTCTAAAAGATTGTCTTCAGGATGCAATGTCAAAAATGCGAACAACGAAAAATGATGTAATTACGTTGGCGTGTGCGCATGCTGAGGCTGGTCTGACCCAGGACAATTCACTGACAGCGGTGAAGGTTGCACCTAAGGCATACAGACCTCCATCTAAACCAGAGTTAGAAAGGATATCATTTCTCAATACAAGTGCAAAAGGTTCGATTTCTCCATCTTCGATGAGACCCCAAGCTGCTTGGAGCAAACCTCTGTTAATCAAAATGAATAAATTAGTCTCCTGTACAATTTCCGCATATAAGAATTATTAAATAAGCAAATGCTGAAAAACTGTTGTGTTTTTTCAATAAATAAATTGAGTTAATATATCACTAATCGATTAGGAATCCATTGAAGAAGGGGTTGAATTAAAAAAATACATCACCCGGGAACATTGCATGCGGTCGCAGCCTGAAATAAAAATAAATAAATCGATTAAAAATATATTGTAAGCATCATTACGTCATGTCAATACTGATAACAATGTAAATTTGCAACCGCCTGTTTGCACAAATGCTTCTGGACATGTCAAAAGAAATTAATTAATTTTTAAAAATTATTGCTCAAATACCAAGTCGCGTTATTTGAACAGCTGACAACGTAATAAACGATTTCTTTGCATTGGAAATTGTTTAAACAGTAGGTTATAAAAGAAACTGTCGCTATGATCGCTTTCATATATGTTTTTCTTGTTGTTAATTTTGCGATTGGTATTGGAAATGACGTCATGAAAATGAAAATTACCGAAGATCGCAAATAATCTAACTTTAGAACATCCCTTAAGCATTGAGCTAAAGCAACAAACATTATATTTTGCAAAAGAAAAAATGACAATTTTGATTCCATTTTTTATGTTGGAACCGTCACTGAATCAAATTCTTATAACGATTATAGCCTTTATTTAGTTTCTGTTATAAATTAAAATATGAAAACGTTCAAACAATGATTAACCCTTTGGATGTTAAGCAACGATACATCGGCGATTGTGAAACTAACGAGAACGACGCGGTTTGCGCGATCAAATATGAGAGTAGAATATAGCAAACAAACTTGCATTCATCAAAGAACACAATAGCAGTCAAAGGATTAAGATATCGATAGAAACTATAAAAATGAATTTTGACTACAATTTGACCCGTTAATATGTTAAATTTAATGAGCATTTAAATGAATGATCATATAAATATTAAAAAGCTTTGAGTGATATAATATTGATAGTTTAATTGAAAGCTTAAGCTTATTGATAAGAGTTTTAAGCGCGAAAATTGTTGATAAGAATATCTTTTTAATGTGCTTATTTTAAAATTATAGGAGGGTATAAATCTATTTAGAAAAATTGCCACTCGGTCAAATTATACTTTATCTTTGCATCCAGTTTTATGCATGGAATTATATTTTTAAATCTTTAACATCAAGACCTGATCATTACAAGCAGGAATGATGTTGTGAATCATTTCATTCTAAGTTTGTATAAGCGTGAATAAATTTAAGAAATTGAAAATCATTGGAAAAGTATCGATTATGTGTATTGATATTGATACATTCATCAAATAGTTCATCAATGAAGGAAATTTTTTAATATTGATGTATAGTTGGAACTTGATAGGCATTTAAGAAAAAATACTAAATTGGTTATAGTAAAAATATAAATATTGTTGAAAAAGCACAAAAGATTGATCTTGGAGTAATATCGTATCCTCTTGGTATAGAAACGCTAAGTTAATTAGCTCATGAACTACAATGCCCATAGTGATGTCACTATATTTTTTTGTCTTTGCATTTGGATATCGAATAATTTGACTAACCTGGAAGACGAGCAGGGCAGAGAGGAAGACGAGGATCGCCATGGTTCTCTAGCGGTGTTAGCGGCCTATGGCGCGCGCCTCAGCAACACGCACTTATATCACCTGCCATTCATCAAACAAAAGGGCTATCAGCGAATCGAAACTAAATAAATAAGAATATATATATATAAAGCATTTGGATAGTCAAAAATTTGACAAATATTTGCTTTAAGCAATACCTGATTAAAAACGAGCGGTCGATCCCAGTTTTGCACCACGCGAGAGAAGGGTTGATGAAGATGCATATCCAATGATATTCTTCAGCTCAAAAATGCAAATTTATTCAAAAAATTACATTGAATTCCATCAATGACATTGAAGACTTGAATCAAGCACATATTTATATCGATTTTTCCACCTCTTTATAAATATGAAACGTTCTTAGTCCTATTAGCGCCCCGAAGAAAGTTAAATGTAAGAAGTTACTTTCGTTGCGAGGGATTGAGCCTTTTTTACGGCACATGGTGAGTAAGTTTATAAGTAAGTTTATTTAACGATAAGCTTGATGCGGATAAAGCTCCAACATTTTTTTTTGTTGAAAAAAAAAAATACCACGTAATTGGAAACAAGCATTAAGGCTTTCAGCAAGGCGTCGACTAAATGAGTGTCTTTATTCGCCATTCAGAAATATATCGACGAAAATTCCATATGCAAAAAATGCATATTCATGGTTTTTATTCCATATGCATGATGTCTGCGAAAATATTGCAAAATATATTTAACGAATTCAGCTTTTATCATAGCATTTGAATAAATATAAATCACTCTTTGGTATAATCTATTCAATAGTAGTTAAAATTGTGAGTGTTCCCAGGGAAATACAAACGATAAAAACTGCATTTTATATTGAAGTCATCATAATGTAGCCACAAACAGTCCACTGCAGAACTATGGGCCTCTTCAATATCCATTCACAGGAAGGGGTTACATCCATCTCGTCTGTATCATACATTCACCTCCTCATTCGCTCGATATTGAAGGTTTCAACCACAGAGTTTCATTTCGAACGCTTACCCAGCGGGTGTGTAAGAGGTTTGTAAAGACTGAGTAGTTTTCTTAGGGTGACAGTGGAAATCTATTCTAGATGAACTCGAGACGACTATCAGTCAAAAACTCTACTGGAAAGGGCTTTCTGGAGTGCAAAGAGTCCAGTCCCCCTTTTCCTCGCTAGGGCGGTGCCAGGATAGGGTGAAGACACACGTGACGCTTAAGTGCATCTCGGATTCAGTTTTTCAGTGTTTTCGTTGCATATTTGCTTTATAGTCTTATCGTTCACATTTATGAATTTAAGTTGTTCGAATATTATTGCTTTGAAATTACCATCGTCAGTGAACTTGTTCCAATGATTTTAATTGAGTGCTTTTTTCTTCAGCCATCGAGTATTATCATCTTGTCGATTGAGTCTTTTGGCAATTCAATCGCTATTTTTATATCATTCTTCTCGGTGTTGGAAGATTCATTGTTTCTGTTTCATATTGATGATGCAAAAAGTGTTTGAAATGAGTTTTTGAAGGGAAACTTGTATAAGCGTAAGAAGATAAATTGAGTTCATCGCGACGAAAAATGAAACTTTAATCGGTATTTGATCGTACAGAGAAGGAGAATAGTTTCTGTAGCTAGAGACGCTATGCGCATGCGCCGCCTTTACTGTTTGTATACGTGGCGTAAAGCAAATCGTAGCACTTTTTATATAATACATAAACACAGCTACATTTTTAGCTAATAATTTACATTATATGAAAGAAAAGACAAGTACAAATAGGTGCGAACCTTTAGAAGAACGGAAGAAATCGAATAAAATACCAAAAAAGTGCTAACAAATGGAAAAAAGCAATGCAAAAAATCAAAATTTCCTGGTAGCTAAGAAGATTTAATTTTAATAACGTAGTTGACTTTAAGTGACTTAACGTAGTTGTGGTGACTGTGAATGTTGCTATGGCTATATATTGTATTATATATATAATGATAGGTATCCTTTCTTCGAACAGTGCAGTTCTTGTAGACATCTCAAGCAGTGGATGTGTCAGAAGTCTAAGCTATCATCGAATGCTAATTCAAAGCATCCGATGAATAATTAGTTGGAAAATTTTCAACCCTATTTAGATTTTTTGTGAAACAATAGTAAATTGAGCGATTTATAGGTGCATTGTGTCATTTAATTCAAACATAGTTTCGCACACATCGATGTGTGCACAACATCCAAACACCTGGCAGAGTCTATGTTTGTCGAACCAAAAGACACTTAAGCATATTGATGCTCGGACAACATTCCACTGTTGAACCAACACGGACTAACCTGTTGACATCGGTCTGAAATTGCGTCTGAAACGTTGGCAGTTGTCAACTGGTGATTTATTGCTGAATGTGCACACTTTTTAATTGCAAACATATGCTGTATATAACCAGTAGCGGCCCCTCACAAATCACATATAAGGACTTGCCGTAAACAGGGCGCAAGGATCATGCAACAACCTTCGAGAGCTCGGTGAATTATTCATGAGCTTTCTGTCTTCCAACACACGAAATATTCGCGACGATCACATGCTTAATTTGCATAAAGTATATACATCATAATTTTGAACATATGTCAATTATATAACAAGAAATTGAAAAATAGATATCGAATTTATCCCGAACATAAATGGTTAATCGCGCATAGTCTTGATATCAATTTTGTTCATCGTCATGCACATCGTAATTTTTCGCTGTGACATTATGAATTGACATATAAATTAAGCAATAAATCACGAGCCATCACTGGATACACTAGTCAGGATCTGTACTATAAATATTTGATCATTTAAATTTTCTCAGCCATTTGGCTAAAGGAGGCTGTGTTATACAGAAGCAAAATGGAAACGTAAACTTTCCATTTCCAGGTAAAATAATAAATTATTTCGCATATTCGCAAATATTTATTAATTTGTATTTATTTACATATATATATATATAAACACAAATAATTTGTTTATTTATTTTTATAACTAAAAAATAAACATAAACGAAAGTTTATAATAAACTGCATTGACGATGAAATGGTTAGTATTGGCTATAAAGGCCAGCTTGTGATTCTTTCAAGGCATTTTGGCAAGTACGATATTAAAATAAAATGTTGTTCTCAGCCCATGATTTTAGTCATTAATGCTTGAACGATAAGCTTGATCTCAAAAACAATCTAATATAAAATATTTAAATTCGCCAGAACTTATCTAACTAGAGGAGCTAATGCATTCAGATATTGATGACATGAATGAAATCTTTATGTAATGGCTGATTATTATTATTTTTTAACATCTTTGTTACATGCAAAATAGATAGATGTGTAAATTAAGCACACATGTTTTTACTGTTTTATAAATAATAAATTGTGTTTGTTTCTCTACGAATCATAATTCATTTTGAAACCATGATGTAATATTTCAATATTGGATTGGACGCTATAAATTTCCATAATTTCAGGGATGCTAAATATTTTATTATAGCAAAAAACAACTATTGAACCGGAGTTTATTCAATATTAATTTAAGGAATAATACGTCTTTTCTACGTACGAAACTAGGGATAAATAATTATCATGTGGTGGTTTACCATTTCCCAAATATAGTTTAATTAGGATAATATTATTTAAACAATATTTTATTAGTCAGGAAGAAGATCTATGAATTAAACACGAAATCAAAGCTATTTATAAATGATATTTTAATGATCTCTCATAGTCATACGTAGCCTCGTTCAATCGAGTGAGAAGTAATTGGAACAAAATATTGGAGCAATGAATGTCCAATTAAATATTAATCTTATTTATAATGAGGCTGTGTAAAATTTGAAGTAAGAAACATACTTGTTGATTCAAAAATTGAAATTCATTTTGGCAATAATAATATAAAAGTCAAATAATTAATATTTTTAAAATATATAATTGACAGCTGTTCCAACAGAAATGTATGCTTGATCAAATGACCTATGCCATCATTCATGAGCATGAACATTTTCCAAGATATTTTGTTGACAAAAAATAATTGATTGATTAATACAAAAAGTATGCATTGAATTTAAGCCCAACATTTGAACTTGTATTGTGTAATTCGCCGCAATAGTAGTTCAATAGACAAATATGCAATTATTTCTGGTCATTTTCCTCACAGCTGTTGTAGCTATTATTTCATGGAAATATTATTTTCTAATTAAAAATATTTCCTGTCAAAGATATGAATTGTCGCAAATAAATTTAATGCATATTTGTATAAGCTGACATTGGTTTATTTACGCCTGTTTATCCAGCTTTTGTTGAGCGTCATCCCATCCAATGGCACATGTTTCGTAGAAGTCAACACAACTGTTCATTAATTATCCATCGGTGCCATTATGTTCGATCACAAATCACAATGGGCTGGGACGACATTGAAACGGAAAGTAAAAAAATATTATTTCGCGTATTATTTCAGTTTGTGCCGAATCTTCGTACACGATGCCGAGGAGGACGCGAAAGAAATCGCTGATACCGTCCTTCCCGAGGAAGAATATTGGAACGTGTATGAAACTCTTTAACATAATCAAAACTCTTATTATATCGATCACCGGTCTTTTTGATCACAGGCCGTATGCAGACGTCTTTGTGGTCTGATTGAAGATGATGAACACAAGCAAAAATGCCTCTTTCTGAAAGACTACAATGAAATTCGTTTGAAATGGACGAACGAATCTATATTATGTCAATAAAGACAATAAAATGACTGTTGTGTTGATTATTATTTAATTTATTTGTATTTATTTCAAATTATTTTAATAAATTAATTTATGTTTCCATGATAGATATTTTTATTGAAACTAATTTGTGGAAAATTCGAAAAGGTTCAAATCTCTGCTAAAATGCAGAGATTTCCTGAAACTTTCAAGAGAGGGGTTTCAAAAAAGTTTCAGCTTTCAGCAAAAATTAATTCAATTTCATATATTTTTATGCGTAATTACCGATTTTACTAAACAATACTATGATTATTCACATCATAATGAATACATATTTACTGTAAGTATTTATATTTTCAAAAAATATTTTATTCCCTATAATAATTACATAACAAAGTGTAGTTATTAATTGATGTATGGCATTGTTGTCGCTCTAAACCAGTGTTCCCCAACCGGTGGTCTGCGGCCCGGTGCCGGATCGCAAGCAGTATGCCAAATTTCAAGAAATTCAGCTAGTTTTCTTTTTAAAGGAAATGTTTTGCAAAGGAGTGATGATACACGGCTAAATGACCCACTCCAAAACGGTCCAACTCGGCCCTACTAGAACATTTTTTGAAGAGGAATGGATGAGTAAACTCGCATATATGGCGGACATATTTAGTATACTTAATGACGTCAACCTTTATTTCCAGGGGTTTTGAGAAAATATTCTTAAACTGAGAAATAAGGTCGATGCATTTAAACAGACGCTGGTTTTTTGGGATTATCGCGTACAAGAGGAGAATTAAGAAATGTTCCTACTTTTGTAAGAATTTTAATCGCTGCTGACGCCGACAGGAAAGGTATTTTAAATGTAATAAGTTAAGTAGGCATTGACACTAAAATTTAAGAATTATTTTCTCGAAAAACTTTTGTTATATTTGTTTTCTTATTAATCTTTCAGATAAACTACTTTTTAGATTAGACTTTAATATTATAGCATTGTGTTTTAAAAAATATTCCAGACAAACGACTGAATAGTATAATTAACCACTGAATGTTGAATTTGATCGCAGAAATTGAATGTAATTCAACAAAAAATCTATAATACAGGGATTACCACATGAATCCATTTCTGAATCCATGAATAGATGGATTTTCATGGCTAGAATAACTTCGTTTTTACTTCTAATATCAGACATTTCATATGAAAGCTTCTGGTATCTTTTATCTTATCATATAAAGCTTCTAACGCACTAATATGTACATTGAATATTAGTTTTGGAGTAGATATATAGTAATTGAACATTTTTTATGAGAAACTTAAATCTTTTTTTGTTAGAGGATTTCGAATGATCCTATAATCTTCAGTCAAAAATATTACGTCCTTCAAGCGTAAGTCTGTGTATGTAGCTAAATAAGAAAAACTAAATCATATCATCCATCACAGTCAGAGGTTACATCATTTTTCTTTCGCATTCAATTCAACATTTATTCATGTCCTTTGACACCCCGATGAGAGGTGACTCGTTCCAATATCGTCCCAGTGTCCCTCATTTGAATACCAAAGTGTCAATTTTGCCATTCTGAAGAAAATTCGTCTCTTTCCCCGGGGATTTTCGCTACAGAACCGGGTAAGGGTCGAATATTTGAAGGATGAATAGACCGAAACGCAAGAGGACACTCCTATCCAAAAATATACTGAGCTTCCGTCTAAGCAGGCGTATTGGGCCGGCGCAAAAGTCGCGTCGTTTTTAATCTAGGAAGGTTTGCTTCGTGTCTTTGAGTAAGTTTGTTTGCGACTTTAAAGCGAGTGAAATGCTTTGATTTTGAAATGCTTTCTAGTTATTTTAATGTTTGTTCATGATAACGCTCCGAGGGTGTATCAAAGGAAGTTTTAAGTGGTTTTGTGCCACATGCAGGGACTCGAAGTCGATTGTGAACAAAGTTTCAGAATGCATTTCATATCAAAATACATGATCAAAATTTCAATTTTACATAAACTTTTAAATGTAATGTCACATTTTGCAAGCCCGTTTCGTTGGGCTTTTTAAATGTAACTTTTATAAAATATTTTGATTTTCAAACTTTGTATGTAAAGTTGTCTTATTCTGGTAGATGACATTACTGAAGAAAACCAGATGCTATCTAAATTGAAATTTCAGTATCAAATACAATTTTATTAACATTATTTTAGTTTTTTGACGGCACAGTTGATATTCGTACTTGAAAATAAACGGTTTCCATGCTATGTTGCTTGGCCATTAATGACGCTAGTGAAAGACGAAACTAATAATTGACATGTCCATGACTTCCCGGTTCGATCTCATCGCTTCTAGAAATTTACTCTCGAGTTTCTTGAAGCGCGTCATTTCATGATTACACCATTGTATAGCTATTTATTTCCTAATATATTTTTGATATACTTTAATTAACAGTAAAGGCAGTTATGGTAAGCATCCGTTCAATATTTAGTGTGAACATATTGAAAAAAGTGCAGAGCCGTAACCAGGATATTAAGCACCCGTGACAAGTATCTAAAATGCACCCCTCTCCCCGGGAGCTTAAAAGTTAAATAATACTACCCTAAAAGAATGGCCACAAGGTCTGTGGGTCCAGCTGGTCCATTTTTCGGACCGCTGACATGCCGAATGAACGCTTCGCGATCGAACGCCATACCCGAACACGTCTACAGAACGATTGTAAGCTCTCATTACAAAACGAAGTTATCCGAAGAATAATGATCGGATTGGTTGTTTAAATTTTACAATCGGTCGAAAATATTGTTGTCTTTATTTTATTGCGGGCTTATGCCGACTGAGTCGGCCCAATGTTTAAGCGAAGACGAATTAAACAACTAGGAGTCAAAAATGAACATAGTCAATCAGTGTTGATTCATGAAAAGTAGAATAATCAAATAAAATAAAAACTATGTGCAATTTTCGACTGGGTTGTTTTGGGCCCCAAGCTCAGTTACGGCCCTGAAAAAGTGTATTGAAAGCCTTTTTAGACCAATTTGATAATATTGGCATGTTTAACATATTTTTTAATATAAGTCAGAATAATCTTTAATATTTTTTGTAAATCTAGCGGGTAAGTTCCAAATATGTTATTTAGCTTTAATAATACAATAATAATTGTTATAATATTTATTTCAGTCTTAAATAATTAAATATAGGTGGCTGCTTCCTAAAAGATGTCAACAAGTGCTCCCAATTTCACTCGCAAGACTTAAAGTAAACATGTCATTCTGTTTTCACTCTGCAACACAAATTGGCTCGAGAGGGTCGTCTGAATAATTTATCAAGGGTGACCGTAAATTTTGAACGCATAAAATTTTTAAGTTGTTTCACGACAGCGACAAAATATTATTCGTCTTGCTAATGCGCAACTTCCGGAAGAAGAGTTGTTTGTGCTCTGTTTTCATCAACGGGGGGGTTATTTCTGGTAATCGAGTGGGTCGAAATCAGGATCTCCACTGGGAATCCCGACCGACCTTTATAAAGTACGGTCGACCTACATAAGGTACGCAACCATCTACTTAAAGCATCTATCCACTCACCGAACATCCAACACCTTTTACAGAACTTTGGACGTCGCTTTGAAATTAATTTAAATTCAAGAACATGCAAAATTTAAACAATTACTTTAAAAATAAATTCTGTTTTAGACATGAAAATGTTTAAATGGAAAAGTTTGTATGTTGTGCCAAAATAGTTTCTGATCGATTTGAGTTGTTTCATTAAGCTTAGATCGCCAATGATTTTTGGGATAATTTTGATAAATTGCACAATTAATTCGGGGTAAACAATTTGTATCAAATCAAAAGCGTTCATGAAAAATGATCCTGATGCAAATTTTGATTGGATATCGTTCAAATGCTGAAATACAAAGCTGAAATTTGTTAATACAAATACAGAATATAGTAACAAATAAAAAGGCGATTTAAAAAAATATTGGTTTTCGACCGTGACAGGACTCGAACCTGCAATCTTCGGATCCGAAGTCCGACGCCTTATCCATTAGGCCACACGGTCTGATGGTCCTGCAGGATAAAATTCAGATGAAATCTCAGCGATCTTAACAAATACATTTAAAGATTCATCCCCTATATTTTTTATACGAAGTAGAGTTTTATATAAACCTTTGTAAAAGAGATTATTTTACATTATGTATTAACAATTTAGATTTAAACAGCAAATGGACGTATCCTTTTTGATACAATGAAAAAAATCAAGCTAATGTTTAAATAACAATAAATAAAAAAGGTGAGCCCCTCAATAATAAGTGATCAATTGATAATTTGCTGAAAGGTTCGCTGAAAGAACGTTTTCTCGGAATATTATGCTTAAATAAATAAATGACCGTATCTTATAAGATTATAATCACGCGTGGTGGTTATTTTTCAACCATATTTGTAAAATATCTAAGAAGACTCTTTAAGAAGACAAAATATATTTATTTTTATTTTATTATATAGAATAATATATGGATGTTCAAATCAATTGTCCGATTATGTACAAATTATGATTATTATATGTTAGCTCATAGCTTAACAAACATGGTGATATCTTGTAAGATCAATACAAGCTGAAGGTTTTTCTATTTTTTGTCGGTTATAGATTTATTAATCACCTCATTTTCATAAGCCTCCTTGTCATCTTCATTTATTACACAAGTCTGCAACAATGACCGCACCTAAGTCTATTGTGTGCGTTCCAATCTTTTAAAGTATTTAATACACAGGCTATGTCATCGACTAGATATCTATATTGTTCTCTGGTGACCTTCAAATGTCAAAAGTTCACATTATAGAAGTATACAGAGAAAAATGATATGATAGCATTTTTATCAGAGCGTTGACTTATATCACCTCAATGTCTATTTATGTACTTTGAGGCGAAAAGAGAGCGCTAAAAATGTAATAAAACCGGAATTAATTTTCAATATTTGCTAAAATTTGATTGATGCTTTATTTAAAATTCGAATTAATACACCTTTTTTTCACGTATTCACAAACAAATTGTTCTTGATCTTTGTGGATCTATATATTATCTATATACTTATCAAAATGTTTTTAATTTTCTTATATTATTATATCCTTTGTCCAGCGACCGGATGTCTGTCGCGGTGTCCGATCCGCTTTGCTAAGGAAAACAAAGCCTTTTGTCAACTATGCCGAGAGGCGGTAATGGCATGCCCGGTTTTGCTAAGGTAAAATAAGTAATGCCATGCGTGGTGGGGGGCTCACGGGGCGGGGCTTAGTCGCGTGGCGTGGCAGGGCCGCGGGGCACTTTTCGAGACAAGGGATAGTGTACGCATACGCATATCAATCCTAACCTCTCAGTCTTCCTTTTCAAATTATTACTAAGCGCGTGTGGCATTGCAAGCACATCCTATATATGCGTATCTTTATATTTAAAATTAACAAATCAATCATTCGTGTATTTTAAAAGCAAGTATCTTCATTTGGGCACCAATAACCAAGCAAAAAATCTGAAAGTGCACAAACAATCTATCACGAAGCGACGGCAATGCGTAGCCCAACATAACACTGGATGGAGGATGCTCACAAGAAGCATCACCAAGGCGCCGGCAGTTATTTCGCGTCCATGAGTCCGACAGGAGACTCGAAATATCGGAAAGATTCTAAATTCATTCCAATAAACTGAATTAAAATACACACACTTTATATCTTTAAATGTGGCATTGCATTGCGACGTATTCGCTAGTTTTTTATAAAAATATGCTTTAAGGATCAATTTTTCAAACGAAATGTCTTCCGTACATATTCACAGGTACACATTAGTGTAGTTGTATTCAAAAACATACATATGGTCGAAATCTCATAAATACACTTGAAGTTTACTAAGAACATAGATTTTAAAATGTAAAAATTTAATTATTGGTTTGGTATAGTGGAATAATCGGTACTGCTGATGGATTAAAAAAAAATTCACGGTGTGGGCAAGGCTTTTTTTTTTGGATCCACCCTCGAATTTACCGCACAATATTCATCGAATTTTTTTATCATCACGCCTTGATCGCGGACACGGCATCACACCCCTTCCAGGGCAAGCTGAATAAAACATGACTTATTTTTGCGGTCCATATTGAATAGCGCTCATGAAAAAGCGATTTTACTCCAACAAATAAAAAAATGTTTTCTCAACATATTTGGGCGTAATAAAAATGTATGAAGAGGGTTAAATTTGTACGCAGAAACGTCGATCAATATTTATTTTGATCGCGGGGTTCGTCACATCCCTTTCCATTTCTGAGTCATTCCCGAATAATATCCAAATCAAAATCAGTGACTCACGTCACGATTTGACTGGGTTATTTAAAAAGAGTCCATTGAATAATAAACTTTCGATAAATTTAAAATAGGAATACGTTTTTATGACATCGAAATAACAAAGGTTGCCCAATTTGCGAACTATTCGGGCAGGTTAATTGAATGAGCATTTTGAACGACTTTGACGGACAGCAAGTTTATGAGTTCGCTGTATTATTTCGCTAAATTATTTTAATAAACGCTATTTGGAGCACAATATTTTAATATACACGCTAAAGTTTTGAAATATCTTTATTAATAATACATATGAAATAATTATGACACATGAAAGCGGCAATGAACTTGTCAAAGAGGTCGATTTGGTTCAATATCGACAAGCAATTATCAACTCGAAGGATGGGTGCCGTATTACATACTCAGCTTCACTGAAATCTTATTAAATATCAAATTTCTGTTTGCTGAAGAAATATACGTATAGCTTGGTGATGTTTAATACTTTTAAATTATACAAAACTTCCTTTAAATTATATTTCAACTTGATAAATATATAACAGCTAAGCGTTCGGATTCATTTAAAATAAGAATATCTCTGACCAACAGAACATTTTCATGACTTAAATTGTATTATATTATAATTGTAAAAGTAATATTTATTAATGATCAATCTATATATGTGTTTCTGGATGAAAATGAGATTAAATTTGTTTATAATGCGGACATATAAATAATTTGTAAAATGCAAGCAAAATAATCGCAAAGTCTATGAAAAATTATTTTTCCCGAGATCATGGTTTTTGCTTCATTTCGTCGCAACATTGGCATCTATGTTCATCAAAATCCCCTCATATCGACTTTCTCATGAAATGACCGTCTATGAGGTTAGCTTCATGAACTTATTTTATTATGAAACATAAAATAAAACTGGTTTTAATACACACATATAAACATAATGACTGCAAGTATTTTATGTCTCATTTGTTCAGCTCGAATGTATTGTATGAAATATACGCAGATGTAATAAAAGCAGTAATAAGTCATGAAACGACCATTCATCAAAAATATTAACCGATATGTGTGGACGTAAATATTCCATAAATATAATGGTCGATACGGAATCCAATATTGTTGTGTGAAAGGTTTCATTAATTACTTTTGGTAATACAAAAAGATAATTTTTGTGGTGCTTAATGTCGTCAAATATAACATACAAATCGATCACTTGGATGTAGGACATTTTTTTTGACGAATTTATAAATCATCTTTTATGTTTTTAATGCTAAATCAATTTTGAATATGTACTTTAAAATATGATCACCAGTATATAAAATACTAATTGAAAATTGAGGGACGTTTCTGCCTTGTTGGGTCTAAAAGTGATTTTTTAACATTTTTTTATGCAAAAAATATTAAATATAGAATGTTGATATTTAGTGTCTGGACTAGGCGATCTTTATGAAACATAAAAATATTTTTTAAAGTTTGACAAAGTATGTTAGTGGGAGTGGGAGGAGCCACGTATGTCGGTGGGTGAGCGATGTCCATTCTTCACCACGGAAGTCTTAAGTCCTGGACATGTAATTTAGAGCATAAAAATTAAACATATTATTACTTTGTATAATATTTTGTATGGTTTGACCTATAATTAAGAAGAATTATTGAAAAATAAAAAAATAGTGGCCGATCAAAAAAATAGGTGTATGTTTTTACCAACATTTTTTATTTATTACATAAAAACTTTTGAATATTTTAAGATAATTATAAGTCAAACGAATAAGACATTTATTCTACACGTGTCTACCAAATTTCATATAGAATACTCATTTAATGTGTATGGGAGCACTTCCGTGAGCTTCAAAAAAGTAGCTTCGAGGAAAATAGGATCCAGGACGAGACTTCAGTCTTCGAAGTCATAAGGTCCACGAGAGGCCATGGACATACATAAATAAGCGTCGATCACATGCTTCGTCCATGTGGCTCGGATGCCGATTCATAGAGTTCCTAAAGCCATAATAGACTCGGGACCGAATTACAGTACATCCGTCGGATCTGTATCAAAGATTTACATATATAAATTAATAGAAAGTTAGAATGATTAGAGTGACACTATTATCAAAGAAATAATTAATAGTATTCATAATGTGGCACTAAATCGGTAGCTATGCGCAATATGCAAATGTCACTGGGTTTGCTGTCGCCCTCATCAACTCATTAGGTCGCGTGCATATCCAGCTCACAGCTCACAGCTACGAAATAAATCATAAGGTTAAAATTTGTTTTATTAAAAAGATTCCTGATGTGTATGTATAATATGTCGAAGTCAATATGCCAATTCTTAAATTGGTTAAGTTTAAATAAGACATTGATCCATGAATATATAGAGCATTCATCACCTTTTAATAAATGGATCTATATATGAATAAATACAATCTGTATTATTGAGATTAAATTTACTAATTACTTATTACAACTTTCGATGGTTTGCATCCAATTTTTACCCAACCGGCAACGGTACACGCGCAAGAAGCGATCCGCCGGTATGTAGATGCAATGTCTCCGTAGGGCCACAAGAGATGGCGCTGTTAAAATAACACATTGCACCTGAAGAGAGATGGAAGATGTCGCTGTTAATAGCGCTACTACGTGGAGATGGTAAATCGCCCACGCTACACATATATTTTTTTAAATAAATATTTCAAATTCAATGCTAATAGGATGTGAATGGATGCAATTATTTGATGATTATTTGTTTCATGTTCACATTTTGCTATTGGATTTTTGTATCAATTTATTTATATATATATATATACATATTTCAAATCAAGCTAAGCTTGTTATTTGATTATGGTTGTTGAATGGAAAAATATATGACATATTAGTGAATGCAAATATTGACGTAATTCAATACAATAAAATACAAATATTATAACAGATGACGTCAGTTTACGTAATCGATAAATTGCGTAAAACAATTGCGAATGTCCAATGAAGGTGAAAATATTTTCCTCGGCTATATAACGTTCGCTTGGATTTTGCCTAATTTATTTGGCATAATAAAGAATGGTAAACATCCACCCACCTAAAGTCCTGCGTTTCTATAACCTCAGCGTGACTCACATTTCAAAGTAATGAAAAATTCCCGTAAAAAGTTTGATTACACTTTTTGTCCTAATGAATAATATATTTTCGTTGAAGTTTGTTCTTTGCGAGTGGCTCTTGATGTAAAATGCCATTTTGAAGTTAGAAGTCTTCCCGTTATGACGTTTCGCCCCAACATTAAGCCGCCCATTGCGTAACCCAACTGTAACAATGTTACACAAGAGGGTAGCTTAATACAGCCGCCCTGAAACCTTGAATATTCATAGCGTTACTTTAAAATGACAAAAAATATTATTTATACTCCCATATTTTTCCTAGAATAAAAATATGGAGACGACGTTGAAATTATGCGAAATAAATTAGAATTACGTTGTGATCGCTTTTCGCGCATCTTTGTCTTTGATAGAATTTATTCCATACCACGAACACTAAATTGGCGTCCCAATTAGTATGTAAAGTATGAAATACGATATTTCTCATAAATATACGCTATTTATAATAATTTTAATTTTAATAATAATTTTCATCGATATAAAGCCCTTTTATAATGTCTGCATGATCCAAAGATACTTATGTGACAAATTACCTAAGACATGACTGAAGGTGTACTAGCGATGAATTTGTTACATCAACTTTCATATAACCTTGACCTTTTCCTACGAATACACTGAAGTAAGGATGGTCAGGTTTTCATATGACGAGGCTGTTTTTTTTTTGGACTATAACGTACCGAGTTACTTTGACCCTAAAATCTAGATGTAAAATATGACACATTCATGATCCAAATGGAAATTTTATGATAAATCAAAAATGATTGAGTGAATGTTTTATCTGATATGTTAAGTTTTTGGAACGTGTTAGGCGTTAAGAAATCTTGTTTTTCATGATTGATATACGCTTGGTGTAAATGATAAATTGTATTAAATATAGAAGTCAAAAGTTGGCCTCTGTTACGTTTTCCCAATTGAAACTCAATTAATTGGAAAAAGATACTTAAGTCTAAAGATTTTCTATAATTGCTAGAAAAGAGGTTGTTGATAAGATATTGCTATTTATTATCGCTCCACAATTATATTAGATTGTCCAGTTAAAAATGCCGTTTTTTTAATACTTACTTTTTGATCATCATCATTTGTATTTTGGCCATCACTTTGATAACACGTAGTGTACAACATCTGGAGAACGTTATTTTATATTAATAAAAAATCTTTTAAATCGCGTTTTAAGATGGTGGATTTTGTGCTGGACAAACAATTTACGCGAAATTGCATACTGTACAAATATCTTCAAAAATTTAATACAATAACTGCAACTAAGACATAGACTATACGAGAAATAATAGAAAAGCTTAGATACACGCGGAAAAATATTCAAATACACTTGGAAAAATAGGAATGACCATAAAACAGGGGGTGTAGATACCGCACGATATTGATGAGATCAAGGCACGAGTACGTGTCATGATTTAATCGATAAAAAGAAGGAATAACCATTTTTACACTGTCTTATGACTGAAGATGAAAAGTGGATATTGTACTCAATTGAAAAACGTAAAAGACAATGGCTTTCAAATGGGGAGGTAAAGAAACCAACCCCTCGACCGGGTCTAACAGTAAAAAATAGTTCTTTTAAATGTATAGTGAGACTCCAAAGGAATCATCTACCATGAAATCCTTCCATATGATCAAATCATAACGAGAGAAATGTATTGTTTACAATTAGAGAGTTTAAAAGTGGAGTTGAGTACGAAGTGGCCAGGTGTAGTCAATCGTCGTCAAGTTCTCTAGCAACATGATAATTCGTGACCCCATAAATCAAAGATGACCGAAAACAAATTAAAGGAACCTGATTAGCAAACGATTCTACATCCACCTTATTCTGCTGATCTTTCTCTTTCCGACTATCATTTATTTACATCGATGCAGTATTATTTATCGGGAAAAAAATCATAAACAGAGAAGAGATGAAATGATGAATCGAAAAATATTTTGTATCAAAACTCTTTGAATTTTATTCTTTCAGATTAAAAAATATAAATAGATGGGAAAATATTGTATCTACTGAAGGAGAATACATTGTATCGATGAAATTAATTAGTTGATTGAATTTAAAACTTTCATTTAAAAACGACATTCCTAACTGGACAATCTTTTATCACCGGCCAACCATGTACATGATTTTCATGATTGATGACTATAAATAAGATTTTTTATAGGATCGTAGAATCGATTGATAGTGGGTTTTTTTGGCTCTCTCTCTCTCCACAGATAATTAAGGACATAATCAACAATTCATATTTTTCTTCCTTTGCGGACCTTCCGTCATCCGATAATGAACGAACCCGCGTGATCATCTTGAATAATATGTGTGAGGTGGGGAAGCACATTACAAACAAACTAACATTGCTTACAAAAATGTATTGCATTGTAAATCTGCAAAATTCGCATACTTTATAATTAAATACATTTTCTTTTAGACGAAGATGTGGCAAATTCCATATACGGCTCATATTCACTCTATGCGATCGAAAGAATTGTTAAATCGAATGGAAGTCCATTACAGCATTCTCATAAAAAGAACAATCCTCTGCAATGTAATTCTCGAACGGTGGAAGCAGGTGCTTCGAGAGCATTCTATTTGAAGCGAGCGATTTTCTACATTAATGTTCAGGATCCGCATCCTTCTGGAAATATTTCGATATAATCAAAGGCAATAAGTTGATTTGGATTTTCTGCAATGCTTACACTGCTCACTGCATTTCTAGTTTCCTATGATCGGACTGAAATGGATCTCTTTGATAGCGATTTTAATATCCGCTCGTTGCGATGTAAAGCGCCTTTCCACGGAACCACTTATTTCAGTAGGTAAAGCACAATATTGGAGTTGAGTTTGACAGTTATCATTATCATATTTCACCGAAGAAGCAACTGACTCGTAAATAAAGGATGGGTGATTAACGGCAGGGTAAGAGTTGACGCTTTTAATTTGTGATTCGTAATAAATTGCGGTTTTTAAGAACAAAGAATGGTCATTCATCATTGGTGCGCTTAGTTCTATGCCATTAGTTAAATACAAAGATAAGCATCAAATCGGAAATGAAAATATATTTTGTTCCGACGAAAAAGCCAATTAAGAATATATATATACAATAGAATTAAATTATGGCAGTTCATAGATAAAGGAAAACAACAGCATAGTTTAAAAGAATTTTATATGTGCAAAATGATTTTTTTGTTGTAAAATAATATACATTTTAGCAAATTAATTTCAATAACAATGTCATTTTCTGCTTAATTTTATAACATTTATTCCTTTTATAAATTTAAAAAAATTATAATTCACTTATTTATCAGTTGTTTGTATAATTCCAAGCGCTCAAAACACTTCTAGATGAAAGGTTGCACACGGGTCCGTTCGTTATTGTATCGCGAAAGGTCTTAAAAAAAGATGAAATGGTTAGATGGTCATGAAAATCGGTTTGTCTTGACCAAGTTCTTTATTATATGCGGAGAGAGATCCCAGTTGCAAAAATATATACTGGCGGGAAGAACATCTTTTCCCGCGGTTAAAGCTGTCGGTTGACTTTTTATCTACTTTCCAACGCATCTTCGCTCTAATCTCCGCATTCGTAGAAAGACGAAAAGGAGTCTATTCATCTTTTTAATTAATCGAATTTGCTTTCACAGATTGTCTACATTAAGATAATTGATTGTATCAAGTCGGGGAATAAGTTCATAGCGTTTTTATATTCTCCTGTTTTACAACTTTTTTTTGCTATTTGACAAAGTGTATAATATTCATTCGATAGAGCTCTTTCTGTTCTACAAATCTGTGTTAATCATATTTTTGAATAATTTAATTTTTAATACCTGTGAGTCTTAAAAATGGAATATCCAGAAGGTAAAAAGTAAAATTTTCGACATTTGACACAGTCCGGGACATTTGCAACGTATACGGAGAAGGTGTAATAGGTTCACAGAATGGAAATAGTTTGCAAAGTTCTAAAATGACGATTTTGATGTTGATGATACGCTCCGTAACGGAAGACTTTTTGAATTCGACCAAGAGGGTCTAAAAGCACTTTTAAAGGAGGACGGTTGCCAATCAAGTCGTGAATTGGCCGAAAAAATGGATTGCGATCATAAAACGATTCTCAATCGCCTTCAAATTGCTTCCCAACATCGCGCCCGCAATCGAGTAACACGCGGTTATAAACAGCGCTTTTTGTACCAAATCGTCACGAGAGATGAAAAATGGTGCCTATACATAAGCATGAAGCAAAAAAAGGAATGGGTAACTTCGGGAGATACGCCAAAGCCAAGAGTCAAGGCTGACTTCCATCCAAATAAGACTATGATCTACGTTTGGTAGGACAGAGAGGGCATGGTGCGTTGGTAAATGCTCGAAAGAAGCTCTAAATAGCTCCGCTAAACCGTGTAAAAGAGGCTATTTAACTGAAAAGATCCCATCGACAAGGCCAAACCATACTCTTTCACGACAACGCCCGGCCTCATGTTGCAAAATTATTCAAAGATGCACTCCAAGAGTTGGAATGGGAGGTCCTTTAGCATCCACCGTATTCTCCAGACCTTGCACTGGCAGATTACCATCTTTTACTCTCCCTGTCGAACCATATGTGAGGCGTTACCTTCAACAACGAAGACGACTTTAAATACTGGTTTAACAAATTCTTCGATACCAGACCGGGTGATTTTGTGAAATGTGTGTGTGCGATGCAGTGAAAGCAGGTAAAAATATTAACTGAGCATTCGGAGAAAGATCGATTTGTGAAAGAATAATTCTAAAAGGCAAAAATAATGTCGAAAAAATGGAAGTAGAAGAAATTGACACGACAGTTTCTCCCCGAGTCTCCGATGAGAAGTTTGAAAACAAAAATGCATCCAAGATTTGAAATAAGTTATATTTACTTGGGATTTATTACGAATAAACTATCTGAAAGAACGAATAATATCCGATTGCTTTTATAAATTTTTGAATATTGACAAAAGGACAAATATATTCGAATATAGAACATTCAATTGAGAGCCCTAGTCTCGTACGATATTGTAGGCTATGCGATTGATATTGTTGAATAGGCATTTCGCATAAGCAGAATACAAGGTGAAATAATTATATAACCTTCGTCGATTGGAAGGACTTTGCGTTGCCACCCAATGATCCACCCACTCAGCTTTATGTTACATAAAATCGATGTTTAATAATGTCAAGCAAGTATATTTGATTCATAGAAATATGTTTAATGGAAATACTTAACAATTTAAATGAATATTGATTTAAGAGTTCGAATGTTACAATATAAGCCTTTTTAAATTTTAACTTTGCTTATAATTAAAATTCTTAATCGAAATATGAATATATCTTTTAATTGAATATTCAATAATTTATACTTTCATTGACATTTATTTGACATTTTTTCTCAAGCGACGAGATGAATATGAATGCTTATACACAAGGCAGTTAGCAAATGCGAAGTTAAAAATGAAATAATCATTTCGAGTATGGAGTTTATGGATCATTTACAGCTTTTAGAGCTCCATTCGTACATGCTCTGACCCATTCGATGTATTTTGATCGCCCCTTATTCAGGGGAAATTTTCAATGAAATTCAATAGTGAAAGCTGCTCACGTACTCGGAATGGCCATATGAAAAAATTAGGTATTTTTGAGGTAAAAAAGGTAACACACTTCCTTCGAAAGGCCTCTTCAAGAATCCCAACTTATTATTTATGCCCACGTGAATCAATAGCGCGCCGCATCGAATGCAAATATTTTCTATTTTCGGCTAACGAACGAAAAAAGGTAAATATAAACGCTATAATTTCTGGACGTTATCCTTCCAAGTTGTACTTGTTGCTGACTCGGCACTTTGGAGGAGGGTCATCGAGTTCGCACATTTGCACTTATTTAAAATTTAAATTAAAGTCTTAATTTGATAAAGCCGAAGTCCTCGCTAATTATAAATGATGGGGACCTTTTTCGCAGCTCTCCCCTTTTTTCCTAATTCCACCACTGATTTCGTACCGTACGTTTTAATTTTTTTAAAACAAATTGTGTAACAAAGGATAATTGAATTTGCCTTTCAACAGCTTCGGGCAGCAGGAACATAAATCAATGTAACAGTACACATTTAGAAACACGTTAATGCACAGACAATTAAATGGTGATCGTTAATTCTCAAACTACTTTAAATTTCACTTATAATTTGTTATTATCTAAACCCATAGAGTTCTATCACTGGTACAGTGGATTAGATCCTGGACTCTTATTATAAAATGAATGGTTAAAATCAATCAACTCAATTATCATAATTATTCAATCAGAGTATTCACACTATCGATCCGATAGTGTGAATACTCTGATTGTTTCTTGTATGAGAATATTTGATTGGACCGAGACCGGAACGAGATCGAACCGTCAACTGCACCATAGTGTGAATCGGGCCTTAGGATCCAAAAGCATGTGAATACTCACTCTAGCCTCGAAGAACGATTAAGTCTCGCCCTTCTGTACTGCGCGCGCATGTGCGCACGCTGTTCTTCCCCCCCGCCCCGCTTTACAACATCAGACCAATACGCGTCAAAATGGCACATCCGTTAAACGTCTCGCAAAACAAATTCCGTACACAAATAATGGTTGCGCTAATTTACAAACCTTCTTGAATACACGCCTAATAACTCACCAAGGTTTTATCGTAAATGGACGAACGGTACAGGAGTTTACCTTCCACAACTTACAAAGATTTATTTTTATATTTAGATTAATAATCAAAAAAACTCTTCAAAGGTAAAGAAAGTGTTTCCTCGCGAATTAATTCTTAATTTACAACGATAAAGTTATCGAATTTCAAGAATATTTATCATTGTTATTGTGTTTCCCCGTGAAGTGGGAGCTCTCTGAACGTTCGAGTCTCTCTGATTGCGCCTTGCTTGATTAGATAAAGATGAATTAATGAAGAATTAAAAAAAAGCATTGATGTCGAACCACTGAAAAAAAGCATAGAAGTCTTTATGACTAGTAACTTTTTAAGATTTTCCAGAAACTGGGTATCTCATCACAGTTTTTGAATAAAAATGTTGAAACTTGGAAGGATGACTCTGATTTTAAAGCTGCAAAAAAAATGGTCCATTCTATGCGAGTGTCGCTTTAATGAATGAATATAATAAATTGATGACAATTGACGAAGAGCAAAAACAATATATACTTTTGTTAGTAAAAGCTTACAGAAAGAAATATCCTGATACAAAAAAATCAACCCTTGTATCCTGAATATTCATGATTTTAGTATTAAAAGGTTATCCTTATTTGTAATCTAAACATTAATTTTACATGTAAATGCTTTATATTAATAAATACATGTTAATGATTAAATCAGTGTTTTAATTTTTTTCATGAAAATTAAAAACTTGGTAACGATCCCTAAATATTATTTTATAAAATTGAAAAAAAAAGTTTTTTAGGGTAGAAAAACAAATGAGAGGGGGTGACTGGCCGAATATTTGTAATTATTTTTTTTGACCCATATAAAGACCATTTTTTTTATTTTTAGAAGCATAGAAGATAAAAAACTATCGATCTAAGAAAAAGCAATTTTTTGATTACTTTGCAAATCTCCTTGTTTGCTGCACTTGAATGTCAAATACGAGATTGTCATATTCCATTGAGGTCAAAGTCTTTTTGATATTCACAAAGATCTTTGTGTTCTGAGTGTGACATTTTAGAAAAGTTGCTGACGTTGACATAAATGTAAAAATAACAAAAATCTCGTTCGAAAATCGTATTTCCGACCAAGAACGAAGGAATCGTGCGGTAAAATCGGGAATGTGTGAAGGGATATTGTTATTTGCATATTGTGGAGACAATGGCGCCGGATGTACGTCGTCAAAGAAAAAAAGAGTAAAGGTAAAGAAATGTCTCATTCCCACTGGGAATGCAGCGGAAAAACTGACAGGAAAACTTTTGTAATCATTCATGAGAAAACTTTGTGAAAATGTTTTTCTCTCGCACGGCTTGTTTGTGGATTTTCATTCGACGCTCCTGGGAAGTTTTCCTTTCCCTTTCTAACAAGGATAATGACGTCAAATAAGACAAGTCAAAAGAATCCCTAAATGTACAATCCTGTAGATAGACTCAGTTTTATTTTTTTAAAGTTTTTGATCTCGACAATCGTATAAAATACGTTTTGCTAAAATTTCGTAAAATTTAATACTATTTAAATCAAATTAGTGAACTTCGAATAAATTTATTTTTATATATAATACATAGTTACCTCAATATTTACGTTATGCGAATTTATTTCAATGAAATTTTCCCTATGTTAAAATTGGGAAAAATGTATAATTCTGAGAAACGCAATAATATACAATAGAGGCAATGCATAGGCAGTCTATTCCATGCAAATACATTTTGGGTGTATTTTTTACGTTCATATTTGCTCGAGGGTAGGGCTACCATTTATGGTCTGCTATACGTAAATGGCAATTTATTCAGTCGTGTTCTGTATAATTTAAGATCAATGTTGATTTTAAAATACCAGATAATAGCTATCAAATACGTATGTGACTGGAATAAATGGACCAAGAAGGCATGGGATCAATTAGCATATTGATTGAATGAATCCGGGCTGAAGTATTCTCGATAATCACAATTTTCAACAAGAATATAAGATAACTATGTTTTTATTATTGCTGTTTAATATATACATCCAGGATATAACAATTCTTCCAGGATTAGAAGTTGGTTGTTTGATTAATTAATTTATATTTGGACGACAAATATGCTTAATCAAATGTCCTGAAACGTAAAAAACAATTCGGCGGCCAGGACTCTTGTATAGAGTTTCACACAAGTAAGCAAGTATATTTATTAATTCAAATAAAGCCCCCCTTAAGGTAGGACTTAAAAACACTTTTTGAAATTCATAATTAATGGACGATCTTTAGTATTTCGTTCTGTACATAAAAACAAGCCCAACCATCCGGTTTTATACGAAAAAATAACCTTTTTAAAAAAGCAACTAATGGATTTTAGAGTCGCGTTTTCTATTTTTTACCTTCTTCGTCAAGATTATATTTCTTGGTTGTCTGATAAAAGATTTGCTGCTGTATTTTTCTATTTGACTGGTAGCTATATATAAGATCTGTCAGTTGATTGATTGCGTAACGTTGGTTTTAGTATTGACGATTGGCTTCAATTATTGTTGTTTAATCAATGTTATTATGAATCAATATAAAAAAATATATATTTCATTGTCGTTGTTAAGATAATATGGTCCTTTGTGTTTGAAAAAAGGAAAATCTTGCTGCCATCAAACTATCATTCCAAAGTATAGAGAAGAGACCAAAAATCATATATATGATAATTGGGAACCCTTACAAGGACAATGGATATCCCTGGTAATAACATTTTCAGGTAGTTTTTCAGCCACTTGGATACAAGAAAATTGAATAAAATAAAGCAATGACGTAAATTTATTATTTTATATAGATGTTAAGACGTATTAGGTTCATAATGGTATTTTAAATAAGATTTAATCTGTCCTTCAAAGACTTAACAGATTTATTTTAATATAATTAAGTATAATAATATAATAATTTATGAAAACTTTTAAATAAAATATAAGAACGTATGTAATGAATTGTTATGGTGTAATATAAATTTTGAAATGGAATTTGCATTAACGTTTAATCAATGAAATCGTATGTTGTTTTAGTTTTATCTTGATTTTTTTAGGATTGTGAAAATATTTCATGGGGTGTTTTTAAAATTATACTTCATTGCGTTTAATTTTCAAGGGTAGTTATATAAACACTAGGAATTACTAGACTAATCGAAATGACTGGTTTCACGATTTTATTTTGAAATTACTATTTCATGTAACTTTTTCCCGCAATGATGTAATAACTTTTGCAGCGATAACTAAGGATAAATCTATTTTTTTTTTTAATATTGAATCAAAGTAATTTTGTATCTTGACTACTTATAGTAATACTAGTCAAAATGACTTATCTGTACATATTTACAGATTGAAAAACCAAAATTGGTTTTTCTTGTAACAGACAGTTTAGTTCCTATTTTCGTTCCAAAAAAATAAATAACGGTTTTTACAGTTTTCGGTTCGAGTCCGGTTTATTCCGAATTAAGTCCATGCTTTATTCACTCAAATGCTGTTAGATAAAGTTCATTTATAGTATTTGTAAAAAATATGTACAGTAAATTTATTATGTCCTATAAGAGCAACTTAATTTCAAATGGAATTTTGTAAGTAATGCACACATTATTTATTTAGCTTATTGTTATATCAAAAATGTATCATATAATATGGAATTCCTTTTCTAAGAAACTAATATGATAAATCAAAAAACATTAAAGATCGATAATGCCTGATTTTGATAAAAATATCTTTGCCTAAATGCCGATAGTTATAGTGTTAAGTTCTTTCGCAATCTGGAGCATAGTTAAAAAATACGGCAACGAGTAAATTAACGTGATTTTAAACAAATTTTCAGATGAGAAAACATAGCATGACCATCTATTATATTACGAATTAATGTATGACCTAGTTACCGCGATTTGCTCGCGAGCTCGTTAGTGACGCAAGTATTTTAGTATGAAATTCATTATACATACTTGTTATTTATTCAGAAGCAATTTCAATCATATTAATCAAAGGCTTTATACATTTTAATAGCAATAATATGGACCCAAATCCTTCCAACTTACCTTTGATCTCGAAAGGCTCTCGAATTATTTCGGTACTTCCCGTTATTTTTTCGCTGTATAATTGCGACGGCTAAAAAGTGTTTTTAAGGGTCGGTGATGCGAGAACTAAGAAACCTTCCGGTGGCTGGCTTTGGCGTCGCTAAATGTTCATTAAATCTATTTTTGATGCGGATTATTAATTTTGCTCAATTTTTTATGAAGAAGTTAATATATTTTATGTGTCGCATTAGGGCGCAAAATATTATTATATGTTGAAATTAAGAAAAACATCTTTGAAAACATTTTTGTCTTCTTTGTCCTTCGAATCTTCGTTGCCCGACGACGTACGAAAACTTCTTTAAAAAATATGTTTTCCATCGCGTCTTATTATCCAGCTCTCTCTTTAATATACATTTTTGTGGGGCTTCTATATTTCTTCTTTTTCTCCCAAAATCGCTGTTTGTTTAAGATAACGATATTGGATATTTTATTCGATATTAGCCAAAATATTTATTCTTCACATATTTTCATGGAAGGAAATCTCATTCTTTCAGATTACTTTATTGCCAATTATAACGTATTTTTATTGAGGAGCTGAAAAAATACGAATATTTCCCCGTATTTATGAAAAATAAAACAAACTTCAATTCTGTTGTAACGAAATCATTTGTGTATTTCAGCAAAATATACGTATTATTTTTCACATTTTCTTTACAACGTAACACTAGAAGGCTAATAGGTGCCTTTGAAAAAATAGATCCGATCAAAGTAAATCCAATATAAGAGAAATTCATAATATAAGCATATTGAAATCAATTATTATATTAAAAAGACCTTATGTTACATGCGCCAAAGTAAAATATCTATAATTTTCGAATTTCTACCCCAACTATCTTATTCGCGGAATATCGCACCCTTTATTCATCATTTGTTTAGGTCTTTAGAAAACTCATTGGGAAAAATATATTATAATCATATTAGTGCAATAAAAGTCATTTAAACTTGAAAAATTATTCAAACGGATATTTGAACAAAAAATGATTACTTTCCGGTCACTTTGATACTTTTACATATTTTTGTTATAAATAAACTTTTGAATGCGAATGTCCTTATGCATTGTGAGCCTTAAGCAGATCACAATCTGGTAAAAGCCTCTTATATTGTGCTAGGGTTGGGCAAACATTAACTATTATAATCAGCTTATCGAATGCTATTACTATTATAACCATTCGATCCGATGCTCTCGTCATCGTCATATTAAACACGATGATTCCCCGGATCAAATTGGTTGTGTATTTGATGTTGTGATTTAAACAAACATTGCAGATAATACCAGTGTATACGTATGTTTAATAGAAGGAAAACACAAATAGTAATCATATATTGCTATTAATGCAGTGGCTTGAAACCAGAGTTTAGTCGATTTCCCATAATGATATTTGAATCAATTGTTAATACGAATTTCGATGAAAAATTTTCAATTAGGCATACATTTATACAATGTTTGAATAACATTATATATTTCAGAATAATAAAAATATAAATATTACCCAAATAAGTGGTAAATCCAAAGTAAATTCCTAGCGTTTGTATAATATTTGTAGGGATTTTATAATAATTATGTCAATGGCGATTCATCACTATTATTGACATTAGTAACATATAGTTAGGTTTCAAAGATTATCACAATGATTTGAGTTTTAATTTAAAATCTATACTTGAGTTCAAATCCACAGAAGATGTGCCTGGTGATTGTATTTTTAAAAACATATATACGCCCATGAAAAACCATGTTAAAATGGTTGACAATGATCCCATAATAGGGATTGCTAAAGGTCACAACAACAAAAACGGGTGATTTTTACTGTGTAATAGTGCACATTGTGATGAGCTATTACAGTAATCGTTTACTATAGTTTTAGCAATCCAAGATAATTGCGCATATACCCCGCAAAATACGTTCAATTTAGACACAACTTTAAAGACAGTGTTACTCTTGCCTTAGGGGTTAAATTGTAAATGTGTTATCGTAAATTATACGCAAACGCTCTTCTAAATTACCTAGATGTAGTTAATACACCATACAAACACTAGTTCTGATCATTTTATCAGTTGTATTTAAATATGTTCTTATTACAGGGCTCAAAAATGTCAATGTCGCATACAAAATTAAATGTAAAATATAAATATTGTACTTCTTATTATAATGGTTTTATCAATAAATATGATAATGGAATATGGTCGCAGGAAAAATAATTGTATTGATTAGAACGTCACTGTTTACGATGATCACAAATTGCACTGATGATTAGTATACATGTTAATAAAAGTGCAATCATATTAACCGGAATAATGTGATTTTTCAAGATTTAATTTATATTAATTATAATCTTTAATTCATTGGAGTGTTTAGAATGGAACGAGACTTAAATTTGGAATCAAAACTAAATAGCATACTGCTTTGAGGGGCTGTTTGTTGTATGACAAGGCTAATACATATTGTGCACACAGTATAGCATTCCAACTAGGTGTATGATTAAATGCCGAATTTTGTCTCGTTTCCAATTAAAATTAATTTATTCTGTTTGTGACAAAGCATGCATTTGATTCATGATAATGGCGGATTTCAGCGCGAGCTCACGCTGAAACGGATATCGAGCGACTGCAAATTTTAAATAGTCGACGTAATCGTGTTAATCTTCGTTCATCGAAAATTTCATATGTTCAACATGAATGTCGAGGTAACTATAAACTATCCCAATGACATTCGTTTGTGAATTATCCACATTGGGAACATCGCAATTGAAATCCATGTGACATTCAAATCACTGAAGCAATCAATTTCCGTCTGCATTCTTCGTGAGACATAAATCCATCTCGCTGCACACTGTCTGGATTGGTTTATATTAAATATTCAAAGGGAGAAAAAATTCGATTTAAAACGAGTCCTTGGTTGACGAAAATATGTTTCAGAAGGTCAGCCTTTTTAATTTGATCTGACCTTGACTTATCATCGCTCTCCCCTGAGAAAGCGAAACACTTTAAAAGCATTCCGTCAAATTTATTCCGTTTTGCCGGGTATTAAAACGCGAAAAAATACGAGTAAATAAAATATAAAATGTCGAAGCAACGAGTCCGGAAAATCCGTATACTTTGCGGATGGACTTTATAAAGCTGTTTCAGGATTTTCGTATTTCGTTTGGTTTCACTTGATGTCCTTTTTGTTTTCCGTTTATGACGCATAAACATATAAAATTCATTGTACATTTCGAAAAACTTTTCCGGGGAATCCTTTCGGGAAATAAAACGGCCCTCTGCAGGGGTAGAACGTCTTGCCAGATTTTCAATGCTTTTTTTATTTATTAAAAGTCGAGTGGTGTTCATATGTATGCACATCATACACGAACCGCAAATTTCATCCCCCTTACTAGTACGGGGAGAATGTATTGGACCAGATGATTGCCCAATAAATTTCCGAATAAAGTTATTTTAATACATACTATAATCCTTACGTATATATTAGGGGTACCGGAAACTAATCCATTTTTTTGCATGCCTTATTTGTGATCAGTCTGTCTCTGGACACCGTGAAGAGAACATCGTCGTATGTTTTTTGTTTTATAGTACTGTTTCTTGGGTTTATTTTTTTGTCCCATAAATATTTTTTATTGATAGGAATAAAATGAGCAAGCCCGAAGCAACAGAGCAACATATACGGCACTGCATGCTCCTATTTTCGATGAAGGCTGGAATGCGACGAAGAAGACCAAAAATCTCAAAAAGCTTTATGGAGCGAAAGTAATAGCTAACAGATGTCAGTTTTGGTTCCGGCGATTTAAATCGGGCGATAGAAGCTTGAAAGATGAACCAAGATCAGGAAAACCGTGGAAATTCGTAGACTATATGCTGAAGGCCATGGTGGAATCCGATACTCATTTAAGTATCCAGGAATTATCAAAAAAACTCGATGTTCCATGGTCCACAGTTCAAGAGTACATGAAAAAAATCGGCAAAGTTCACAGAATGGGAGTTTGGATTCCACATGCGCTGTCCGAAGACAACAAAAATGCACGCATAGATGCGTGCAATTCGTTTTTAATTAGACATAATACTGATCCATTTTTGAGTCGAATTGTAACTAGTGATGATAAATGGATCGTCTACGACAATGTGAAATAAAAAAACAATGGCTTTCGAAGAACGCAGTACCTGTTCCGACCCCTAAGCCGGGTCTCACCTTCCGCAAGGTTCTATTGTGTGTATAGTGGGATAGTCGTGGAATTATCCATTATGAACTTTTAAAACCGGGCAAAACGGTAACTGCTGCAATTTATTGTGAACATCTTGAAAGAATGAATGAAAAATTAAAAGTGAAACGTCCTTCTTTGGTCAATCGAAAAGGGGCGATTCTTCTTCACGACAACGCGCGCCCATACAAGGCAGCGGTGACCCCCGAAAAAAATTCTGAGCTTAATTTCGAAGTTTTAAATCATCCTCCTTACTCACCAGATCTCGCACTATCTGACTTTTATTTGTTTCGCTCGTTGGAGCATTCTTTAAACGAAAAAAAAATAGTATTCTAAATGACGTTGAAAACTTTTTAAATTCGTATTTTTCCTCAAAGACATCCAACTTCTACAAAAAGGGGATTGAAAAGCTGCCAGAAAGATAGCAAACAGTCCTTAATAATAATGGAAATTATATTTTATAATGATATGTAAATATATGTAAATATATTTCAATAAGTTTTTGTTATGTTTAAAAAATGGATTATTTTCCGGTACCCCTAATACTTTTCTTTGGAAATAATACATATTTATTACTATTTACGATAGATTTAAGATAAAACAATAGCTATTAACTTTGAAACAAGTGCTACTGTTCCAAAAATTCTAGCTATTGACCATATCGTCTAAAATATTTGAATTCGAGCCAATTCACAGCAAAAGCGATAGACAAATAAATATTTATTTAGTTGTATTAATTATATACGTATATTTTTTTAATGTGCCAACTCTTGATAGTATCATTATTTACAGTTACTCCTCGACTTATGACCAAAATCCAGGAACATATATCGGTCGTAAGTCGAGGACACCTGTATAAGAAAACTGTTCGTGCAAATAATTACTTAGCTTAAGCTCTCCAATCTGTATTAATATTTAGTGACATAATAAAGGGTTTTAATCGGTTCCTATTTTTTTTCCTAGATTTAAGAAACAATATAATAATAAATTCCTTTCCTATAAAATGCTTTTGAAAGGATTTTTTAATGTGTTATTAAAAAGTGTACACATATTTTGTGTTTACATTTTTAATAAACGTGTCATCAATTAATACAGATTTTCTTAAAATCATTTTTAAATAGGCATTTCAAGAGATGGAATCATCTTGAGACTATTGTATTTCATAATCATGAGATATTTTCAATATTTTTAGATATTTTAAGCATTTCATCGTGCTTAAGTTTGCGGAATAGCTTAAAAACTTTGATGTATGCATAATTAAGATTCCCTATCACTAGATTCAATTTGTTTTATAATTCAATGGGAATAATTTTTATTGTTAGGGTTGTTGGAAGAAAAGACGTATAATCAGAATTACAACTTAAAAATAAATTATTTTAAGAATAATCAGTAATTTTTTTAAATTAAATTTTATAGAATAAAAAAATTATCCTAAATTTCCAAAATATATTTTTGCAAATTTTTTCACATAAGTGAATATATTTTCAGTCACAATCATGTAAGAAATATTATTTTTGAAAAACTGTAAGTAATTTATTTTTGAAGTGGTTTTTAGCGACTCCTTTTATGAGACCATTACCAAACATTTTGATATGGTTTTACATGGCGTATATATGTTTTTAAACATGTGATCGCCAGCCACATCTCCTGTAGGATTCGAACCTAAGATGATTGAGTTCAATCCAACCACTTATCTACGGGACTACCTACAGGTACAGTAATATAATAAAAAAATCAAATCTGTATGATTAAATATGTTTTTTTGAATATGAGTTTTTGCACTCGAAGAATTAACGAGTTCGATAATTGTGTATTTTTATCCCTTGTTTTCCTATAATCTAAAGATTATATTAGTAATATTTTAGCCATCATTTAAATTTAGTTGATTTGTTTTTTTTTCGATAGATGCACTTAAGGCGTCAAAAAAATAGACTATTTTTACGATTTTTTTTAAGGATTTTCGCTAAAAATTATGAGATAAAATGGATCTTATGTAATAAACACATCTTTCAAGTACATGAAAAAAAATTATTTTTATTTTTTGAACAATTATTATAATAAAACAGTAGCATCGAAAAACCCGCGTAGAAATGTTATATTCGTGGCTTGTTGATGGTATCTCCGAGATGGGTCATTTGAAACAAAAAAATAAAACAGTTTTAGATTCAGTATATCAATGGCTATAGCGCATATCATCAGATTTTTGATATTTGCGAAAATAACAAAATGGCGCACGTTTTTCGAAAAAGTAAAAAAAAACGCGTTTTTTTTGCAGTTTTTTGTAAAAAAAAATTACTTAAAATCAAAATTTCAAAAATCTGATGATATGCGCCATAACTATGAAGAATATGTCATTCAAATTTCATGACAATCGGCCAGATAGTTTCCGAAATTTCATCAACAAGCCACCGAAAAACCTTGTTTTGAGATAAGCGCGTTTAAAGTTTTGGTTGCAGAAAAATTGCCCAGACACAGCTGTTGAAACACTCGTTGTTATTTTGGGTATTTCCTCCGAAGATCTTCATTAATTGGTTTCAAAACCTCGTGAACATCCTCAGCTAGAGCAGAAGGATGTTTAAAAGTTTCTATCTGATTGTTTTTCACCACTTTCTTGTACTTGCACCATGAGTCTGAACAATATGTATGCAGCCGGGTGCTCTCAGGTAGTCACCTAACGGTCGCCCAAAAATGTAGTTAGACTCGTCCGATCTTTATGAAATTTCGATATAACATTTTTGAAGATATGTACTTTCAAAATTTAAAATAAAATAAAAATCGATTTTTTTAAATTTGTAAAGTGAGAAGACGCCTTAATAGAAAACACTTTAAAGTTATAGAAGTTGTTGGGTTTTGGTTACAAATATTTTAACAAAAATTAACCCTCTTCAAGCCAGAACTCAAACAAACTTGGGTGAGTGTAATATGTTGAAATCATCCTAATTAAAATGCATTAGCATAGAGATAGGTTTTTGAGCTTATTGCATGAATAATAGAAGGTATAAGCTACAGCCGCATGCGAGTATGTGTATTATGTACAACTTTGGAGATCTTTCATTGAGAAGCGCGTTATAATGTTGGGGACAATTTGGGAAAGGTCTTCCCAAACAAAGGGACTGGATGATAAATGTAATTGGATATTTTATTAGACTCGAGCTCTCTTTATTGGAACCATTTACCTTTACGGAGCGCACGACTTTCCTTTTAAGTG
This sequence comes from Stenopsyche tienmushanensis, assembly GCA_008973525.1. Lineage (NCBI taxonomy): Eukaryota > Metazoa > Arthropoda > Insecta > Trichoptera > Stenopsychidae > Stenopsyche > Stenopsyche tienmushanensis. The sequence continues at coordinate 121,626 of WACJ01000232.1, read as the reverse complement.
AACTATATTGGAGAATCTATATCGTACGGATATTTCCACCTTTTGATGTCTGAATAAAACATTCGCATATATACATATGGGATAAAATGTATATAAAAATATAATATATTCATTGATTATGTATTTGCAAACGATTCAATATATTAGATTAAATGATATTTACGATTTATGATGGATGATAAAATTCATTTTGATCGGGATGGAAAAACACCCAATTAAATTTTCTTAGAAAAAATCGACTTACTTACACGATTAACAGTTCAAAAACATCTTCTTATATTTAGGTATTTGTATATATGTTTTATTTAGGTATGAAATCAAGTGATTTTTGCGGCGAATTGTGACTAACAATGAAAAATGGGTACTAATATACCTTAATAATATACAGTTGATCTGTGATCCGTGGTGGATCCGACAGGAAATGTCGGATAGAGTTTAGATTTTAATTTTTGCATCTCAAACCATTACTAAATGCGTTAGATTTAAGCTAAATTACATTTAATAAATGTATTGAAAATACTACTAAAATGTTTTTTTTTCTAATTAAATTTAGTCACATTAGTCAAAAATAATTCGTTAGAAGCCTAAAATATCTTGATCACATTAACGAATTACTTATTTCGTAATTTTAATTGGCAATTCTGTGTTTTAGGCACAAATTTGCATACATTTCATCGAGTAATTGGTATAAGATATGCAAAATTAGTTGTTGCTTTGTGTGTCAAGAATTGGGTTACATTTTCGCAACGCTATGCCAACATTTGAACTCTTGATTTTTGATTAATTGTATTTGAATCAGACTTGAATGTTAACTACCATTATTTTGAGTACCATATATGATATAAATATTTTTTTTAATTGTAAATATTCTAATTTTGGTACTTATATTAGATGCATAACACATTGGTGTCCAATTTATTTACTCATTAATTGGTCTATTTTTATGTTTATGAATTTCTGCGAAAATAAAATCTATCCTTGTCAAAATTAACTTTTGCAGCTACATTACTGCAAAAAAATAAGACGAAGTTTATGACAAATCCAAAATTTCTCATACGCATTGTAATATATATCAAGAAGTACTATGCATGAAGGAAATACCTATGAACAAAGTATTGTCATCAAAACTCATCAATTTCATAAGATCTCGAGGTTGAAATTAGCGAAAACTTTCCCCTTTTTTTAAATGAATTAGTAATTCGTATATTTTGGTTTTTTTTTAGTATATCACGGTACCTTGGTTATTCCTGCTGCATTATTTTTAGGTAGTTCTTGGGTTATAAAGAAGAAATATGTCAGTTTTAAATTTAATGTAGAGGTGGTTTTAATTCGGGTCGATCAGATGCATTATCATCGACTGCTCAGATATTGTACAGCAGCATTACGATGGTAGGTTTTTTAGTTTAACATCAAAGTGTACTACTGATTAGTGGAATTTCCGTACTTTAAAGTGTAGTCAGATATTCAGATAAGTATGCAGTTTGAATCCCCATGCAAGTTTTGATACTTAAAATGACTTAATCATGGAATTTTACTTAAATTAGAAATAGGCAATCCATGAATTGAAAATGTTGATGATGATATAGCGAAGTGATTCATTTCGCGTATCATAGCATAAGGCTTATTTTAGTATCGTTTTATCCAGTATAGTCCTTCAGATTATTTTCAGAAAATAGCACGATTAGATGCTAAAAATGTATAAATGTCATATTGCTCAATATCATTTCTAAAATATATCATCTGCTAAATAATTGGACTAAATTGTGTCAAAACTTTAATTTGAGGTATGCTGTTATTTACAAAAATGCAACCTGCAATTGCTTGCTCGCGAAATCGCCCGGAAAATCTCATTTTCAGATTATAATACAAAAAGTGCTAAGTTCAGATAAACATTGTGGAAAATTGCGCAGTGTGATTGAAAGGAACTTGTTGGTGACTCAAATACCAAAGGTGGCCTGGACTTCAAAAGTCGTTAAGTATAAGTTTCACATGATAAATTTGATATATCATTTATTTTCCTCCCCAAATCCTTTCACTTACGAGCAAAATATTTGGCCTAGTGTATTTTTAAATTTGATGTTTTAGGTAAGTCCTTCGAAAAACGCGATTGCAATCCGGAATTGCTCGTTTCAAATCTGCGAGTTATATGTTAAAGTACAGGGGATTAATGTTATCAGTTACGTGATATGGGGATTTTCATATTAAATTTAAACTTCAGCTCTTTTAAATATATATATATTTAGAATTTAGTAGAAGTAGATGATGAGAAATCACACACTATGATTATTGTGTCGATGATCGTTTGATCAACCTTTTTTAAATCTGTTTAAGTCTTTTTATTATATAGCATAGTGATTACTTTCATTAAAAGCTCACTTTACCGGGCGTTTAATAATGTACATGCACAAAGGATGTATAGGTAAACTTTCTAATGTCTTTCTTTAAAAAAATATAAAAGCGACCGAACCTTTCAGAAGCTTTTGGCTCGTTTCATTCATTAGTGCGCCCATGAAAAATGCCCGACTTAATAAAGAGAGGGCAGAAATATTAACAATTAAAACAAAGCAAAGTTTCAGATTTAACGCTGTTCCAACTTTTTAACTGCCGTTTCGTGTACCGTAGTATAAAGTTAACGATGCGTCCTTATTTCCCAGAACCTCAACCCCCAGTGTAATGCAAACATTACTTAATTATTGATCGAGCCATAGTTGAAGTGCACTTGCTAAGGTTGGCGAAAATTTCAATTGAGCTGTTGCTTTCTATTATTTCCCAAGAGATAAAAATGAAGTACAGCATCCGTCATCCTCAAAAATTGGGCGAAGATTCATTTTATCCAAAGAGCGGAATAAAAGGCGAACAAGGAAATTCAGAGCCAGTCGTTTGTGCATTTTCCTTCTTGTTAGGAAACAAAGCCTCTTAAAATACGGCTCCAGAATAATTTGTAGAAATTCTATTTACTCCTTGTTGCGGTACAAGGATACAACCTTTTTGCTTGATACATCCTGCGGGATTACTTAAGCATCGAACCGTTTCCCTCACTAATTGTGATGCTGAAGAAAAATTTCCAGGGGGGGCTCTTTCGCAATATTTTTCAACCACGTCAAGCTTAACGGTACTCAGAAGCCAAAAATACTATCCGTTTTTAATTAAAAGCACTACAGATGTTGTATGCTTTTCACTGAGTCTATTTACGTCATAAATAATCATAAAAGCCTCCTAAAAAATATTACAAATAATCTTCTTTGATAGTCATTGTAATTTTAATCAAATTTTGAAATGTTATCTTCCAAATGACAATAGCAATAGCTAAAAATTTGATGATACGACATCAATATATTAAGATGGGACCGATTTATATACTAAAATAAAAGTTATAAAATCTTGTAAGATCTTATGGTAGTCCAAAAATAAATTTCATTTCGTTTTATCGGAATCAAACTCTTAAAGAGTAGCCTCAAGTCTTTTCTGCGCTATACTTATGATGTCTTAACTCTTTGCGACATTGGAGATTTGAGGAAAGTAAATATTTTTGGGTATTTATTTGACATGCTGCATGATAAAAAAAAGTTAAATGCACGAAAAAAATAGCCAGTCAAAAAGGGGTTGATTAAATTTTAATAAAACATATGTGTCCTACATTTTTGGTTAAAACTTTGATTGAAAATTTCCAAAATAACGTAAATGCAATGCGAATAAAATTTACATGCATTTGATATTACCATTTTACCTATGAAAATTGCTTTTATACTGCTTTTAACTTCACACATCACAAATTAATCAACAACAACAAACTCCACAGTATATGAAAAAATATATTAGGGAAGAAATCACTACCGACGAAAACGAACATCAAAATTTAAAAAACATTAACAATTTACAGTTCGGCTATTCCGCACTAAGCTTCGCCTGAAGTGCGAGAGATTTCGTAAGAAATTCACGAAACTATACTTCTTTCGTAAAATTGATATAATTCTTAAACCAGCTAATAGATAGAAACGAAATTTTAGTGGTGCCTACAAGAGAGCTTACTGCATCGATATATTTAAACAATACAGTGCTTTCCAATATCAGCGTGATAAAATTCGAAAGAATATTCAAAAAAATGTAAATTGTATGTATATAAATCATGACCTGCTTAAGTCCACTATAACCAGTCGCTGCTTCAAATTGTGTAATTGCTATTGTTTGAAAAGCTTTCATTTTAATTTAGATTTTCGTTCAACCATTCATATAATAATTTAAGCTTGTCAGTTATTGTATGTGAATTAAATAACGAATATTTGCTTATTCTCAATGCTTAGTTCTTGTTATCAACATGGCACAATTAAGTGACGTCGATAACAGATGGTCTGACGATATTTAAATTTTAACTTCGGTTAAAGTGTTATATAAAACGGTTTTAATTAATTGGTGAAGTGCTCATTTCCTATGATTTCAAGCTTCTCCTATTTTTGCAGCTCTAAATTGATCTAAATTTCAGCAGCTTTGATGTTTCACTTCGAGGGTTGTTTTCAAACTTTCTTAAAGTAATTTTGGCATTGAAGAGCTTGTATTTAGTGTCCATAAACTTCACAAATGTTTTCGGTGAAAGTACTATGATATACAATCGTGGAAAATCATAAGAATAAATCTTTCTATTATAAATAGATTATATGATTATAAATAAGATAAATTAATAGTTGTATTAATACTATTTACATTTAGATTGTGTAAATTAATCCTATTAAATTTAGTTTACATCAGTTTCCTGTTTTGGCTTGGATTTATTGTCGCAGATCAGGGTTGCTCGATTGATCCCTTAGAAAATTAATCAATTGCAATGGAACAAATCTATGCCGCATAATTCGCAACGAGTGTGACCGCAGATTTACGAACGATGCATTGTTTACAGATTTCATTCGGTTCGTTAAACCTGTGACATAGTTTAAATATCTATTCAATCCACCTGACGCGAATATACTGAACACATGCCATAAAAATTGCTATAGTATGCTAAAATTTATGCGACACGATATATGCTCGATGTGTTTATAGATATTTTTATTAATTATTTTTTAGAACGAAGACAGCTTCTTCATGAGAATTTGACGATGGATATAAAGGATTTGATCTGTGTCTCTATTGTGCTATAAGTAGATGCTAAAATACGCAGTTGTTTTCCCTATTTCCTTATTTCGCTTGCGTTTATTCTATTCATGTCTAAATAAATACCATCGATGCAGCTCAAATGTTTACTGCATAGTAATTAAATGCAGCACGCGACACATGACATACTTACCTGTGAAACCTTATAGTCAACAACATTTAAAAAAATATTAAATATCATGGTTTTTCATAGAGCAGCAATTTAACATAGCTAGTTTAGTAGTCTAGCACCTGTGCAAGTCAATAACAATCAAAACTGCAAAATGCACCTAAATTATAGACCGCTGCAATATTCATTACTCTACGGAATACTTCGTATTTAATTTGATCCACATAATTGTATCGTATATATGGCGATATTCATGCAAATATATCATCACCCCTCACACACTTAAACTACCCTCTGTGGACTTAATATAGAAAATAAACTTTTTGACCCAATTGAAACCTTGCAATTATTATGTATAAAAAAACTGTTCAATAATATGAACTTGCTAAAATATAAGTAGAACCCAAAATGGTTTTCGTTTTATTGCTGATCGTTTTTGGGTATAAGTTGTACTTAGGCAGCTTTTGGTGACTATTCTTTAAAGTCCTTATGGCGTCCATCAAAGCATGAAACTTGATGTGTCATATCCGATGTTGGATATAGAGGATCTCCATAGGAGATCTTACTTGGGAAATTATTTAATGTGGTGGTTTCCCGTTGCCTTCCACACGTGGCAAAGTAAGGATAGGATTATTTGGAAAGGTAGGAGAGGAGAGAATCTATGATTGAGTAGCGAAATTATCATTATATATAAATGATAATTTAATTATTGTTGCAAATTCAATCACTCATTCATGGGCGTCCCTGCACGACTTTATTAATCGCCTCAGCATTTACTTTTTCTAATCCCGGAAATCAGGGTAAACCTGGATCGAGACGATCGATCAGAAATATTAATATTTTCGATCTCACAAATTTGTTGGTACGGTGAAATTTTTTTCCACAATATGAATTTGAACCTGAACCGTTACAACAAGAGTCCAGGATCTAAGGCACTATACCAACAAGTTTTTAAATAAATTATTTAGGCGTTATGTGCGATTTTTAACTGTATGATACAGAAATGAATTATCCGTACTATTCGGGGTAGTTGCCGTATATTAATATTCTAAAGAGCGGAAGTCATTTTTTCCCTGATAAATTAAATATGATTTATATTCTTAAAAGGAAATAAAATTAAAGCCGCGGGTTCCACCCATTTGTCTACGAAGTCCCTTCATCAATTATTCAGAGTTCGCTCAAATTTCAGCAGGTCTCTCAATGTTGCCAGGAAACACTGAATCCACATTGCGTTTCGAAGACCATATTAACATGGGGGGGAGGGTTTGAAACGCCGTCCGATGTTTGCATTTGACTGTGTACGGTTGTACCGAGATTGTGAAATGGAAAACCTTTTCGCGCGCGATTGTTTCGCCGTTTGATGAATTCCTAATGCGAGCGTGTAAAGACGTTCTTAAAATAGGGGCGCTTTTCCGACATTAAAATCGAGGAGAGCTAAAATCCCCCTGAATAAATCACAAAAAGCCTACGATTTGCGCCGCAGACGTTTTGTCGAGTAAACGGAGATAATCGCGTAATTATCGTTTCGTAAATAACATTTCATACGATACAGCCGATTATAATGCCGTGGGAGAATTGCGTCATTAATATGCGAAATGTGTATTGCTTCAATTGTTGCGTATCACATTTTCGTAAATGCTTTATTAAATATACAAGGCTTTTCATCATATCTACCAAAATAAACCGTTCATATAATTTTAGATTGTTATGTCTTTCTGTCAATAGAAGTGCTTACGTACCCTTGAAAACTGTATTATTTAACTACAAAAAAGACGGAAACTATACTGGACGAGACGGAGAATATACTTTTATTTTTTTAAACTTTTTTTTACCAAATGCCACCCACTTTAATCACCCAGAAAGATGATTTTGTCTTTGTCAAGTAATGGCTCATGACAAGATTGGATTATGTTACAGTTATATTTTCCTTTATTAGTCATTTTTTTGTTCAATGATCATCCTTTGTCCGACTATTTCATATAGGGATAAAGCAAGGCTATTAGGTATAATGTGTAACATAGCTATTGTCATTTCGCTGTAGAACTAATTTCCAGTTTTTGGTAAATCTGTCAACAAAAATATTCTAAACTATAAAATGGTTTTCTATCAAGTAACTCAGTTATTTTCATATAAAGCACTGCTCTCAATACCACAAACGTTATTCAGTTTTATTAAGCATACGTTTCTGAATATACATTATATAACCTTTTGAATGTTGTATGACTTCTTACAAACATATTGTACCATGTATTATAACATTAATCATGGAAAAGCAGCAAATTGGAAGACGAAATTAATATTCATCCATATCCAAGTTCTTCTGAAAATACACCATGATAGTTTCGTTCTTTGTTAAATTTCGTTGATCATATTTCAAAACATTTCAACCACTTAACCTACATACATTTATTGAACTTATTTGTTTGCATCGTTCTTGTAAAACTTTACCTTTGTTTTCCTTTATTAAACCTAAAACTCTATACATTCTAGTTTTTAGCCCCGTTGAACTTTCTGAAATTACAATAACATCTTATTGAGATGACGTACATAAATGTTACGATAAATAAAATAGTCACAGAGATGCTATTTTTTTGTCTTTATGGTCTATAAAATATAAAATGTTTATTTTATTTTCAATATCGATCCAAATAAAGAAGGTGGACAATCAAAACACTGAAAAAAGAACTGAGAAATTGTATCATTGTTTTACCAGGAGCATAAATTCATAGTAAATTGAACGATTTAAAAGTCAGTTAACAAAGAAAAAAAAATAAAAATCTATGACTTATATGTTATGTTCCCATTGATCTTTATGTCGGCAACATTATTGGTTTATATTTTGGTGATAAATTATTTTTGGCTATATAACGGCATTCAATTAAAATCAACAAAGCTACTTTTTCTATCCTGCATGAATTTGATTGGGATATCCTATGGGAAAAAAAGCTTTATATTTTGTTTAAATGGTTTTTTTTCAATGATCCAGTATTCAAATTCTTTAATGTCTTCAATGTTTCTGGTCAAGTTTTTGCAATTTCATGGCAGTGCGATAAAACGACTCTCCAACTTAACGAAGCTCGATATAAATTTATACAGATAGTCCATGGATTGGTGTGGGTGGCGCTTAACGCAGCCCACCATATGGTGCTAAGGATACTTTACATTCCGACGTTAATTAATAGGTGAGACGAGGGTGCTGTTGTTGGAGTGGAGGTGTGCTGCTAAATTGACTACAGTCTAAAGCATTTTGGGAATGCTTAAAATAATCCAATTTTAAGCGTTCCCTATTTATGTGCCTTAAAACTTTTCCTAGAACTGGCAACATCCTTATATCATCTCGTCGTGGCGTATAACCTGCACGATCGTTGTCATCATTAACTTTAGCACCTTCTCCAAACAAATCGGCTTTCATCACTCTTCCAAGCGAGCTTTCCGCTTCAGCCGACGCCAGGAGAATCGAGGTGATGAACATATATCTTTTGGTTGAAAAGGTTTTTATTTTATTATTTATTACATAATTGTCAATACTGATAAATATAATTTAATTTAAAATTTTTTATACGATTAACATATATATAGTGAGCAATTATATAAGCCAAATTATCAAATCACGGATATAGCGAACAAAACATTTCATAAATATATCCTTGATAAACTACTAATTTTAGGGTCAACAACAAGAAGATTCAATTTCGATAGTTTTTTTGAGATAAAATGTTTTAAAAAAATCTTCAAATTACATTACTCATGATATATATGATATATCCACACCCATTGGAACTTCGATTAGTATGTTATAAGCTAGTTAACAAGTACAAGCTCATTATTAAGTTGAAGCTAGTTAGCTAAGCTAACTTTGATTAGTTTCAAGCAGAAAATTTGTTAAACAGATGGGATACACCGATTTTGCACTTGACAATAGAAATTTTAATAAATCTAAGATTAGATGTATTGTGTGCATTACTATAAATTATGCGATTAAAATATCGCTAAAATAACAATTTATTAATTATTTATATAATTAGCATTAGTTATTAAGAGCAAGTTTGGTCGATCGTTGTAGTTCGTTATAAACGAATTTGGCTATATTTGTAACCAACATGTATGCGGAAATAAGATTATATTTAGTTTATAAAGCCTCACAGCTTCCGAAAAAATAAACTCTGTCTTCAATTTACACATGTCAAATTTTATTATGCATTGGTTTCGGATAAAATATGACGCGATTTTTAATTTGATGTCGATATCTTGAATTTCATGTTTTGACTTGCGAACATATAAAATTCTAGTTTTCATACACAGAGTTCTGTTAGAGATACTGTGAAGCATTGATTGATTTGGGTGTAATATGTGTAGTGGCAACCGATAATTGGATGATCATTATTATGAGAATATATTATGAGAAACGAATTTTAATTACCGAACAATATATTTTAAATTAATGCAAAAAATTGTGCATAAAATATATCGATATTATAGTTTAGTTTTAGATTATTTAAGATAACCAAAATTGTTGTTGGTGATAAATTCATGTATAATAATGGGTTTTTACAACACGGTTCGAGAATTCAAGGAAACTCTCCCCATAATATCAAGGGTATTACTACACTAGTGGAAGATATACTGAGCAAATTTCATGGAATTGGCTTTGATAAATATGATAAAACTAAAAGCAAAAAATGATCTTAACTTGGCCTAAAAATTAGAGTTTCTTCTCTGTGCAAAAAATACAAATTCACAAAAAAAAAACCCACATGTGTTAAGGTCTATATAATGATATTTAAAACGATTCACCAGTTACTGCAAATAATCTTAAATAAGAGATTCTTAGCAAAAATAGAAAATAAAACTCAAGATGTTGCTAAAAAATTTGAAACAGTGAAACGAAAAAAGATGAAAACTATGTAATTTTAATATGTAAAACGTTTCATCATTATTGCTCCCATACACATGTTTTTATTCGAAATACAGGAAAAAGGAATACATGTTCTTTTTTTAAGAGCGACCGTGTTATATGGGGGTAATCTTAAATTCTCTCCATCATGGAAAGAATTTTTTTTTAATTTTTTTTTGTTTCTATTTTACACGGTAGATGGATTGAGAGATAAATTTATATAACACTGTTTTAGAAAAAACATTGCTTATAAAATTTGAAAATCCCTCTGCATCGTTAAATACTGAGAGCTCAGGCTCATGCAGGCATAGAATTTGAATGAAGCATCGATCAGGACAATCAGGACAGGAATATATTGGGGTACAAATTAGTTTGGTCCGTTTTTTGTGGTCAAAAATGCATTTATTTCTGAACAAATTATCCATCGCTGGTTGCTACTTTTCCCACTTCTCAGGCAAATTTTTAACTCCATCTCGAAAAAAAATTCATCAACCAAAAGAAGAGAGATAATGAACCCGATAAGTGGTTCAAAATATCGGAAAATGGTAAAAAAATTATTATAATTTTTCCTTTAAAAAATTTAAAACGCGATCGATAACTCGTTTTTTCAAACGCCATGAAAATTAAAATCATATGTATATATATTATTTTCTTTCAATTGCGTTAAAACGTTATAAACGGGTTTCTGGTTGCATTTTTTGGCATTTAAGAGGCAAAATTAAAATTACATTTTTACTTGTATCTGATATTTCGAACCCCCCTGCAGGGTTCATGCCACGAAAATTGGTTTGTCTTGGCCAAGTTCTTTATTATATGCGGAGATAGATCTCAGTTACAAGAAAATATACTGGCGGGCAGAATATCTCTAAATTGGGCTATACTGAAGCACTTTTTACCAAATGCATATTTTATACATATAAGATTAGGGACTATATTGATTGCATGTGCTAATTATAATTGTATTAATATTTCACAAATGAATATTAAAGGAACGTATCAAAGTTTTCGTGCAAACATGTCAGTCAATCTGATATTAGTCAATTGAATTTGACACATGTCAAATGGTCTAAATTAATTTATGACACCACCTGTTATTACTTTGGGTTTTTTATGGTTTTTTTTATGATGCGTAATTAATTCAGGATCAACGGTAGTGTGGCCGAGCGGTCTAAGGCGCTGGTTTAAGGCACCAGTCTCTTCGGAGGCGTGGGTTCGAATCCCACCGCTGCCAATATCTTTTTCTTGTTTAAATTAGAAAACATTCATTATAAAGAGTCGTTTTTTGGATATTTTGAATAAACACATTTCAACTTATTTTTGCCTACACTATGTTTTCCTTGTGTGAAATATAATAAATACAGGATTTTAGAAAGTCATATGGCGTACTAAATACATAGCATCGTAAGGGAAAGGTTAAACCATCTAAAATATAGTTATGGTAAATAATTGATTGAATGTAGTTTATTTTTGCAAAAATGCAAATAAAATTTACGATCAATTGTAAATTCTTTCCGTTATTTAATTTAGATGTTTAGTTTGTCAATTATACAATATATCTTTTCTGTTGTTCGAAAACACCATTGCATTATAGTTTCAATAGCAAGTCACATGCTGTAAACAGTGCTCTTCAAATATTATTTTATAATTTATCGTTATTTATACATTCTTGATAGCGTCTGTTCTTTGCGACGGTAAATATATTGCTTGGTTTACTCTGAAGACGTGTTATTTAATTCAAAATATGCGACGATTCAATGCATCAAATTCAATGTAATTTAATTTTATGGCGATGCATGGAGTTTCCTACTTCGGGCTTAGTTTGAATATTCTATGACTAAGTAATAAGGACTATTTGACACGGAACCAATGAAGTTAAGTGGAAGCGGGTCTCAACTTATAGCTTAACTTACATCAAGTTCAAGCCGAGTCAGTTAACGTGTTGATGTATGCTCCAGGTAATGCAATATTGCTGCAAGCACATGCAGCTACTATCAATTCATCAAATTTATATAACAAAAAATAATCTAATCTAAGAAACTAAGGAAATTTGTATACAATTCTTAATTTATTTCATATGATTGGTTCATTCGTTTTGGACATGATAAATGGAATATACATATAAATTAAATTTAAATATTAACATGTAAGCACATGTCCAGCTTTAAATATATACAGATAAAGGAACTTGGATATAAATTATAATGAAAACATGAAAAAAACGTGTATAAAAAAATAAATACACAGAATAAAATATAGCATTTTGATTAGGATGAAATATACCCAAATAACCAATACTTTTTCGGAATTAAAATATGCTCTCATGAAGCAATTCAGAAATTGAAAGAGAATGAGGTGTTATTTCCACACCAGATAAGATATTCATACCACCAGAGCTCGGGGAAGGCAAAAAAACAATATCCTTAAGTAATGGTTTCACTCAGGTAGTGAATACCCCAGTATTCGTGTGATCTTTCGTAGATTTGGTAAAATATTATACTAACACATTGACGTACACAGCCGTCAAATCCCGTCATGCATCAGCAGATAATACTTGTTTTTTGCGCTAGATAAGTCTATGCATATCGTCTTCGTGGACACTTCAAATCTTATCTCACATCGACAAAACTCATCAAAGCGAAAACAACCTTAAGCGAGTCAAAATCTCTCAAACTTCTCTGAGAATAAAAATGAGGTAGATAACGCTAATGTCAATAACATCAATGTCATTGATTCAAAACAATAATAATTGTGTGTTTTAGCGATGCTTTAACTCCAATTTTACGTTCATAAATTGCGAAAATCTTTATTCCAGACGTATGTCAACCGGGCAAAAATATCAATACTTTCATCCAGGGTTTTGAACCGTTATCGTTTTCATTTCGGTTACGTTCCTAACATTTATATCGTTTTGATTACGGTTTTTGTTCCAAACCATGAAGTCGAATTGGGAAGTCATGGAGCTTCGTTTGACCTTCTCTACGCTGGGATAATTAGGTAGAAAAAGAACCCAGACAATTGGGGGGAGGATTATTCGACCCATTTATGTATGTATGTATATTCTAATGGTAATAAAAATATGTGTTTCTTGAACCGTGTCTCAATAAAAACTGATTGTAAAAGGGTAAATCTCAAAAATTTGAATACTTTGTGGTCCTCTTAATAGTTTATAGTTTTATAGCATCACAAAAAATCATTATTTTTGTGAATCATCAATAATACATATCACATTTGCGTAAGGCTTCAAATGAACAATAGAAATATTTCTCACGCCACACGTTTCTTAAAAGTGGATTTTAAAAATATTCCATGTGTGAAGCGAATCGAAAAGCTGTAAATAGAATGGAAAGCTTTAAAATAGATGGCAAATGGAATTGAAAGCATAGCAACACGTTTCCAATTTCATATGTATTGTAGTTATATTTTGCATTGTTCATAGTTCGTTGAACCATTTCGAAATCTATCTATTCACGAAGTCAGGCAAGGCGTAAGCTTTATTCATATAAAGCAAATAAAAATGATATTTCATTTTATTTTATATCCTACAACAAAAATCTTAATAAAATTGTGTCAGATCGAATTGGTCAAAACTGTCTTAAAATATTCAGAATTTGTCAAAAATCAAATTAGTAATAGTGAAAGATTATATCGCAATATATGTTATACATATAATGATCTTATTTGATATACACATGTCAAATATAATAGGACGAAACTATATCAACTGCCAAATTGATCAAGTTATGTAAAGATTTGGAGCTCATATTCGAATTGCTTTCTGATTAATTCAAAATATTGATTTGACTAAATTAAGCATAAAATTTGATATCATTTTATATAACAGGATGAAATAATTGTCGATAAAAACTTTTAAAAAATAATAATTTCATTTTGTGCTAGTATTAATTACGGTTAATAATAAAATAATTGCTATAAGATGAAAGCCCAATATTGTGCCCTTTTCCTGACATATTTGTTCATAATACTAACATAGTTATATACATAGAAATATCGTCAAAATAAATATTGACATTTATTATGGATTTATGGCAATTTTATGTTAAATAGTGGTGTCAGAATTAGGAATATTATGTTTTATGTGTGCATTTTGATTATACTGGAACATATGTATGATTATTGATTTTATATTAAATATTTGTTAGTATTAAGAATTATCAGCTAATTACGTAGTTACTCGTACTTCTAGTTATTTTCATTTAAAATTAGTTTTAATAGATATTTATGTATAAAATTAAAAATGATTGAAACTGAAATTAACGTGTTTTTTCTGGATTGTCGCCTTTTTGCGCATGAGTTTCTTTAATCGGATAAATAATAAGGAGAGACTTCCCAGTTGAACCCTTTTGATCTTCATAATTGATGGTTTCACTCTATTAGTAAAGTTTGTACGTCCATAAAGCAGGGAATGGGTAATATAATGCGAATATGCCTGTTAAGGTATATGAACACAGTTATCTCATATGTAAGTCATCCACTCACCAACAAGCTTCGTCTATCCCGAGATCAAAAGGGACTCGTCAGGACTGCTGAAGCATTTATATTGTACTATTAATGAAATGCGTACATTAAGGATAATATAAAACTTTCAATATAAACGAAGATTACTCGTTGAGAATATGACCTACTTAATATTTTATGCCAAAATATAAACAGCTCCGACGATCATCGCAGAAAGGTTTAAGCACTAGGAGATGATATAAAAATGAATTATTCGTAAGTTTTAATCACTGGTGTGATATATAGGTATCGCATTGTGTTGTTTAATAAACATCTTCGCATGATTAAGACATCGTTACAAGTAGAACATAACGCCAGTGGAAAACTTTATCCAAGAACTGGGAAGCTTTTGAGGTCGCCGCACAGCCTCCGGGGGAAACTCTACCCAAACATGGTGAATATCAAATTAAATTCTAATGTAACCGACTGCGAGTCTAACTTCAAAACCAGCTCTCTTCCTCCAAGCCCATTCTTCTTGGGGCTCAGATTAACACGACCCAATGTTTGTGTTTACCTAGCGATTCTCGCCCAAATCACCGGCTCCTACAGGAAAACTTCCACAATCGACGAATTCCACTTTCCGTTTCGGGTTTCTATCTATTTGCTCTGCGACAAAGTATTTTCTGCGATCTTTGAAGAAACTTGCGATGAAATATGAGAAAGTTTCTTATGGGGAACGGAGCGAATTTCGCAAAAGAAAAAACGTGTACCGAGAAGGAACATTTCAACATAAATCATCAAACTAAGAAACGTTATTTATAGAATGTTATTGAACATATGTGTTTTTGATTGATTATAAATTATATCATAGTGAATGTCAATTATGTTTATTGCATATTTATAGATCATAGACGGTCCTGCCCGACATTATTAAAAGTATAACTTTTTACTTTTAAAAATTCAATTAATCAAACTAAATCTGGATCGAGATAATCAATTGAAAATATTAATACTTTAAACATTCAAACATATGTTGGTACAGTGATTCTTTTTCACAGCGTGGGTTTGATTTAGCCATCATTGGACCGGATATTAGCATTGAGTTTAATGATGAATGTGTGTATGGATATTTGGTGATGAATGTAACTATAATCACTAGTTTGATAGCTTTTATGAAATTTAACTTAAAAATATTTGACCTAGTTGAATATTTATACAATTATTTTTAAATTGATGAATTAAAGAAGTTCTCTATCTGGATTTTTTAAAAATGGAAACTATGCATTAAATTGCATTCTGTAAATCTTGTTGTAGTAAGCTGAAGCTTTTTAAGCTTGTAATATTACACTCTTGATTCTTGAGAGAAATTCGAATTAAAACCCTCTGAAAATATACCCGAGTATGGTGTTTCAATAAACTCTTGTACCAAAGAGATTGCTGTAAGAATGAGCATTTTAAGGATTTGATATTTTAAATATTTAGGGAGTAATTGTCAATAATATTGAAATATCCCATTAATAAAAAAAATGCTAATATTAAATTAAATGTTGATGTGTGTGAGTTAATATTATATTACAATTTACAAGATGAAAGCTACTATTTTATTTTTTAATCCTCTCCATATAAGCTCCACATTCTTCATCAAGGTCTGGTATAAATTTCATTGTGAGATTTTGCTCAAATATAGATGAAAGATGGGTGCTTTAATTACCTTCATCCTTTACCCGGTGAGGAAATTAAGTAATAGTGAATTTGTTTGAATGTGGCTTATAAATAAGCTTTTTGATGGCATAATTAACACAACACATTGATACGGGTTTGATATTACCGGTATATAATGTAGACTTTATGAAACTACATCTATTAAGGCCGCCGTAACAACCCTTGTCAACAAGACGTTACATGACGTCTGCTTGTAAGTCCTACTAAAGCAAATAATTAAATTTTCATTCGAAGGAGAAGGGATCAATCAAAGACTATTTTTCGCGCTAGTTAATAATTGTTGTTAATTTATATGTATAAATATTCAAGATTTGAGGTGATAAGATGATTTTAATCAATATGATAATATGAGACGTGCATATCGGTGTCGTCCAATTGTTCACTATATGTAAACTATTAAATATTAAAAAGTCTAAAGATGTTCTTTTCTATAGCAATATATGTTGCAAATCAGTACCTTATTAGTCCGTTCCTAATTAATCATTTCAGTATGGATCTTCCAAATTTATCGATGTGATATTATTTTTCCACAGTTTGAATATGAACCTGAATCTTTTATAATAAGGATTGATACAAGGAGTTCAGAAACTAGCTCACTATACCAATGTTTGGTATTAATATAACATCAATGATATACATTTATTTTATATCCGACAACTTATTTTCCTAATTATATTATAAGATGTATCCATAAAGATTTTCGTTTTTTTAAATTAAAGATTTGAATGCTCATATTTTTTTAAATTTTTAACATATTATTACAACAAGTAATTTCCATCGTTTGATATAACCTCTTTCCGTCTATCGCGGGCTTTGTTCTAAAACATTCGAAAACCCATTTTTTTTAAATCTAAAAAAATCCGGCAGAACGATATATGGAGAATAAAGAAGATGTCGAATTGTCTTCCATCCAAGGTTGTGTAGCGTTCGATGCTCTTCTAGCGTTAATAGGTCGGCTATCTTCGGCGCAATCCGTAACAATGGTCCCGACCCGCGGATCGGCTGCGATGAACGACGGAACACGTCTATGATTTTATTAGTTCGGTTATGTAGGTCGGAATGAAGTAGGCGTTGCAGGTGATCAATAAAGCGTCGAAAAATCGGCACATTTTTTTAGTATTAATTCAATCAAGCAGGTGAACGTGCGTGATACGGAGCAAGCGGATGATGATCCATACGATGGTAGACGCTTTGTTGCAGCGTCTTCTTGAACTCGAAGATCCCCCCTGTTGGAGTCCATAAGTGAAGAGAGAACCCCCCCCCCCTATCCCGGAGATCGTTTTCCATCTGGGGTGGGGTCGAAGATCTGGTCGTCCGAGGAGATCCTTCTCCGTCAGCGTTTGCTTTGGTCGTCATTTGTTTTGATAATTCGCCGCTAATGTGATCATACCTCATGAGTAGGGAATCCAATCCCGGGATCCCGGATCCCGGGATCCCGGACAGTTTTAGGTACTTAAGAATCCCGGGATTAGAAAACGTAATCCCGAAAATCCCGGGATTGAAATTTTTATCTAACAGAAATCGCACACCTCACCAACACGATGAAGGCTACTAAATCGAGACATCCCCGACGAAATCTAGACGCTTGGAAACAGTGGCGTAATTACTAATTGGCAAATTTAGGCGACGCATAGGAGCAGTGATTGTCTAATCTATATATACATATATAGCGTACATGTATGTTTTACAAATTGTTATAGTAACCTTTCCCTACCGGTGATGTATTTACTACACCTCGACGAATAATGGTAATATCGATATGAAATATAATAGATACGGGGTTCAGCATTTTTGTATTCCTCCGTAATATAATTACAAATCACATCAAAGTATTATAGTATATAAATATTCATCTGCAGCGACGGAAATAAATAATTTGTTGGGAAATCGCGAATTTTGCGATTTTTAGTCCGTGTCTCAGCAGAAAAGAATTTTATCAGTCACATTGATGGTGTTATACGAAAATGAGGGCTCACGCGATCATCAACTCGAACTAGCATTTAAATATTTGATGACGATACCTCCAACGAGTGTAGAAGCTGAGCGTGCATTTTCAGCAGCAAGTTGTCTGACTTCCAAAATCAGATCCAGACTAAATGACGAAACACTAATGTTTAATGTTAATGTTACTTCGGGCATATTTTCAAAATAATATTTGAATTTTTTAGTGTTTTATTTATCTATTTTTGAATTGTATTTTTATCTTTTCTTAAATAAATAAATTTTTTTGGCCTTCAAGTTATTTTTTATATTGAACAAATGGACTTATTAGTAATTTTTGATCAAATTCATCAAGGTAATTTCTTAAAATATTGAAAATCCCAATCCCGGGATCCCGGGACTGGTCCCGGTATTGTATAATGAAATCCCGAAATCCCGGGATCGAAATTTTGGCTCGGGATTGGATTCCCTACTCATGAGAGGTCGAGAATGGCATCATCCAAGTATCCCTACTCCTTTGCAGAAATCTCTTTTTTAAAATAAAAAAAAACCGAAACTGATAGGCTTGCCATTTTCCCAGGATTTTCTTCTACTTTCCCAGGTTTTTTCCCAGGACCGTGCTTGCGTACTGAATCCAAGGCTATTTTATTGTCAATGGCCTCCCAAAAAATTACATCAGTGGAATAAATGCGCGAATTTTTCATGAAAATGTTTTCGTTTCTCATTCCAATATAAACTGGGCATTTAAATTAACCATAAATTTAATCCAAATTCAAGGTTCTACTTAAATATTAATATAAAGGTTTTTCCAGCATACTCCAACGCGATATCCTTGGATCTAAATCTTCTTATTTTTGTGGTCAAAGGATACAATATTTGAGTTTTAGCTCCATAATTAAATAACTACCGCGACGGTTTTATGATATTTCGATTTCAAAGGCGTTACCAGAATCCTCGCATGATATATTCCGTCGGGTGGAAATTCGCATTTGTTCAAAGGTTATGATTTATTGCTCGCTTCAGGCAAGTACCTAAGTACATTTAATAGGACACAGGGTCCAAAAAGGAGCAAAAGGCCTTTTGATAAAAGATTATCACACTCGGTATAGTGCAACAGGCTTTAATGACGGCAATATTTTAGTGCCAGTGTCTGGCGTGCCATATGGGGTTGGAGCGATCGTGAGTGCCGGCTTAAAAGTCACTTGCAATGTTTTAGTTCATTTACTTTTATTGCGTCAATGCTATTTTGTAACGTTCAATATTTTACCCCTGAAGATTTAATGCTATATATCCTATAAAAAAATGGCGCAAAATTTTTCGCACGATCGATTTTCCATCGGCACCCCAGGTGACGAAATAAACTCTCGAAAAAATCGTCCAATGTCCATGTTTTGCTCCAATTTATAACAACACGTGTGATTCAAACGAGCATATTAAATTATCAAATATTGTACAATGAGAAGCGGAGCAAACATTCGAGCGAGAGTTTTGTTTGCACGTTTTTTAATATGTGCAAATATTGAAAGAGTTATAATTTTGTCACAAAAGAGCGAACATGTGTGTATGCGCGCACATAGGCTTATTTGCATTGTTTTCGCGACAAAATTTGCAAAACCCGTAATTTATTAAAGCGTTTGTACTCTTTTGCCGACTGCAAAATTTATACTCGGCGCCCGGTAATTAAACAAATTTTAGTCCCTGACGGGTCGCGTGTCGTAACTACGCATGCGCATTATTAAAATAATAATTAAGGGATTTGGTTTCATTCATATCAGGCAGCATTAATTTTTAATACCTTTGTACGACCCACAATGGGAATAAAAAAGAATTAACATTTTTTTTAATTTCATTTATAGAGTCCACATATACTGAATAGAAAATTGGGTCACTGGGTAAATATGCATACAAAGCTTCCGCGTTGGACTATAAAGATTCGTTTTTAAAAAAAATGTGTAAGAAGACTATATTTCTTTGGGTAAAATGCATTTCATTCTGAGACACCATATATTTAAACGACAATATTTTTTTGGAGGTTAGGGGGGTCTTTTACTACGCTCCACACATAGATTCTATGTCCTATGTGTCAGGGTTGTGAAAATATTTTTTTTCAACATTTTGAAAAAATACCCAAATTTTCACCTTTAAATAATTTTCTTTAAACTTTTCATCTGTGGTCGTAATAACACAAATATACTGTTTTTGTATTTTGCAATGAATTTTTGATCTAAATGAAATAATATTTTGTGCGATTAATTTAAAGAAAATTAGTTCTGAGCTCTAAACGTATTTTGAACTTAGTTTAGTTTTAAAAAAATCTAGTTTGTACCCATTCCAACGATATGCTACAAGTCATACAAATCATTCATTAAGTCGTTAAGCTTGAAGAGTTCTTTGGTATTATAATATTTTTAGTTGCAAATAAGATGGCTATTATAATTTTTAAATTTATTATGTATAATTTTATACAATACAGTTTCATCCTATTTTCATGCGGTATTTATAAATTGCAGAAGACAACGAAATTCTCGAGATTTTCCGCCCTCTTATCGCAGAAGTAACGATATTTAATATTTAATAGATTCTGATGCTTATTTTAAGTGCTTAATGAGTAAACAAGGTTTCAGTTTCAAGATTTTGAAGTTTTTATCTCTAAAGAAACTGGAGCTGTTCTAAGTTGCTGGGGCTACATTCTTCAGCGTTCCGAAGCTTTTTAACGCTTAATTTCAAACGCTATGTTCATAATGCGTTAAGCAACGAATGGCTATTTAGGACGCGGAGTAACGGGAATCCTTTTGAAGAGGATCCTAAACAAACAAAACAAATTAAGTTTTACGATTCGCAACATAAAGACGTAATTGCAAAGCGTCGCTAGCACGTTGGATACAATATTATCTGGTTACATATTTGAATTGTCCGTATACGTTACAAATTGCAGCCGCAATTTCTTGCGTGCTGGCGATTTTAATTTCGATATTAAAATGTAATGACGTTGTGAATGTCAATATGTTTATGGACATGTTTCGATCACTTAAGGGCCCAACGGCGGTAATTCTCATTAAAAAGATAAACTCCAGCGAGCGGACAAGAGTTTAACAGGTGGTCCATTCTGGTTGATAGCTGTTCAATGTGCTAGTAAAGTGTATTTTCAGCAGGACTCCTGTAAATATTGGCGTTCTGTATAAAATCAACTTCGGCCTTTCAGTGGTGCTACTTTGTAGACCCTGAAAAATTAAAAGCGCCTTTTATACATAGTGCCCAATAAAAAGTTCAAAGGATGGCGCATTATCTTTTATTGTAAAAAGAGCGAAAGTTAAGCAGTTTCTTCGGCAATCAAAGTAAAATTATGTAAACAAAAAAATGCTATGGACAAAAAAATATAAACTCCGGTCGTTATCAAAATTGATGGACAAAGTTTCTAATGTGGACGTTATCAAAGTTTAATATCAGTGGAAATGGGTCAAATGTTGAAAATTCATATTTTCCAGAGCATTATGGCAGAGCTTACCAAACTTTTTTCAGGCCGTTATTATTGTGCGCAGCTTTTGAATAATGGATCAATTAAAAATAATGTATATTATTAACGTTACAGATGAATAATGCATCACGTTTGTTTTTGTTTGGTTAATTTACATTTTGCCAGAAAACCGTTCAATTTCCTTATCATATTCAAATTCGCAACATTGTCATAGTTCTACATATTTTATTTGAGTTTGATTGGATTCTAAGATGGAAGCCATAATACTTCAGTTAATAGTCAAATATGTCGATAGCACAATGTAATTCTATCATCGGAAATCTAGTGACTAGTACATTTTTTGCGAATTCTTAATACATTTAATACATGAAAATACTATGTTTATTTATCTGGTCGGCAAATATTGGACATTAGAAGACGCATCTTATACATCTGGAATAATACAATGAGTTACGGCCCGTTTAAGTTTACAGTTTACACCCATTAACATCAACCTAAAAGGCAAACGAATGTCCCTATCGACTATCAAGACACTTTCGCAAATATAAATTAGAAAAAATGGGACAATTTCCCGTGCAAAATATCATTTAGAAATGTCGTATAGGGCGCGTTCAAGTGTAATCTTTGATTGAAATGGCTCCGCATAAGTTGTGTTAACATCTATCCTTTCATAATCATGCAAAACGTCTATTTAAAAAAAAAACCTTCATTTACATTTAGGCACATGTCGTCGTCTTATAAAAACCCATAAAAGCTTTTTAAACAATGTACATTTTCCTGGAGGTTTGCCATATATCATGCTGCCACAATTAAGGCGTGATTGAAATACTTTGAGCCGGCGCTTTGTATATTTGACAAACTTCGTGTAAAATGAGCGATATTTCGAACGACCTCACTGAAAGCTAAATGATATAGGAAGAAATAAAATATCGTTTTTAAACGCTGTTTTATTTTTGGCCGCGTACAATAAATCAACGGGGCCGTATTCTTAGCTAAAGGCGGTGATAAAACACCATAATGTTCCTATAATTATAAAAGTACCGGAGGGCGAGTATTATTTGGTCACGGCACGCAGTTTTCAAACACTGATATGAAATATTAAAAAACCACCATTACGAAGGGAGTATTCCTCATAAAAATTCCACAAAATCCCATAATGTTATTTTACGTGTTTACTGTACATACATACGAAGGCGGTGCTGTCCTATATAAAAAATACATATATTCAGAGTGTAAGAAGAACAAATTCGTGTTCGCATCAAATATTAGAGGATGTTCATATTAAGGGGAACAAATGAAGCCTCCGTATATTGTAGATATATAGTAAAATAGATAAATGCGGCAACGTGGAAAAATATATACGGCGACACGAAGGTAAATTCCGGGAAAACGTATTACCAGACCGCTCTACCTCCAAATTCCTCTACATACTCAAATATTTAACAAAATTACTATTTTGGCTGGCGAACTTTTTTTAAGGACGAAATTTTATTTATCGTGGAATGGAGGCACTAAATCTAAAAAATCAATAGTGAGATAAATTGAGCACACCTTTAAAAATATCTGGTAGCATTGAAACATATAGATTCTTTTTGTATTATTATAGCGTAAATTCATATAGAATATAGAACTCGATTTTTGGTTACAATTAAGACAAAATAAGATCCATATATTTGATGAGATCGTCTATTAATGCAAAATGCAAAAAAGGGAGAAAACTCTCTCGTTCTGAATGAAATAAAAACATATCTTTGGATGGAAATACTATTGAGCAAAAACATATAGATGATCATCGTGAAAGTATCGATCAACCGTAATCTAGAAATATGAAAGTCTGTGAAGTAATTGCATAGGGCCGACATAGAACTTACCAAACTAAATGAATGTTTGGAATGGCCTTAAACCACAATATATTTCTTATTAAAAACGATTGATTAATGTAAATAAGATTAAAATTCTTGGGAGATGGGAGATTAGATTCTCTGGGAGATGTTATTTCCCCCATGCTACAGTTTGTTGAAAACAATAAAGTATATATAATTAAACTTCTATATTTTTTTATAATGCACACCAAAATTTTGTATTAAGTTGAGCCTCGTATAACACAGCTCAACATTACATGATATTTTCATGGAAATATGTTTTACGAGTGCCGAGTGTATGTTATTCTTCCGTCAACATGAATAGTCGATTTTCTTCTGCTAATAACGAGGAAATTTTGGAAAAAGTTCACCACTCTTCAAACAATAATGAATGGGGAATAATAAAGACGATATGTATGAAAAATAATGCAAACTCGCTAATATTATGATATAACATTTTCAACAGCTCAATCTGAAAACAAGCTATCAAGTTGAATATGGATTTTTTAGTTAGGGATCTGTGAAAAAATGAGGAAATAATCATTATTTTTAAATGAGATTTTAACTATTGTTTCTAATCTCATTCAGAATCAGTACTGTCCAACGTAATTAATAAAGAAAACCTGGATCGATCGAAAATATTAAAACTTTTGATCACTCAAAATTCTTGATAAGTTTTTTCATATTCTGGATTTGAATCCAAGCTTTGATAACAAGAGCCCAGAGCAAGCCACTTAATCAATACTTAATATTTATTGAAGAAGTGTTTATAAATCATTTTGATTAAGGAAAGGCTCTAAGAAAGCGTTTTTTAAGGTCACAATTTGGATGGCAATAAGCATTGAAGGTTGTTCTCCATTCTTAGATCAAGGTATGAAGTTGAATTTACAGTACCATTAAAACACATACTACTGAAAAGTATTAAAAAATATAACGTATAACAAAGTAAGCAATAATAGGCTTGATAAAATATATAATTATTATAGTTTCGATGATGGAGAAGAATCATTATTTAGCTGTGTTGAATATGTATATTTAGCTATTAGTGCTACTTGTGAAAGCTTTTATCCAATAAACTATATAAGACTATTTTAGATGAATATTTGTTTACAATTTTCATATTATCATCATATTTCAGGCACATGTATTCAATTGCAAAACTTGGTACTGAAGGATCATATCTGTGTCATACATTCACCTTCTTGTACCGCAACGTAATACGATCAATATTTATATTTAATTTATTTTTCATCGTTGTCAGATATTTATCTTTCATGATGTTCCATAAATTAGCTAATTTTCAACGTTTGCTGGGCGATAATATAAAACAACATTGTCGTTTATGCAATGTATGCAAGGTTGAACATTTTTTTTATCTGATGACATCCAATTCAGCAACAGCGCTGTTGAGCTTTACGTTCCTGTTTAAATGATTTTCTGCCCAAAGTCCATTGCATCCGGACAGGCATCCATTTCCGTTTCCATCGACGCCGGAAGTTGCAACTGGCACCATTTCCGGCGACCGCATTGCAACTATGGCCAATTGGAATACTTCGACATGTACGGTAACGTGCCGTACTTTGTTACGTGTCCATTAATTTTAACTATTGCAAATGAAAGTTGGACGTGGAAAATGGAAGCATTTATCATGCGGCGGAAATGGCGAAAAATGTTTTAATACTGCTAATTATAAAACGGTTGATTTTACGGAAGCATTTCAGATTTGTTATGACTATATAGAAAAAATTGCACCCTTATAGATCTTGCATGGTTTCCAATATGAAATTAAAAAATAATAATATCGAATATATAATATATGAAATTAAGTAAAAATATTATTGGCATCCAACCTTATTCTCAAGAAATGTTCTAATTCCCAGAATTGCAACTTCTCATTTTCGAGAAATCGGCGAATTCTTAGTATTTCAAATAGTACTATAGCGTGGGCGATTTACCATCCGCACGTAATAGCGCTGTTAACAGCGACATCTTCCATCTTTCTTCAGGTGCAATGTGTTATTTTAACAGCGCCATCTCTTGTGACCCTACGGATACATTGCATCTGCTTACCGACCGATCGCTTCTTGCGCGTGCACCGTTGCCGGTTGGGTAGTGACGCGCAGGAAGCGGGAGTCGGGAAAGTCGTCAGTTAGCCTTGACTGCGGGAGGTCGTCCTTCCTACAGCCAGATCTCTCTTTCCTTCTTATGTGGAGTAAATAGTTATTTAAAAAAGCGAATTCTCTATTCGACGCCCGTCCAACCCGTGCGCTAGGGCGGCCATCCCGGCGAGCCCGTAGGGGCGGGGAACCGCCCAGGGGACTCTGTCCCCGAAAACTTAGACCGTAGAAAAAACTGAACTGTTCCTTTGTTGGCTGGGCCGCAAAAATATTCACACACAGCTTCGATTTAAAATATGGCTTTAACTGTAGATAGTTAACAAAGTTGATTCACCTTATCCAATAAATGTTTATATTCAGTGGAATGATTTATAAGAAGTAATCAAGCGACAAGCTGGTCAAATAAAACTGATAAATCTCAAAATGCACTAGTGGGTATTAGTAGCATTGATGATGATGCCAATTCAGAAGAACATAAAATGTTGTACAAATATGTTTTTTTTGTGCTTTCGATTTATAATGAAAGCGACAGAGATCATTGCGGTCGAATAATTTAACGGATGTCAAATTTCAGGAGGATCAAAAAGATAATAAAAAAATTGAGATTTACTCCAGTCTGTTTCTATCGAGACACGGTTCAAGAGACACATTTTTTTTATTACGATAAAAGGAGAAGATTGTTTTAATGATTTACTGATCTGGCAATCACTAACTTATATTGGTTGTTCACATTGGTGATAACACACCCCTTCATTAGGTACTTAAAAGACTTATTACGAATTAAAAATTACAATAATATTAGTGAGATAAAAACTTTGATGCGCCATTTTAATAAAGCTTTCTTTAAAACCAATAAAAATGTAGTGATTTGAACTCAAATCTTCATTGCGCGATTACCCACCTCGTACACGAATTACATAGGCATATTTTTGAAGAAAAGTTCCATTATTTTTTAGAAGGGGGTTGAAAAATTATCTGATCGGCGACAAAATGTATAACGAAACGTTGGATATTGTTTTATAAATTAGGTTTCAATAGCCAATCTGCCAATCAATGTGATAAATCACATGTCAAAAAGTCATCTTCGTTAACCACTCTCATTTGAAAAACCACCCCAAAAGGCTATCAAATTTGCGTGTAAAAAATCAATATGAAATATTTGTAAGACTTTCCTTACCTACTTAATATATATTAATACAAGACCATCTTAAAAATGTATATTGAAATTGGACACCGAAATATATCGCTGACGTGTCCCTTTTGCAGAGGCGAATTTCAGTTGGATCGTCATTTTGGGCTTCATTTTGGTGGCGCGTGCTGATGTGCCTTCGGTCCGGTAAATTTGTAACATGCACAGGATCAAGAAAAAAGAGAGAAATTGTAAGGCCAACCCAAATATGAAAGGAACGAAATTGGTGTCATCAATTTTTTCAAGCGATACATACATCATACGATATTAAAAGATGGATATTGATGACGTCCGATGAGGGCAAAAAAATTGAAAAAATCCAGAAAACGTAGCATTTTTTCACATAAAAAAATTCAATTACGTTTTTTTTCTCCATGAGATTTTAAATGGATATCAAAACCGTAATAATTTATTCATCATCCCACCTCATTATACATCCGCAGGAGTTTTAATCTGAAATTGCGCAAAATTTACATATTCCGCGTATACGAGGCCGGTATGAAAAACAAGAGAGGCCGAGATGAGAATTCTATCGTATTAGGCAGGTAATATAAAGAGCTAATGAAGTGTCTGTGTACCAAGAATTCGCCATGACCGGATATCCCGGTTCTGACGTGCACAAAAACCGGATATTCTAGCTCTCCGGATACATCCCTCCAGAAGGAATCATACTTCTTAGCTGTGATGCTCTGACGTATTTCCCATTTACATCGTCACTGAAAATCCATTATCAACACTCGTTAATATCCTGTTTTATTTCATTGTGAAAATAACATTAAAATCTATGAAATTTACAATCTCCTAGCTCAATTAGCAACTGTAATGATAATCCAGTTTTGCTTTCATTAAAATCTTATCGCACAAAGAATCAAATATGTATCAATTTGCATCTGTAATTTTAAACATGGGTGTAAATTTGAACTTTTTGCTAAAATTTTATCCAATTTCATAAATACCGTGCTCAATAATACCACATTTAATCCATTCTATGTGATATATTTTTAACAGACTTCTTATCTGACGAAGGACAGGTCTAACTACTGTTCATTATTAACATCGATACAATAAGAAATAAATACATTTTTTCAATCAATATATTTACACATTTACAATTTGGATCAAGCTTTTAATTATTAACTACTGTTTTGTGATATTTATTGCTGTAGTTCATAGTAGAAATTAATAATTAACAAAAATAGAAAGCAGTTTATCCTTCAACCCGAAGATATAAAAAGGCTGCTATCTGAACTTAAAGTTGTGGTTCGCGTGTGATCTCATTGCTTTAAGTACATGGAATAGAAACTTTGCTTAAGTTCTTCGAAGCATTAGAGACTATATATTATAGAACACATATACAAATGTTGAGTAATGGTTGTGGAGATGATAGCAAAAATAAATATGTGTTTATCCTTATAGAAATATAATAATAAATTGTAGAATAAGATCATTTTTATATGAAAAGTACAGTTATTTTGTATTACAAATATATCGAAAATCATTAATGAATGCTTATGCCTTCAGGCTGTTTATGCTAATATAGTTTGTAGTATTTCAAATAGAACAGATCGACGATTACATCTACTGAAAAGCTTCTTGGAAGGCTAGTCAAAATATTTACATTGGAGCTACTCATAGCAACATACGATGCACCCTTCACTGAATAATACACCCTTATCTCGAATATGACGTTAACCATGTGGCTAAACAATCTGACACATAAAGATTGTATCAGAATTTCCCTAACATCAGTTTTGACACTCTGGAAAATTCTGTAGCCTCCAGGGAGACCACAAGGAAATGGATTTTGAGGGGTCTTGGAAAATTTTCGAGGGTGCCATCATTAGAATAGTATAACATAAATATGCACGAAACCCAATAATGATTTCCCGAATCTTAAAAGCTTAATCGTCATATATACACAATAAATTTAGCCCATTGCCATTTATTATATCATAAATATTCAAATTAATAGGAAGCATTATTTATTAGCGGTCCTTTAAAAACAGTTGATGTTTGATTTCAGACTTGTAGCTATTTGAGTTATTAATATATGGTGTAATAATAAATGGTTTGGCAAGACGATCAATCAAAGGTGATTTATTATAATGATTCTGTAATTATATTTCGACGATTCAATATATCACTCCTGGGACATTATACGAAAAAATAATTACGGTATGGAAATGGGCTTTAAGTTCATAATTTTGAGCGTACTTTTTTGCTCATTAATCATTCAAACAAAACGAATATGAAAAATTAGCATTAAGAATCTGAATAAAGGATATGAAATTTTCCATAAGCATAAAGCAGATGATTCTTTTGCAGACGTTTCATCGCGACTTCGTTGCTGATTTACATAAATAATTGAGTAATTGAAGTGAATAAAAATACTTTTTTTTGTATAATTAGATCATATTATTAAGAAAGTAGTATATTATTTAATAATATATATTGAACTTTATATATGGTTGATGCATCGGTATATCAAAGGAGCTGTTTTCACATCGATCCGTGGAATCTCCGACCTCCCTATTTCTGTGCTGGTGATTACCTGATCGTCAATATTTACCTGGTCGTATTTGGTGGTATTATTTGTACTGCGCAATTATTTATTATGTATGTTTATTTGAGAGGCTTTCCGGAACGATTTAACAGGCGAGGGAAAATCTCACCCTCACTCTCTTTACAAAGTCTGCAAACTGTTCCACCATCTATCGTTCCAGAGGGAATATGCGTTATTTCCGTATGATGAAATCTTTCAAGTCGTTACAGAAATATTTCTGGATGTATGTTTACATTTTCGTCTTCAATTTATGAAAACGTATTTTATAGAGCAATGGTATTCAAATACAAACACCGCGATGTCAATGAAAGAGGACATCAATGGTTGTAGCTCATCTATTTGTGGTTTATAATACTCTATTTTTGAATACGTCACTATGGCACAAAATCTACAATCAGGGCTGTAACTAGGGGGTGGCAAAGCAAGCGCCCGCCATGGACGCAACTGAGCTTGGGGCGCAAAACGCAGAATACCGACTTAATCGAAAGTTGCACGTGGCTTTTATTTTAATTGACCATTCTACTTTTCATGAATCAACACTGATTAATTCTGTCCGTTTTTGATTCCGAGTGGTCTAATCCATCTTTTCTTCGTTATCGCTTAAACATTGGGCCGACCCAGCTGACATAAGTCTTAATTAAAATAAAGACAACAATATTTTCGATCGATTATAAAATTTAAACAACCCGCCCGATCAGTCTTCTTCGGCCAACTTCGTTTTGTAACGAGAGTTCGTAATAATTCTGTAGACATGTTCAGGTATAGCATCCGATCGCGAGGCTGTCATTCGTCATATCATCGGTCCGAAAAGCGGACCGATTGGACACACAGACTTTAAGGTCATTTTGTCCTCTTTTAGAGCATTTCTATGACCTGTACGATCACAGAAGTTCCCCCAGAGACTAATTTACATAGGTAGCTTGCGTTAAATGAAGTCACGAACGAGTCTAGACTTCTTTCCACTCATAAAAAAAATTGTATCTATCTTACTAATTTATGCTGCTATCTTAGTTAGTTTTTAAGTTAAAAAACCTTTTGCATCCAGTTGTGCACTTTTGTTGAGCGGGCTGGTATGGTCCCTAATAATGGGACTAATGAACAGCTTGGATCAGTTGAAGGTCTCCATGTTTCATCCTGTATTGATGGAAAAACTCGGCCTTATTTATGTGAAACATCGCAAAACACCTGATAAGAACATCACGACGCTGTTTTTGTTTCATTGTGAGTAAACGCGGCACCCATCTTGCGCATAGCTTTCTCATGTTCAAATTTTTAGTAAAAATATGCAATGTACAGTATTTTTTGAAAGGACTAGCTAGGAGGTGCACTTAGAGTCGATTGTCATCCAATACTATTTTATGGATTTCTTCCCCATTTCTGGGGCGATTATATAGGAATATCGATATGGAATATAATAGATACGGGGTTCAGAATTTCATATGGTGTATCAAATACATATCATGATATTATTAGATTTTTTTTAACTTTTAATCTCGGTGAGGGAGGGGGATGCAAGTTAGATACTTGCGACGGGCGCTTCATACCCTCGTTATGGCTCTGTCTACAGTGTATAGAGTTACAAACACCATTACATCTTAATTCAAATACATGGGGTGTAAAAATACAAACGGGAATCCAGTTATTATATAATAAAATTGATACAGCACCGGTTCGAATATAGTTATAACAATGAGTAGAAACGAGCATTTATTATAGTAATTTATTTGATTCAAACCCTCCTCAATATATTATTATATAGCCTCAAAAAGCACTCGTGGGATAAATATGTTCCAACTGAGAAATGGGCCAATTTGTGGTAAATTGGTGATGTTTACCAGTCCTCAATACTCTTAGTTTATGCTTACGTGCGCAACTTAAACGTTCTAGGGTCCAAAATTGTAGCTTATGATGGAAAGAAAACAGATTTTCGACTATCGGATTGATGAACTTATCTTTTATGCCTCGTACCAATTATCGTCGATATACTTACTGGGTTGAAGATATTTACATAGCCAATAAATTATGAACAAAACGGCAGAATTAAAATTTGGCTTCATCGTTATTTTATTGAGATGATTTATATAGTTAGCGCTAATTAATAGCAATAATCAATGTATATTTTTAATTAACACGATATAATAATCTTCACCTATAATAATAACCAAGGGAAATAATGTAAGTTGAAATTCAACTAGAATTTATTAATTTAGTCAAGATTTTTAACTACAATTGGAATTTTGATAATAGCTGAGTCCAAATTTAATGAAGTAGTAGGAATTTTTTCAGAAAAATTATGCATTTCAAAGCAATGGTGAAACTCAGATTACTACACTCCAGTATAGTACGCGAGGTATCATTTAGGCGCTAATCAAGGTTGTAAACAAAATTCCTTGGGGTGATAAGAGATAAACTTGTGGCTTAATTATATATTGGCAGGCTTCTGATTTCAAAATTTCGATTAACCACCCTTGTTTTTAATTTTTTTACTTAAACCAGATGATCATGCTCTTAAAAAATACAATTGAGTTTCTTTTTATGTGGCAAATTTTGGTTATATAAAAAATTGCACATTAAAATAGAACTCATATTGAAAAATTAAAATTAAATTATGTTATTGCAAAGTCGAAGATTTTATCAAAACAAATTTGTATTGCAAATTTCAGATCATTTTAACTATCATTTTCTGAATCTTCAGCGATATCTTAAGTTACCCTTATGACATCATCGGAAGATCATAACTTCAAAACCGCATTAAGAGAAGTTCGACTAAATTTATATTAATATAGAAGAATTGTATATTTTCATGCGCTAAGAATACACGAACAACATATTTATACAGAGATGAGTCATTATTTTTAACGTCTCGCTTATATTATCAAGTTACGTTTAATAGTACTTGCGAAAAGTATAATGAAGAATAAAGAAAATAAGCCGTCTATTCAATC
Organism: Stenopsyche tienmushanensis; assembly: GCA_008973525.1. NCBI lineage: Eukaryota > Metazoa > Arthropoda > Insecta > Trichoptera > Stenopsychidae > Stenopsyche > Stenopsyche tienmushanensis. The sequence goes on along the minus strand of WACJ01000232.1, from coordinate 89,209 downwards.
TAACTTTTCTCGTTTCGCACATCACTTTTATGCTAGGTTTTCATATAAATTCGCACCTTTCGCCCTCGAATGACATTCTTCAGACCGAAAGAAAAAGGCGTGACGATCTTATCAGGCGATTTTTCCACGGTCAATTACACGAAAGGATTTTCATATAATAGGCTTATTTGAACGCAGTACTACCGGTAAATGTAAACAAATATCTCGGAATGGAAACGGTTAAATACCCCCATGAAGATTTTCCTCTTTAATTATTTATCTAGTCCTAGGTGGGGTTGAACATGGTGTCCGATCGGGACTCGAATGTTATGTTCTTAGCTCGATGATCAAAGTGCTCGCCCTAAAGGTTCGCCTTTTGAGTTCTTCTTTAAAATATATCTCATTAACAAGTGCTTTGTACCTTAAAATAGAATACAGTCGAAAACACTCTGCTACTTGGACAACTTTTAACTTTGCCTTAATGAATTCATTAAAATTCAATCTTTGTCAAGCTCAAAAATATTATATATTTTTACGTATTGCGAAAAGTTTTGTGTTTGTATAAATTTCATCTTAAATCTTTAAAACTTTGGAAGCAAAGAATGAAGCCTTAATTAAAGCATTGCCATGATATTCATACATAATTTGCTAACTTTGTTTGCTATCTTTGTATCATATTTTTGAAGTATCACTTATAGAAGATTTTACATAAAATTATCTTAAATGCAAACAAAATGAATAATACGAATATTTGTATTGTAACATTTTTATTATCCCGAGTATGGCGGCATTCGTTCATGTGGGAATATCTGTGTTGTCGCGAATATGACGGCAATGTTTTATAGTCTATAAGGTCATATAAATCGCTCAATGGTGAGAAAATACTACAATATTAATATCTTTTGCAAATTTCTATAGCATTTTATTCTTGAAATGAAAGATGCCCGCTAAATTCGGCTGATATTGTGCTAAATTGTGACTGAATAATCAATAAGATTCAAATGGATGATTTTATTTAGTGCTATATGCTTATATTATAAGCAGTGCGAAAAGCTCTATCTATTATTAATATTACACCAATGATGGCATACTTTGAACCGAATTTTTATGAACAATGGATAAAATATTCGCCCTTCGGTTAAACAGCAGGATAAAAACTTGTTTGGTTTTGCCCTTCAGTTTGATCCATCCAAATGGTGGAGAAAATTGATATTGCAAAAATGTTGTTTCATAATACCACTTTTCCATCGAGCGGCACAATTATGTCCCTTAACAAATAGCATTAAGTTTCCTCTAAATTCAACAACACTCGAACGTTTCCATGATTACACTTTGAATAAAATTAAAGTTTGGAAATTAATTATTCTGTCGAAATTTGTTTCCAAGATTTTGGACCTTGGCCTGTACAACTTTGCTTACAGTACAAATTACAAGCACAAATCCTATTATTCTTCAATTACTACCGCTCATCCATATTTCGAACTCATGGTTCCAGAAGGACCATCAAACTTCTTCTACGAACTTTGCTAAATAATAAAGTCTCAAGTCCGTGAATCTATCGACAAAGACTGTTGAAAATTAAAGTCGCTTCAGACAAAATCTGGGCCAATTTCGCCCCATTGTTGGGCTTCACTTGTAATTACTGCGTAGTGACGGCCTTTTGTGCGTATAGCTGAATTATTTTATTGAAAGGGTAGAAATTAAAAGGCTTTCGGAGACTATAAATACAATGTTAGTGATGTGCGGGCGGTCAAAGGTCGTAAAAGAAATTGATATGAGTTGTAATTTGACGTCAGACGAGACGTGACTCGGCAACTTTCTTTGACTTTGAATATCTTCAAGTTTAAGAACATGCTGCTGGTATTTTAAAAGTTGATAATTTATTTGACTTTAAAACTTAAACTTATGTTTGTTTAATCTTCGATATTTACCGTTATTTACTGTTTGCCAAAATAACACCAAGAAATACTTTTCTTCATTATAGGTACTATAATTTATAATTCAAATCGAGTTTACTTATCAAATAAGTGGTATTTATTATACACTATTTGATTTATTTATATGCATAAAGTGGCTGAAAATACTCAAAAGATCTATGTTATACTCTGATAAATATTTGAGTAATATGACGTTATATGATTTTTTATTAAATTTCAGCATCTAATCGTCTATGTTATCTATTTGCTGAAATACTCTGGATGCTGGATAAAATGGTTGCCAAAGTAATCACTGCGCTTTACCACCACAAAAGTGTCAAATTGCATATGGCGAAATTTTCATTTTGAGTGCTCATTTCGATTTTTACATATAATATAATTAAAAAATCCAGCGTATTTTGCACATGGACCGAATTTTTTTTGCGGGTTAGAGGGATCTTTGCTACGATTCACACATAGATCATGTGTCCTAAGTGACATTAAACTTGAAGAGATAATCCTTTTTATGCTTTAGATGTTTTTCTTAAATTTATTTACTAATTTTGTTCCAAATGACAATCTCTGCTTCGTATGCACGGCCAACGCCTTTTAATTATTGCTATCTGAAGTGGAATTTCCTCTTTCATTTTTGCATGGGCAGCGCTTATTCCTTCAATTAGATTTTCTTTATTGGGTACCTTTGTCGTCTAAATTAATTCTTTTGGCGAAATTTTGGCTATTTTTTCAAAATGTTGAAAAAAAATTATTTCGACAACCCTGACACTTAGGACATAGAGTCTATGTATGAAGCATAGCATAAGACCCTCCCTAACCCTCAAAAAAAAAATTCGGTCCATGTGCAGAACACCCTGTACAGATAAAATACTTTCAAAAGAAAAATTAGGGTTATTTTTATAATATTTCTATATTTAATGCATCATCAATCAATAAAACCAAAGGTGAGCAATATAGACGAACCTATAGCAATCATGCAAAATGTGCTCGTAAATGAGCATGATTCAATGTTCAATGTTTTCGATAATAGAAGCTAAAAATTGATATGAGGATATCATTGCTATGAATTTGCATTTTAAATTTATTCTGCATTTTTTTACGCTTTAAGACATTGCTAATTCATATCATTATTCAAGCGTAAATAAAATTTGCGAGCTAAGATGCGACCATTCGATCAACTATTATTTACCGTCTTACGAAGTATCTTCAAAGGCAAACGAGCCAAGTTTTAGTTTTTCTTAGTCTAGTTAAATGTTTTTTTATTTAAATGAATAATGTTCACAATTCTTATTTTTGCGACGCAAAACTTTCTAGCATAATGGCGATCAATTTAATTCTACCTAAGCGAAGAACACACAAAAAGCTCTCCTATACAAAGAATCTATAACTGTGAGCTTTTTTTATCGCTCGATGAAATAAAACGAAATGTGCGAAACTTAGCTACTCGTCAATAAAAATAACCATAAAAGTTAGCATTTATGCAAATCATTGCTGAATTGTGCGCAAGTCGAAAGGTCAGTAGTTTTCAAGTTTTTAATAAAAGGTCCGAGCTTTCAAACCGCAATAACTCGAATGAAAGCAGCTATGAAGTAGTTTTATGAGCTTTAGACGCCCAAGCTTAAAAAAGCCTTTATTAAAGAAGTTTTTATCGCCATTCAAAACCATATTATTCTTGTATTATAAAATTTGCATTTGAATTGTAAACATTTTCACAGAGCAGAAAAGAAATCGATACCATTGAAAACTTATAATTCGACTCTAATAAGAAGCTTAAATTGCACATTTTTATTTTCAATTGAATAAATATATTTGAAAATGAGGTACATTCAAATGTATGGGACAAACTATTGCACATATTTAAGCAATTCTGAAAATCACTTTAATGTCAATTTTTTGCTGTTTTTAATACACCCAAGTAAAAATATTGATATTGATGTTTATGTTTATGTTACTTCAAAAAAAAAATAGGAATAAATTAATGTTGCAATCTGTTAAATCTATAATATATTAAAATCGATTGGATTTGGCTTCATTGGATGTGACGTTGCGAATGCACATGGATTTGTACATTTAATTAATGATAAATAAATATCTAAATATTATTAATATTTATTATCGTCTGGTTGTAAAATTGTTTTAAATTATCAACTATTTGGCAGAAATTGGTTTGCTTTAAAAATATATAAGAAATTTAATTAAGAAAAGTATTTTTCATAGCTTAATAGCCTTTTCGCAACAAAGCCTAAATAAGATACGTTGAAAATTAAAAAGGCCTTTCGTTTAAAGCTTTTTAATTGTATACGGCTTGGATCCAGACTGCTCAGACTCAGTTAACCAGACTGGAGCACCTTAACACGTATCGTGCCAAGGACATTTTTCAAAAATGACCCACCAGGCCATCATACAAATTTAGTTCTATATTATATATTTATATATAAGGATTATAAATTGTGGTCAAAATTTAAAAAAAAAATTAAATAGAACCTATTTTAGGCCATCAGTCACCGGTGCCCGACGCGGCCTGTGTGGTCCATATGGGATGCAACGCATATTTTTTTTTTTTTTTTTTGTACATATTTTTTTGAATAATACATTGTAATGATACATGATGGTTTATATATTTTTTGGATAGATTACATCTTATTTGTGGTATCAATCACTGACGGTTGACGTAGCGTATTACTTCGCGTACAGATTATTTATTCTATGATTCAAATTTACTTTTTCATTATAAAAAACACAAAAGTCAAACGGCACATAACTATTCAGATATATTTTTTGATATGTCTATATTGTAACAAATTACATCGACCTTTTTTATTACATGAAATATGTCATCTGTGACAAGTTTATTTTAACGATGAATGGAATTAAATGTTTGAAAAGATTTTAGTCTAAGACAATTCAATTGAGAAGACTCTTTTTTATTGCTTTTTAGAACATTTATTTTAAATACTATAAACAATAGAGAAGATAATTCCATTTTTTCACTATTTATTCAATAGAAATGATTGTTTTTACTTTTTTCTGTTCATCCCCCAAAATAAAGAGACGTTTTCTATTGGTCTTATTCTAACCAATATTATTGGTTCAAAATATCATGCTTTCAAAGTATAAGTCATACTTAGGCCTGATCAACACTATGATGCCGTTGACGGTTAGATCTCGCTCCGGTCTCGGTCCAATCAAATATTCTTACACAAGAAACAATCAGAGTATTCACACTATCGGATCGTTCCAATCCCGTTTTTTGTATGAAAATATTTGACGGGACCGAGACCGAGATGGAACTGTTACCGGCACCATAGTGTGGATCGGGCCTTACTCTTTGCACATGACTTATTGGCATATTGATCACGGTTCATTTAATGTCAATCAAATCGATATGCTGATCAAGTGATTGAAGGAATAACTCAACGAATATCATCCAGATCACGTTCTTGATCGCCGACAAATAAGTTGGAAATGAAGAGGTTTTTTGATTTAATTATTTGGATCGTCAAACTACACAGTATTTATTTATATTGGAGCAAAGACATTCATTTCAGGCAGAAATTTCCACAAAGTATAATGATTTTGCTCCAAATGATACATTTTGCGGATAATTCCACTGCAAACCCAGAAGATCGGTTAGCAAAAATTCACAATATTTTCGATGATCTCAATATCAATTATAAAAAATATTATGAACCACAAGAATATGTCTGTGTTGACGAAAGCATGATACCTTTTCGAGGAAGAATCTCTTTTCGGCAATATATGAAATCCAAAAAACGGCATCATCTATCATTGCAAGACGATCGCGCCATGAACTTTTGAAAAAAAGATGGTTCATCTCGAAATGTTCGTCGTTGCTGCACCAGGTGCTATAAATTAAATTGCAACATTGGAAGAAAATTTGCAAGGAATAAAATCAAACAGGTTGTAACGTATTGTGGGGGGTGTAATGGTTTTCAACATCTATGTTTAGCGTGTTTCAATATAGTACATAGAAATATTTAATTCATTTATACAGTATCTTATACATAGAGCCTATTTTTTTAATCATATATTATTTTAAATTTATTATTCTATTGTTTTGTATTATAAAACTAGCAAATAATGTTCATGATCTAATGTGTGTGTCGAAAAAAAAGAGTTAAAAAGTTTTAGGTTAAAAAAGAGTTAAAAAAACTTTTTTAACTCTTTTTTAACCTAAAACGTATTTATAACATGATAAAATATGCATACATTCATCTAAATTAGTATATTGTAAATGTTTAATTATAAAAATCTCGTAGAAGAAGAACATGGAATATACCTACCGTTTTTTTGGATATGGTTTTTTAAAAAAAAAAGTTCGGGTGTTCCGCTTGTTCAAGAACACCATGTCTATCAGATTATATATTAAAAACTGTTAAATGTGTAACTGACGGCGCACAAAGACTATTTTACTAAATCGAGTGCCATCAGTCACCGGTGCCTGCCACGGCGCACTGGTAACAATCGTCATCGGGCACCGGTGCCCGACGCGGCACGATACGTGTTAATACGTCTACTTTGATTCAATCACTACATCGGGGTATAATTGCAGCATTTAAGACCTATTATATCAAAATGTATGTTTTAGTATGTTATAGATAAAAAATAATGATGTGCTTTATATATTATACATCAAAGCTTTGCTATTTGTATCAAAGTTTTGCTGGCACCTTGGCGCACTTGATAGCAGACACAAGGTAGGAAATATTGTCGCTTTTCATTTCAACACGGTCGAATGAGACACAAACTGGATAGTTTTAAAAATATCAGCCTTTGCGAAAACGTAACTGTGAAAATTCCCTTTGTGCTCTCATTGCGAGGAAGAGATCTTGTGCAGCATCTCTTTGATTATCCCCCGGGATGAGACCGGCTGTAACAATCTTATCGCAGCGCGGAGGGAATTTCCTTTGTTTGCTCCCTGTGAATGTACCTATCAGTTCACTTTATTGCCGACAGTAATAAATATTATCAGACAAGCTCGCTATGAGGCACTCGCTAATTTTGCCCAATCCTGACTTGAGTGATAAATAGGTGACAAGGTGTACCCTTTGATTTATGCTGTCAATTTGTATGATAACCCCCAGCTAAGTGAAAACTTCCACAACAAATCAAAGCTGTATTTATTTGTTAATATCAGAATTTATTCGTTATTTAAATTGTATCATCTGCATATTTAATAATATCTACGAATAATAATATCTGACATTTTCAACATCAACGATCTTACAACTTCTTACACTTAAATTGTATCAAGATATGGCTCAAGAAACAGACATTTTTTGTTACCATTAGAAAATGAAAATTATGAATTTATAATCGGTATTTTTTAAATATTACCAATGAATATAATTTAAGAATATAGCAACCAGAATTAAAATAAAAGATTTGGGACTACTGGCGCGCATGGCCTATGGCTGGTATCATCACTGGTATCTTTTGCACTTGTAGTGTCACTCTAATTTTCTTCCTTTTGAGAAACAAAATAAACGATATCTGCATCATCCATGCATTCAAAACTTGAATCATTTAAATCATAATCGAGCTACTCTTCTATATTTTCTCTGTCCACGTTTTCAAAACATTTTAAATTTTCCAATAATCCACATATTATTCATGGTTTGGATTAAAGATGTTACATTAGGGGGCAAAAACTTTGCAACCAATAAATCCATCGCTTGTTTTCAATATGCTTTCGTTCGGTTGACAAGAAACGTTATCTAATAATACTGCTTTCGGTGGCAATATTTTATTTTCTAAAAAATCTTGCATCTCTGAAACCTATTTCTTTTTGAACCAATCTTCATTTTTTTTCTATCCATCCATGTCTCTTTCTTGCTATAATTACCGACAGGAAGATTTTTCATTACGGTTACCTTAAAAGATCGAGATTTATTTGCTTTCCCAATCACCAAAAGTTTTATTTTATGAGTCCTGATTAGGGGTCCCAAATATTCGTATAATCAATTATTCGAATATCGAATGTGAAATTGGTAAAATATTCGAATATTCGAGTATTCGAATATTTTATATATGTAGACGAGGGTGATTCAAATATAACCCGGAATTTTTCATTAGTGTTATTGTATAAAAATATAAATGGAGCATCTTATTTTTCTATAAAGTTCCCTTCATTAGAAATAAATTTATTCCCTCAGGAAGGAAGGTTCTTGATCCCATCACACAAAGAGGGCGAGAAGTATCATCTTCTGTTGCGCAACGCGTTTTCTCGTAGACAAAGGCTAGAAATCAAGTGAAATTTTGATGTTTTTGGTTTCAATGAAATCAAAAGGATCAGAATTTTATTTACTTTTCAACAATACATATTTTTAAAAAAAAGTGCATTGAACGTTCTACTTTTAAGCTTGGCCGTAATTTCATTTTTATTGAGCCTGCTGTTGAAAAAACCCTCTCAGTTGTCATTGAGTTTGGTTTTATTGACAGTATCTAAAATATCACCTTTTTTTTGGCATGATCGATATTTTTGAATAGTTTTTTAATAAACTTTACACAAATTCAATAAAATAATTTCAATAAACTTGGCACTCTTTTGCATTTCTTTGTTGCTATTTCTATTGGCAGAAGAACATCGAGCAATTTTCTTAAAAAATATATAACGAATAATATTCGATTAATTTTACAAATATTCGAATACATGAATATTGGAAAACGGGCAAATATATTCGAATATCGAATATTCGATTGGGACCCCTAGTCCTGATGCGTTTCCAGTCTTTTATCGCCTTGTCCGATTGTTTTGAGAACCAACGTAATTAAGATATGAGAACAGGCGTTTGTTTTGGTAATTAAGACACAAGCATCATCCTTGTCGCTTTGAAGAGTTTTGTTTCTTTAATCTTAACTATCTTAGAACAAAAGCATCCATAAATAGGATGACGATGTGCTGACTTTATTATTGGAATCAAACAATCAACTAGGCTTGACTATCCATGGCTTAATTTCCTTCGAATAGATAACCATTCAACAAAATTCAATGACTTTTTTCGAGTCATAATAAGTATCTATTTTCACCCTTAAATCGTTATTGATAATCAGAAATTTCCATCCTTACGTACGATATCATAGAAGTAATTCAATTTGAATGATTGAATTATATTGACAGCAATTAGGAGTGAATAAAGACACATTTGACCGCTTAGACTACATTTTTTCAAGATTTGTCTGCCCTGGAACCTTAGCTCTGGACCTTTGTGTACATCAAACAAATGATGATAAAGTACACAGTCAAATTTAATAGATGGTCTGTGCAGGATTTTTTATGTGCACAATTAACAGAAAATCTTGCCGAGGACTATCACGACTATATTTTACAAATGTAATACAACAACTAAATCATGTATGACCATCTAAAAAGTATGTGTGCAGTAAATATATGAAATAAAAGGCTATCATTTGCAATTAAGGAAAGAAAAACATGATTGCTTTATTGATAAATGAAGTAAATTCTGTCGCAATGATATCCCGGTTATGTTACATTTATGTCCTGTTTTTTATACATAACTATTTGATTGATCATTTTATTTTTATTTAAAATTTATTTTGTGCATTATTATTTACAAAGAAATTGACAATTCATTTCGAAAAATCGGTTACGGTGTAGTTTAGGTATAAAATATGTAAAATGCTAGCATGGTAAGTGTTAAAATTATCATTATGTTTGAAAATATTTTCTTATAAAATGAAATGAAAAATTGCCATAACAACGTCAAAAAATGATTAAAAATGTTTTGGAATATTGGTATTTCGAATGTGTTTCTCCTTTTCAATTACCCTTAAATTTCATTGTATGAATTAAAATGTACGAATATGCTTGTGTTTTGATTGATTGTCAGTCAAGTTTATAGAGCTTTATAGAGGTATGATTGAAAACCAATAATCTACACAAGCTTTTATTTTAAAAAAATGTGAAAAATTCATATTCATATGGAATTGTGACGGATGTCACTTTATATGTTCTTACGTACTTCATTGTATGTAATATAATTGCGTTCATGTTTGGATTAATTAAATACGTAATGTTTTTTCAGTTTTATGTAATAACTGGGAGGTGGAAAGAGTTGAACCCATTTCAAAAAATGTTGCTCATAATATTGTGTAAATAATACTCGAAATCGAGGTAAAATTAGGAATGAGATATATTTTTCTATGAACGGTTATATGCCCGGAAAGCACGTGTATTGATCCCTGAAAAAAAAAACGCTGTTGTGTTCCCATAAAAATGCAGTAAAAATCTCATTAAATGTCTTCATACGCCTCCTGAATAATAATGTACAAATATGATGAAACTTTTTTTATTACATTTATTGTGAAAGCTCGAAATAATAAAGCGAGTCGCACACGATATTATTTGCTTGGGGCGCACATCGAAATTCTTCCTCAAAACTACTCTTTTCGCAAGAACCAATTTAGCACGAATCCGAGAAAAATTTAATGCAAAAATAATTGAATCGCTGTTAACAAAAATTGGTTCTGTCACGCGAGCGCGACTTTCGTCCACGGCTTGTCAATTAATATTGTTATTTCGCCCTCTTTAGGATATGCAAATTTCTTTCACACTTTTAATAAGCTCCCACTAATCTCTGGCGTAAAGTGACAAGTGAACTTCTGAAGAATCATTGCCCGTTAATTTATGTTAATCTCCAAGTTATGACGGAGATGGCTAAAGAAAGACAAGGTACAAAAAAGGAAAGTAATACGATACTTGCGAAACTTAAGTGAAGTGCCACTTTGCTCGGAGGAGTGCCTTAAGAGTGTCACCTTGTGGAAGAGGTACTATCAGGATCAGCGCGTTTAAGGCTTCGTTTATGTTTATAGTGGAAATGGGTTATCAATTTTGTAGCATGGCTAGATTTCCAAGGCTTATTTCGCACGATCAACCATAACAACGTGTTCTATATTATGATTGATCCTGACTTATATAGTATTAATAAATAATTATAATTCACAAAGAGCATGATGATATTATTTCATGCCTAGATTCATCCTTAGTTGTAAATTATGACAAGCGTTCAAACACTCAAACATGCAAAGGGTCAAACAAACTTCCTACTTGCACATCGCACTATAATCAATATATTTATGATTTATAAAATTTGCAAATTTGTTGTGCTAATAATCGCATTGGCTCAAAATATAAAGCACTAAATAATTTGGCAACTTTTTGTAGCAAACCCTGCAAGTCGTAAATTATGCTCCCCCTAAAAGAATGAATCAATTTGGACAGTCGACCAACAATGGCTTGTCAACATTTGTGAATAAATCAACTAGCGCCAATATGTCTAGTAGAAAATTAAGGAAAAAATGCATGAAACACTTTTTTTAGAATACACCAAGAAATACCTGTTGATTTTGATACTTCCTTATAAAATAAATTCGATCGCCAAATCTTTTTATTCACTTAAACAAGCCTCCGGAAATATGCTTTCACAAAAATGACCATTCAGAAATAGAGGTCACAGTTTTATGGATAATGAGGGTTTTTTAAGATAAAATTTGTTTTCTATTATACAATAACAATTAGCTTATTAATTTATAATACTGGAGTCTACAATATCACCCATAAAGGGTGTGGTTACGTCTCAGGATGGCAGTGACATAACTAAAAGCGTAAATGTATTATGAAGGCAGTGCCATTTTTGGCAGTCTTTATGTTGGATAATCGACGTATTTATTTAAAATGTTATTTAGTACGATGTTAAGCCTGTTACATATAAATAAAATGTAAAAATATTATTTAAATAGAATTTATAGGTTGGGGGGGGATCTTTATGCGAACAAAGTAACAATATTTTAAACTATAGTTCCCATTTCTACAAACGCTAATTTTTGTTTCAGTTAGTGTTTATTTAATGTAAATAAGGAAAGTTCTAGTCTACAAATCTTTCAATGTTGCGAACTTTAATAACAATTTTCGAAAACTAAATAATTGTACATACCAGCATTAAACTTAAATCTACAAAGCTGTTTTTACGTCTACAAATAGTTTACGTTAATTGTTTTAAGTAAAAATCGTTTACTTTCAAAACAAGGTGGCTAGGGTTTCGTTAAATATAGCTAAAGTTGTAGCACAGAAACATAATTTAAGTATTGCAACATTCAAAGCATATAATGTTTATTATAAGCAGTTACAACATATTTTAAGTCTTGTAGTTATAAGACATTTATACAATATTTATTTTCGGATCTCAAAAATTGTTATAAATGTCAGCACAAGTTTACTACAATATCAAAACGTAATGTACTTTAAGAATGCTGATAATAAAAAACTAATTGCCGGTTTTTTTCCCCCCAAGAAATGCATAATTATTTTTGACCTTTAAGTTTTTTAGAGCGCTGCAGCATCCATTTGATTGATATTTCGTCAATAAATTTATTTAATATATTTAATAATATCCAAGACTCTTAATGTCGGTTAATTTTCTAAATAGACAGAAAAAGACCAGTGATAATCTACGAAAAAGGCTCTCTGAATTTTTAACGTTGGAAATTTTATGTGGCTAACTAGATAGGAAAAACATTAAAACCCTTTTAAAGGCTTTTATCCTAAGGCCTAGGATCCAAGGTTGAAAAAGCCATTTACTACACCCACGATCCACGATGCATTACATACATGCAAATGTGCGACATGTATTTCTAAATAATATTATTAATAAGCTATAAGAATATGAATTTATCGTGTGTAGGATTTTTTTCAAATATCGCCAACATTGACCCGGATTTTTTATTTTTCCGCCGTTTTATGCTTAAGACGAAAGTGTACTTTGGGCTCCATAAAGAGGGATTTTTACGATCAAACTCCACACTAAAAACAATCTTTGTGGAAGCTCCGTACCGTAGAGAAGCGGCCAAAATTCCGCAGATAAAATTAATGAAACGATATGAATATATACGCGTTCTTATATCTGCATATTGCGCGATTCATTTTCGAAAAAAGTCGAACTTTTAATTAAAGAAGTACTCTAAATTTAGCAAAATTATGACCATTCTAACTTGAGATTCTTTTGACGCAATGCTTAAGATTTTACCAAAAATACAGTTTCATTTTTACCAAAGAAAAATATAAATTCACTTTTGATAAAAAAAAAAGTTGAAAATTACAAAGAATATATAAACAATGTTGAGTCGAGATAAGGATAAAGGCGAGGATAAAAAGGGATGAATTTATTTTACGTACAAAATATAAATATTTAGACAGGGTATAAAAGGATATTGTGCATTAATGAAATTTATATTGATAAACATTTTTTTTTAAAAAAAATTGAATTATTCCTGATTTAATTTTGATCCACATCCTGATATTGGATCGTAAAAATAATATGAGAAAAATTTAAATTTATCCCTTTTTTATTTCAAGATATTAGATATAATCTGTGATTTATATATAAGATAAATAATCGCACAGAAATAACAGCACCTGGAATAATTAAGGAATCTTCTAAATCAGATAGCAGATCAAAATAGCAGAATTTTAACAAAATAAAAGCTTAGTGTAATATAATTCGTCATCTTTTGTAGAGTAATTGAAGTATGGCTATTAAGTAATGATACTGGAATTATTTGGTTTAAATCACACCTCGTAGATCTTAAGACGAATGAGAGACGTTGCTCTTAGAAATGCATATAAAATTATGTTTCAAATACGGTGGTTATTAGTTTGATATCATCCATTATATAAAACAAGAAAAACTTAGTATAAAAAAAATTCAATAGTGAGTTTTTGTTTTCTTCCTAAATTCAAATCTATTCTCAAAGAAATATTTGATGGATCAATTAATTATGCGAATAAGGACCAAAGCGATAGCTAACAGAAAATGCTATGCTACGTAGAGGGCGTTCAGTATCGAATCGCAGAAGGTCCAAAAAGGAGGAAGAATGTAAATCAGGTGGTAATGTAAAGGTAACGTTCTTGTGTGAGATTTGTATTTCTTTCCGAATTTTTTACTGAATTTCTTCCTTAAGATTCCTAATTAAAATCTACATGCCAATGACTATCCCGGCAATGTAAGTTATGCGTGAAAAAACTGAAAGACAGTTCGAAAGTTGTGCAACATTTTGCCAGGGAAATATTTAGTTAAATCGCAATAAAAAATAATCAATAAGAAAAATTGTCGAAAAAAACTTTCTTTCATGTCATTAGCAGACGACTTTCATGTGACGTCATAGTCTTGAAATGGGGATGAGAATTTTCGAAAGTAACATAATATTTCGGATGTTAAGCTTAGTTTTCCCGTACAGAAGTAACTTATTTCCGATGAGCTCCCAGAGGAGGCTGTTAAACCGGGGCCAGCATATTTAAATAAAACTTTAATGTGGAAGTTCTTCAAAGGCGCTTCTTTTTTATGTAATAAATATTTCTTACTCATAATGTTGACGCAAAAGCTCAAATTTAAGCCCACCTTAAAAATTGAAGGTAAATGAGCTTATGGCATCCGATGGAGATATTCAAATATAAAGAGCGCGCTGGAAATTTATGCATGAGAGGAAGGAGAGTAAAAATTGAATATTTCCAAAAGATTCGCCTTCGAGGAATAAAAAATATTATCCAGATACTATAGAAGAGGAACACAATCTGCGAAAACACAATACAGAGCAAATTCATTGTAAACAATGTAATGTTAGTAGCATTCAATCTAGCTAAATAAACCAGGCCCTGTACGGAGTTCAGCAGATGAAATCATAACATTTATGTTTTATCACGGAATGCTTTCCCTTAATACTCCAAAATTACGCATTTCAAGCGAGAATAATGCTCTCAAGTGGCGGCCATGCATTAAAGCAACATTTAAAATATCATCTATATTTAGCGACAGAATTTATATGATGAACGAGAAATGGAGTTTATATATATTTAATTGGGTTAAAAAACCGTCAATTACGTTTCATGTTTAGTTAATCCATGAACATGGACCCGACGGGAGGTTCGAAATATCGGATAGAGGTAAATTTTTAATTCTAATTTTGCCTCTCAAACAACCAAAAACGCAATCGGAAACCCGTTTTTAACGTAATTAAATATATATAAACGAGAAGTGTATATCGATCTACAAGAATTTATATCTGTCATTCCCGCAATCATCATCGAGTTTCAAATGAATCATTCATCAACAAATTTAGAAATCCTTTTATCATCAATTTGTATTGACACACATTACAAGATATGCAGATTTTTTGTTACTATTTAAAAATTAAAGTTGTAAACTTAAAATATTTTTTAAATGCATTTTCTAAAGGTCTTAACAGACAATATAAAGGAACCAAACCTATATAATAAAAAAGGACGCGGTGGAAAATTTAATCACCTTCTGCTTAACTGTTTTTGATTCAATCTGCTCTAAAATCACTTATAAATAAATTGATACAATACATCCCGAAAATTTTCAATTTAAATAATTTACTTCATTGATATTGGCTATTGTTTAATACAATAATTTTGCTTGTGACGTAAAGTGGAGCCTCCTAGGGTATAGAATTTTCGGGATTCGTCCACCCCACGCGTATACTCTAAGAGGGACGGCTTCGCGCGGGTTCGATCACTATCGGATCAAGGAAGGTTCAAAAAAGAAATGTAAGATAGTCAAAAGATAATGTAATATTTACGTTCATTATTTCCTTAGAGGGAAAGATCCCAGCTGCGAGATTACAGGCGGCGCCGCTGGGAATAACGCATTTTCTTGCGATCAAGGCTATTGATCAAATCTCTTTTTTCTCTGCGTGCACGCGCAGAAGGGTGGAAAAAAGGATGTTATTGATCTCACGAATATTTTCTGTAGTGATTAAGAGCAGTTTTTTGTGGAGATTCTAAAGTCAGGGCTTCATGATTGGTTTTGATAACTGTTGTTATCATATAATTATTAAATGATTTGCGTAGAATCCATAAATCTTGTCTCGACATATCAATATTTTAGGGTGTTTATGCACTATTGATTAGGAATAATTTATTCTCCCTACTAGTTGATGAATTTTTTAATAACGTTAGCTTAAATTTAATCGCCTACTTTTGTTAGTTTACCATTTTTAGCTCTACTAGAGTTTAGATGCTCACTAATTGAAATGAGCTAAAATAAGATGGAATAATTTATGATAATTCATTATTTTTGGGACCAAAATTATTACCTTTGACGAGGATACTACAAATAAAGATAGATCCTGATTTACTTGTTATTTACTCATAGTTATCATCGACATATATTGGCGTAAGATACCAATCAGATGTCGTCAAAGCAAAACGATCGTTGAGGCCCGAAAGATTGCTATCGAATTGACTACGTAATAAATTAGGCAAGTTTTTATATCGTGTCGGAGCAAACTAATAAAGTACTCCTATAATAAAGCATCTTTTCTTTCATTTCTTTTCCAACACCTCCATTGTTTGCGTGCGCTAATGAAGATTTACAACACAAGGAATTTACTCAACGTTTTCAGAACAATAAACTCCGAATTCTTAGCATTTTTATGCTTAATTCTTCATTGTATTATGCTATTAACGTATCCCTTTTCTTTCAGTTTTATAGACAAAAAAACTCGAATTTTTGCGATCTTCAGATTATTTTTTGTGGTGCCTTTGTTAAATTCGTGTTGAATTTGTATGTTTGTATAAGTTGAAGATAAAGGCAAAGAAAAATATGAATAGATCATTTGGCACATGCATCAATTACGCGCAATAGAGAGCCGCGCACGTCGACTCATTTCACATCTTTGATTAGCATAATTCACTTCGTTGTATAATTAAATTAACTATGTAATATTACAGTCCTTAATTTGAATGTGGAATTTTTTTCGATGAAATTAATATTCGGATATTAAAATTTAATAGTAGAATAAGAATACAACATACGGTAATCACCAAAATTATATACAGGATGTTTTGCACATGGACCATATATCCAATATCCAGTGGTGTCAGATCTGGAGACTGTGCGAGCCACGGAATAGGGCACGTCCCCAGGCAAATAAATCCAGTGTTGTCCGGTCTGGAGATCTTGTCAGCCACAAAATAGGGTATAGTTGAAACAAAGAAAAGGTATCGTGGTTGTATACAAAGCAAAGGTGGCCTATTTGAACAAAGTTTGTAAATAAATTTAATAAAAACATCTTCGGGGTAAAAATTATTTTATTAACCGGTACCTCTTGAAGTTTAACAACGTATTGAATGATTTGTATAACGTGCAGCATATCGTTAGAAAAGGTATGACCTATGGAACATTTTAAAATGATACTAAGTTCAAAATAGTTGTTGGTTTTTGGTTTAAAGAATTTAGAAGTTGACATTTCATTCGTTTGCTTTGTTTATGTGTGAAACGTAGCAAAAAACTCCTTTAACCCAATATATATCCTTTGTAAATCTGGAATATTCACCGCTTGGATTTTTACATGCTTAAGTATTTTATATTCGGTGTAAGCCCCAACTTGCATTATGTTATGGCATTTTTTTAATTTATGAGGGTCCATGTGAGTAACGGTTTACGAAATGGACCATTTTCATCATCCCCATAGATGTAAAATTAATGAAGCAGCATCATCATATACCTAACCTAAAAGCTTTAAAATTTTAACGGTCTTTTTACTTAATTTGAGGGAAAGTTTTTATGGCTTTACGTCCTGTCCGTTTCTACGGCGCAGACAGGAAATGACATGTGGTCGTAAAAGAGAGCTGTTTTTATTGCAATAATAATTAGATGCCTCGAAATTCAAATGCAGAATTGGCGCGAAGGAAAAGTCTTTGGCGACGGCTGGCTGTAATTGCCATATTTAGCATGGATTTATGCAGAACGATAAGTATAAAAAGCTCAACTGCGATCGGAGCTTTTCCTGGCTCTTAATTACATTGATTCACTTTTTTAGCAATTTTGAAAGAGATTGTGCAGAGGACGTCCTTTGACGTGAATACAGGGTACCGGTAACTCAGTTTGAGTAGACACATTTCGTGCTATAAGTTATTTAAGGTCTTTTGTTGTGAGCTTAATGAGAAACATCCTTTTTCTTTTTGCTGGGAGCTTTGTGCCGCGGGTTTTACAAGGTCTCAGAAAATAAACGGCGAATTTTACCGGTAGCCATTTCTTGGCTCCCCGGTCAACAGAGGTACCTTTTCGGAGGCCATAAAACTATTTCTGAAATATTTATGTGTGCGATGTTTGCGTTTTTGGTCTTTCATCTTTAATATTTTACCGGAAAAAAACGAAATAAATACATCACCTCCACTTTTATGTTGTGTTTGCGGATGGTAGATAAAAGGTAGAGTCGTAATAACTTGCAGTTTTCACTAAGAGATGACAATCAAATGACAATGGAACAAGGCAAAGTATGATAGAACGCCCCGGAAGAATGCTATATTTTATGCATGACGGAATCACAACGCTATATTTTCCATTAAATATAAATATTTTCATGACTAATATATAACATTTCATATCACAAATAGCAAGGATGAATATGAGTAAATAAAAAATTGATGCTTAGCGAGTGAAAGATTTTGAGCACCTCCTAGAGCAGCGGTTCCTAACCTTTTTATTCTCGTTACCCTTATAGCCTATTAAAGAAACTGATTTTACCCCCCTTTAAAATTCTGTTGAAGAAAACAACATATACATACAAATAACCTTTATTTATTTTAAAATTGCACAAAATATACGAAATAACAATTTTAACATACTTCCTTAATTCATTAATGACGGTTAATGTGAAGGTTGAAATTGTTTTGCATTTGCAAGTTTTTGTATGTTAGGTTTAGTTTCACTCGACGCGCATTCTTAGAGCTCTCAGCTATAATAGGATATTCAGCACCTACTTTTCGCCAAAATGTACAGAGGTAATAGTTTTGAAATCCCACTTTCCTGAAAGTGCTATTTTCGAGTAGTGCGAGAAATTCTACTTTGGCTGACACATCTTCGTCTTTAAAAAATTCATCATCAGTAGAAAATGGTCCTAATATTCAAGAATTGGACTGACGATGTCCGAGAAATATTGATTCAGTGAGTCTATTGCTGCAGATAAATGGTGACTCACAGAATTTTCCAACGATTTTTTTTCAGATTAGTCATTTGCCAATTTCTCGCACAGTTGTGTAAACATCTATATAACGCCAACTTGAACTCTGCGTTGGTAAAGTTCCAATTTATCCATAAAACTTGCAACTTTATCCTGTGCTGTTAAGATATTTATCATATTTCCTTGTCATCAGACTGTCAATGTCACTGAAAAAATCAGCAAGATACGTCAGCATTTCGAAAAATGATCTATCTTTTACTTTCGAGTACCACTTTATTTCTATTTGCGTTATCTGGTTTTCGAGAAGCAATCTTCACGGAGCTCATAAACCCTGTTTATAATCCTCTCGAATGCCAGAGTACCTCTGTGTGGTACAAAAGACCGTTTAATTTGACTCCAACTTCATCAAACAAAACTTTGAATAGTCTGGAATTCGTAGCGTTGCTACGCATATGATCCAGGATTTTTACTACATCATTCAACGCGTTTAGTAAATCTGAAGGAACGCCAACTAGCTTTCATCAGTCCAGTCATTTTTACTCAAATAACTTTTTGAATACGTCTTTTCCGCGAGTAGTGGTGGGAAAAGACCTGTAGAATGAGAATCCGTTATATAATAAGAAATACCACATTTTATATAGCAATAGTTTCAGTTATACTATCGAACGTGATTATATAATTTATTGAATTTAAAAACGTTAACTCGTATACTATAGGTAGAATCAAATTAAAGTTCTTTCAGCGTGAAATTTATTATTTCAATTCAAATTAATGCGCATTAAGGCTTTGCATGAATTAATTTTGCCTCTATCTGATCACCAATTTTAAATGACGGCATTATTTGGTCGCTGTTTATTTTACATGGGGCGTGAAAGGATTATGTTGGTCGAATTTAATGCAAATCGTAAGATTAACATCGGACTCTGTATTATGCAGCACGGTTAATAATCGAATGGTGTAGTCCTTGCTTTGAGATTATGACGCTTTCAATTTCATTTTCTCGCTAAATTTTGATGGAAAAAATTAAAGATAAGGAGATTGGATTCTGACTAGACATTCCCGCTGAGGATTAATTATGGAAAAAAGTCCGATGGAGGAAAATTTATTAAGTAAATAAATTGCCCTCAGGCCTAAGGGCGCTCTCTATTTTAATGAAACGCTCGAATGGGGTGATAATAATATGAAAAAAATATCGATAATTTTATCAAATGGTTTCGTAAATATAAGCGCGCATTTTCAAGCCGCAATACCAAAAGCCTATGATGATCTACTTAATTGTATCGACTAAAATTCAGTCGCTCGTGGAAATTTTCATCTGCTGGTAATGAACGCAATCCACAACATTGTCGGCCATTATACATAAATAAACAATGCAAATGGAAAGCAAATAATTGAAGAGGGTCGTTGCTGCAAATGCATTTCGGATATTTCGAATATTGCATTGTGCATGCCACAACAGAACCGAAAGCAAACTAACAATCGGCAATAAAAATATCAAGCCGTGCTTGAAAATCCTATGGCTATAGAGTATATTTCGTTGAAAACATTTTGTATTTCCCATTTCAGGCATGCAGACTAAACCATCTCGTTTACAGTGTGAAGCTCCTCTTTAGACCCTTTGAGATGCGATTTAAGACTCGTTTTGTAAGTGCAAAGTTTAAATTAGAATTTCAAACTGCTCAAGTTTACATTCAAACTGTTCAAATGCAGAGAAAATTATTTCAATATTGTTACAGCAAAAACCAATCCAGTTTTATCATTTTTCATTACAAAATAACAAGTTTTATTTAATGTACAATTAAATCTTAAAAGGAAAAGAGTATTAGGATTTAAAAATCCAATATATTCATATGAATTTATCTTAATAATTATCATACATTTATAACTATTATAAAATCCTTACTAAGATTAAAATACCATTAATCAAAATTTACAAGTACAATATACAGGACTCGCCAGATTAAGTTTTTCTAATTTAATCTATTGTAGCTCATTATGTAGGACAAAGGCCATTAGCTATAGATGTTTCCAAGATTGACAGCTGCAGGCAAGTCTGTTCGCCGTCGGATCTCGAAGGGTACGAAAATAAGAAAGAAGATTAGGTAGTAATATATAGTCGACGTTTTTGGACAAGATGTTTATTTTCTTTAGAGAGTAAGACCCCAGCTGCGAGACCACTGCGGCGCAGAAAACGCGTTTTCCCCGTCTATTTTTCATCAAAAACGAAAGACTTTTATGCCAATAATATATTACAATTATTAGAAAAATAGAATAAAGTTTTAGATATCAAAAGTGACTATTTAAATCATTTAAAAACGACATTTTCATCCAGTAATAATAAAATAGCTGTGGTGAATCGAAAGGTAAAATCTTCAATAAATCAGAGCAGCTAATGGCCATGAGACAGCGTCTTATGGTTTTGATAAATTTTCAAATTTATCATAAAAATATAATCATTTTTAGTTTTTTGCTCAAATTGCAATCGAAAAACTGAAATATCTTTGTTTAAGTTTTTTTGGCATTGTAACATATTTATAAATTGTGCTTCGTTATAGTAATTATTGATTAATCATTGTGAGGCGTCATGAAGTGTATGCCATCTAGTTGGTTTGAATGGATGCTTAAAAAGCATTGTATTGAATTGTTATATCCTACAAATTTATTATATTTGATATTTGGGCGAGTAAAAATAGATGGTAATGGTCACAGTTTCTCATAAAATACTATTGCACAATAAAACCAAATGTTTTTTCATTATTTTGTTAATAAAAATGATGTTCATGCCTAAAATCCATCATAAGCAGCTAGATTAGCATGCAAAAGTGGTAAAGAATAGCCTTGGCTTAGATTGCTAAATTGATTCCATGCCATGCGTGTTAAAGAGGGCAACGCAAATAATGTCTTTGAGCGGTTGGAACTTAACACGATACTGATTTCAAATTGCCGTCATGAGACAATAAATAATTTTAGTATGATTTCAGGACTTGTATTGGTTTTGCTTTCATATAAATTATTCAATATATTTACTTTTCTTCAAATGAAAGTTCATTGATTAGTTTAAACAAGTAACACAATACTCAACAAGTTCGTAGGATCATTAATAAACCAACAACTTTCTTAATGAACAACAAAATAATAAAACGATTTTATTTATCACCATACTCTCCATCAAAAGTGATACATTAATTCCAACATATTTCGAAAATTTCGATGCCTCTTTTATAGAACGATGTATCTTTAAAAAAGACTTCAGTTTCGGTATCACTTCTTTATTGGAGCTAAATCTCTTTACATGGAGCATTATTTTTAGGTCTGCAGAGCTCGATTATTTGCCAACTCCGAAGAATGCAATGGATGGTTAAACATTAAATTGTTAAGAAATATTGTAAGTTGGTACTTCGCCCCAACTATTTATCAACCTATGACTTTATTGAATGATGTGTTACTGCATTAGGAAATTGAATTAATCAAAAGTGATAGATTTTCTATGAAATATTGGTATTGGACCCGCAAAAAGATGAAAATTTTGCGAGTAATATTTTGCTTTCATTGAAGCTTTTTAATTTACTTCAAATTACATGAATGGCACGCATTGTTAAGAATAAAAGCATATGGACTCATGGACATTAGGGTGGGTTTTA
Source organism: Stenopsyche tienmushanensis (assembly GCA_008973525.1). Lineage (NCBI taxonomy): Eukaryota > Metazoa > Arthropoda > Insecta > Trichoptera > Stenopsychidae > Stenopsyche > Stenopsyche tienmushanensis. The sequence goes on along the minus strand of WACJ01000232.1, from coordinate 66,636 downwards.
CAAATTAATTAAGCACAAGGATGAAGCACCATCCAGACGGGGGGAAATATGAGTGCCGTTGTTCATTCGTCTAAGTCATGATAATTGGCTCACGTTTTTTCAGCAGTGCGTATTAATCTTGGTCTGTTGCGTGCTGCAGACGCACTCATCGCGTGCCCCATTCCTGGAGATAATCTTTAAAATACACCAGCTACACAGGAAAAACACATCCTATGGGATAAATTGGACGGGGAAAAATCCCATTTTGCGGGAGAGGCGCCCGTCTCCAGCCGCCAGGATCTTTGGCGCTCAAATTTCATCACGAGCGACGACTATATATAAATAAGGATGTAATGCGCTCGTAAATGTAAAATGCCCGACCTCATTATATATATACATTGAAATATGTTTTTCACCCACACAAAATGTTGTAAACAACCTGATTAAAAAATATTCTCCTATAACTAAACACGGACGCAACGATACCACGCTTTGCATTGGAAATACTCTGTAAATCGAATTTAGATTATGCATTTGCGAAATTTGTATTACGCATTTTTTAAATATATATTGATAAAACATATGTTTATAAAATTTCAAGGATTTACATTAGGATTTGTAAGCATACGAGCAAAACAAGGATGGAAATGTTCATTCAAAGTTTGCTGTTTTGCATATTATCTCTTTTATTCCTTAAGCTTCTTATAATGATATATAATCAAACTCATTTCCGAGAAAATGTTGAGCTTCTTTCATAATAAGAACGTTTCAGATTCAAATTTCAATTTCAAAACGCGCAAAAGCATCTGTAGCGCAAAGCGATGTATTTTTATTTTTGCTTTCGGTATCGCTTTTAAAAGTTCGTTTTGATTAACTTTAGGTAAATCGTTATTTAAAAATACTTATTTGTGAATCTTTAATAGTTGTATCATCAGATATGATTAAAACTTAGAGCATATTATTGCATTATTCCATTGATAATTGATCTCAAGGTTCAAATCTTCATTTTGTATATTTACCTATTAAAATTACGCTTTACAATTTCAATTTTAATGAATTATATATGGAAGAAAATAAAAAATATATTAAAAATTGAGCATTCCCAGAAAAAAAAATATTAAAGATAGCTCACACTAATGGATAGATTAATAAGAACATGGTACATTAAGACGAAGAACTTTGCAATTTATAGCTTTAAAAACTGTAAAAGTGTTATGGAATTTTCTTAATGACGCCTTTAAAGCGTCTGCTGGAACTACTTTAAATAAAAAATGCATTTTATGTTTAAATATTGAAATACAGGCAACCGTAACAACCGCATTAGGGAATGCTTGCAATGTGAGATAATTTAATGTGTAATCGACCTAGTTAAAAACATTATAAGACGAAATAAAACTTGCTTATAAAGTTTATTGAATGACAAGGTTTTAGTAGTATGAATGTCGAGGATATTCTAGAATTATTCATGGGAGAAGAGCCTGATTGATGAAGCAAATTTTGTAGTAAAAGCATTTGGAATAATCCAAAATTTAAGGGATGATAGTATGTACTGATGGAAAGTATAAAATTATTAAGCATAATAATAATCAAAAAAATAAGATATTTATGTCAAAAAATAGAGCATATATCTGAAAATGCTGTTGAAATAAGCTACTAAAATGATAGTAATACTTAAGGCGTCTTCTCACTTTACAAATTTAAAAAAATCGATTTTTATTTTATTTTAAATTTTGAAAGTACATATCTTCAAAAATGTTATATCGAAATTTCATAAAGATCGGACAAGTCTAACTACATTTTTGGGCGACCGTTAGGTGACTACCTGAGTGCACTCAGCTGCATACGTATTGTTCAGACTCATGGTGCGAGTACAAGAAAGTGGTGAAAAACAATCAGATAGAAACTTTTAAACATCCTTCTGCTCTAGCTGAGGATGTTCACGAGGTTTTGAAACCAATTTATGAAGATCTTCGGAGGAAATACCCAAAATAACAACGAGTGTTTCAACAGCTGTGTCTGGGCAATTTTTCTGCAACCAAAACTTTTTTCGGTGGCTTGTTGATGAAATTTCGGAAACTATCCGGCCGATTGTCATGAAATTTGAATGACATATTCTTCATAGTTATGACTATAGCGCATATCATCAGATTTTTGAAATTTTGATTTTAAGTAAATTTTTTTTACAAAAAACTGCAAAAAAAACGCGTTTTTTTTACTTTTTCGTAAAACGTGCGTCATTTTGTTATTTTCGCAAATATAAAAAATCTGATGATATGCGCTATAGCCACTGATATACTGAATCTAAAACTGTTTTATTTTATTGTTTCAAATGACCCATCTCGGAGATACCATCAACAAGCCACGAAAATAACATTTCTACACGGGTTTTTCGATGCTACTGTTTTATTATAATAATTGTTCAAAAAAATAAAAAATAATTTTTTTCGTTTACTTAAAAGATGTGTTTATTACATAAGATCCATTTTATCTCATAATTTTTAGCGAAAATCCTCGAAAAAAAATCGTGAAAATAGTCTATTTTTGAGGCGCCTAAAGTGAGAAGACGCCTTAATACTTATTAATATATAATATATCGAAGACACTCTAAATAATATTGAAGACTTTATACTTTTTGATTTGATTAATAATTTCTCTCTATCTGTAATTTTATTCGATTTTAACTTAAATTATTTGAGTTATATTTTGATGAAATTATATAAGTTGATATTATATAAAGCTATTGCTCCGCTGAGATACATTCGTTTAGCGAGTCAATCTTTGTCTGGATTTGAGAAAACTATAAATTCCAGAGAATTTCCGAGTACAGCACTCTTTGATTATATCCGGTTAGCGTTTCAGAGATTTAAAGTTCATCTCGTGCATAAATACCTTTAAAGGATTGAATTCACTCGAACACAATTTCTAGTTAGTAATGGAAGTGAGCATCCCAGGGGAACGGCACACTTTCCAGAGACCAGATAATATATTTTCCGCTGTAGTTGAAATTAAAAATCATTTAAATTAAATTCCTTGACGACTATATCCCCTCTAAAAAGTGGGTTGCTATAAAATTCCTTTTGAAATTTCACTATAACGCGGCATTAATGTCTCACTCGACCTCTCCACCGGTAGCCTTTGTGAAGGAATCGGAATCTTCCTTAAGGGATGTCCAACCTTTTACCTGGAATTAAATTTGTCCCTGATACTACTAATCCAATTTATACGATCTCGATATTCAATGCTAACTAAAACGAATTAATTATAACTGATGTTTTATTGATGATTTTAAGTGTTCAAAAGCTTTTTAAAATCTAAACTACAATGAATAAAAACGAGAAAGTGGTTAATATCTATTACAATAATTCATAGATTATTTTTACTTTTTTTTATTTAATAATTCTAAAATCCTGTATCTCAAGAAATATTTTCTGTGAAGATTGTCTATGTCCTCGAGAAGAATGAGTAAATACGAAAACCTTGCAATAGCCAACACTATGATTAATTTCAGTTAATGTCTTATTTTAATGCTGTGTTTTAAAGCGATGAACTTATGTTATATGAAATTGTGTTGCAAAAAATGTTGTTAACCTTTCCTTCAAAGTCTAGACATTTTGAGAGGCCCGTTTGTAAGGAGTCAGACGTTCGGTATTTCAAGAATCTTCTCCCTCCCTGACTAGAGAGCTGATCTTTGAAAGAAATTTATTGGAACTTCCCCCCCAGGGCCGGTTTCATTCCTTGTAAAATAGATCAAAACAAATCATCTCGGGGGTGTCCTTACCCACCGAATATGCTTTAGCAAAGAAACCCCCTAATCAGCGTTACTCATCGTCACAATTTTGAAAACCTTATTAAATATCTTTACAGTCAACGACTTCATGAAAATTAAATCTCTCAGATAATACTACGCGTGGAAATTCTGAATAATTCATGCCAATAACGAACCTATTTCATAATTTATTCAGCGGTAAAGAAAAGTACGTTTAATTTCAACTTCAGACTAATGCTACTTGATTTCTAAATACCGTACGAAGGGTTATAATTTGACCATCGATTTATTTAATAATTTACATGGAATGCTCAAATGTGGCATTATTTACTCGCGGCGTTTGTCTATAATCAGTACGCGTGGATGTTTGATTGAAAATATTCAAATAAATAATTGAATTCGTGTATAATTTCCATCGAATTCCCCGAGCCTCCCCTTTATGAGGGTGGATAAAATTTTATTCAGGTGAAAAAATGACTCTTCCTCGGGGGAGCCGAACTTACGACCCACGCACTGTATTGAGTATCTCAAAAACAGATAAAGCGAAAGTACTCCGGGAAAATGTCTAGAAAATAGGCAATATTTTTACTATTCCTAGTCCGAAAATCTTCCATTACAATAAACGCCTGGCGGAATTCCCTTGAACACTATACTTTTTACTTTAACGCTGCGTATATTGCATATATCAAGGCGCTAAATTATTTATACGGGATGAGAATACGGTTTTACAAGATTCATATCGCATAAGAGCCTTCTGTAATAACAGCTCGGATATAAATGATGCGTACGATTGTTGAATAATTAATAATCATGAGCGGATTGATAAATTCTACTTTTATAATTGTAATAAAACAAAATTATTTAAAATGCAGGGAAGTTTAAACAGATTTATTTATCAATTTATAAAAAGGACGCTTTTTAATATGAGGCATTAAAATGCGTTCATTTTCATATTTTAAGTGAATGGCATCATTCCGAGTCGTTTACCTTCGCCGCCTATTAACACGATTTGATTTACAGATCAACTGTACAAATTGCATAAAATCGGGCGCTCAAATTAATGCGATTATCAAGGAACGTTGGGATGCGGATTTAACGTGTTGCATACGAGGCTAGTTATTTGCTTCGACTACATCGCCCTGTACACGGTTAATGTTTACATATGCAAAGTTTGTGTGTACATTTGTAGTTTGGCATGCAAGGAACGCTTTCCAAACCATAACAATATTGCCATTTGCAATCATTCGTTTTGGTGATTTAGTCTAGTGATCTTAATTCCGAAAATCCTGCTAGTGCAACGGTGCTATAATTAATTTGACACGGATTGCCTTGATGTTAAATAGCTTTGTATTGATCAATCGCACTGTTGTATATGAATGAAATATCGTGCTATTCAATAACAATCAGCCAAGTGGAAGAAATTACTGAAAAATATTCGAACCTTTCGAATGTAATCAATGTTTGTTTTCTTTTACCTTAAAAAGAAAGCTACAATGCATTTAAAAGCAATAAGAATTGTTGTGTATGCTATTGTTTTTATAAATAAGATTGATCATATATATATATATAAATATATAATGATCCAAGAATAATATTCCTGAGTGCTAGCAATAATCTAAATGTATTATAGAAACTCAGTATTCTAAAAGTAGTTACTTATAATAATTTACTAATGCAATTTCATGTAACGGGTTTTTCATTGACAAAAAGTTATGTATTATATTACAACTAATTGTAGGAGCTAGGAATCTAGTAACTGGTAATGTTTTTGGTATAGGGGCTAGTAATGTTTTTGGGCGATTTCCTATAGCTGAATTTTGCTATATTTGTTGAGAATTGAATCATAAACAACGTAAAACTCAATAGGCTTGTGCTGTTTGCAGAAAAGCAGTTTGCAATGAGTACTCTGTAAGCAAAGCAATATAGAACATCTGCAACCAACAGCATAAACGTCTCAAGTGTGCCCTGTATACTTTCAATATTTATATTTTATTTAAAATTGTATGTATTTTCATACAAAAATATGTGAAGAAATTTGGATAAGTGAGCTATCATTAAAAGGTTTATAAATAATTTTTATGCAGAAAGCATAAAATGTATTTACTATAAATGTTTCATGTTTAATAATTTGTAGGTATCATGGATAAAAAGAAATGCAGGGAATATTTATATAAAAAAACGAGTACATGCAAAATGCATCCAGGTGCAACTCCAGTAACATGACGATTAGATTTGTCCAATTTTCCGCAATATTATTGATGCCGTACGCCTTTACAGGCAATTTGGTACACGAATCGATAGCGTAAATTGCATAAAATCAGGCGCACGTAAAATTTATGCTTCCTGTCGGATATTTCTCATTCGCTTATTCCTATAAAGCTGTCGTATATATTCAGCCGAATAAAAAGAATAATAATTCAACATATTATGGGGCGTAATAAAACGTAAGCCAACTCAGGTGGAAAAATGCTCACTCCGTGAGTCAAAGGAAATTCAGGCTTTCCCGACGTTCGCGCCGAAGCATCCCGACTGCGGCACAGGAGGTGACGCAATGGAAAATCCCGTCACCATAGCGACGAGGCTTCGCTGCCTTACACAATCGTTTCGGTTTCCATAGAGCCTTAATCTTGCGTCACAATCGCACTCTTTGCCATTCATGCTTCCGGCCTCAGCCTCGCCCGGGATTCGTCACTTTCCCGGAAAGTCATTCATTACCCCGTACCTGTTACTCATTATCTCTTCACAAATGAATAGGAAACACTTCGCACAATTGCCGTTTTCGAAGTCCTTTCAGGAGTATTTTCGACGGAAGATATTATTTTTATGGATATTATAAGCGCGAAAACGGAACAACTCATCATCCGAAAACGTCAAAGTTGAGATGGGAAACGACTGGTTAATTACATGAGTAATACTGAAATGAAGTCGACGTAACCTTTGTATGATTTTATGTCATTTTAACAATTAAAAGATGATTCTGAATTTGAATTATATCAAATTACTCTAAACAAATTAATATCTTAAAATGAACAAGTCTTGATATAGTGAGCTAGTACTCATAAAGGCTCGTCTTTAGATGCAGATTAATTATTTTTTTAAGCCATAACGACTAATTTAGGAGATCAAAAATATGAATTGTCCAATCATTTGTTTTAATTCAAGATTACCCTAATTTCTTATTTTTAAAAAAGCTAATTCTGAATATAGTTTAAAAGTGACTGATCTTTAACAATAATTTTTGTTGCTATGGATCTTCTTGTATGTAAAAAATGCATATACAACTTACAATACATAAAATACTAATAACTTTTTATCATTATAAATATTACCTATGGAGAATTTTTGATTAAGAATACGCATGAATATTTAATGCATCATAAAATTTTTCGAATTTATGATTTTTTCCCAAACATCATTTATCATAAATGAGATGCTAAGATGATAATTATTAGATAAGACAAGCAAATTTGTAAATTTTGCTTAGAATAATATGTAATATGTAAATAATTTATGTTTAGTCTTTTATGGGCATAGGGTCAATACAGCCTTATTCATAGTATTAAATTTCAAGTTTAATTTACGGCGCGATCCTCAATTTGCCGCTACTTTACTAAATTTATTTAAAGCTTAAATTATAATGTGAGCTCCATAAGATGAAATCTCTTAGGGAGTTAGTTACCTCTAGTGACACACATAAGAGTGTAGGTGAGCGTGAGAGCTTTTGAGTACTTGAGAGGTTTCAGACCTATGAAAACAGGGTGAAAGATCACAGGGCAGAGATGCTGCAAACAGTAATCCCTAAAGGTGAAACATAATCCGTCCTCTGCAAAGATACCATGGATGATATTTACGGAGGCTGTGTCGGACTAATGTGGCATATGCGAGCCTTCATCAAACCATTAACGCTCTACGTGATCAATTCCGAGCTTATTTCCGCTTTGAATTACCAGCAAAATATTGGAAACGTCTTCGACTTTACCATCTGCATCGCATTTTATCTTAATTGCTTGATAATTTGAGACATCGTCGGGAAAATTCTGAAATTTGTACCAAAATTTTCGATTAAATTCTGATCTGTCATATCAAGCTGAGATTATGGCAAGCGAACATTCAAATTCAATTACCTAATGGTTGAGCGAATTTGATTTTTCAATTTGGAATAAAAATTTTCTATTCGTGCAAAATTTGTGGATGAAAGACTTCGCCATAAAAACGTAAGCATAATTATTTTAATTTATTAAATGGCGAAAGTTCATCTTATTAATTCTCGAAGCGCTGAAAAGCTTCTTTCTAATTAAAAATTTCCTCTTGTTTGAACAATCTTCTGTTGCCAAGATTCCATAGGTAAACTTAATGGTCTGTATAAGTGAACATTCATTGCCGAAACTATTCTTCTGATGAGTTTGTCAAGGTTTCTGGCGTCTTCAATTAATCTTGCCAACAACAATACTCGATTAAGTTGCTAGATGAAGTTTGAATATTCTAAAGGTTAAATTGCTTATATAATCTCATTTCCAGGGAAAGTTAGCCTCCAATATTATTGCTTGTTTCTATGAAAATATTAATTTTCCCGAATAGGATACATAATACTATAAAAGCAATATAAATTTATCAGACAAACCAATGTTGATAAAAATGTTTAATAATTATATGGATAGCTTAAAGAATTTATATTCATCGGACAATTGCACTTTATTGAAACTGCCAAATCATTGATGAAATTCACAAGAAGCTCTACAAATCCAATAAATATAGGATCTAACATAAAAATGTATAACATAGTAATGCTGAAATAGTTATAGGTAAATGCAATTCAGATATTTTTCCGGCGCAACAAATGGCATTGAGACTTCTAAGACCTACTCAGATCATGATTTAATTTTTCTCGCGCTTTTTAGGGTATTAGAATAAATACATATACCGTTTAAACGTATTAAAAGATGCGATTACATTAGTGGTCTTATAACAACTTTGTTGCAGACATCGATTTGTTTTTTTTTTCAAGAACACTGTTGCGTAAAATCTGTGAAAATATATGCCATGGTCTTCATATTTACCAGAGCTGATCCCCATAAAATTGTCCAGTTACATTATCTTGGAGGTCAAAGCATCTGTTAAATAAAAACAGAAAGTGGACAGCTCGAAAGTGAATCTTCAATGAGAATGAAAGCATGTTCCGATGAACTTCATTGTTGTAGCGAGCGATTCATCAAGATCAAAGTATTGAACCGTAGGTGTTGATTAAAATAGTTATAATTTGCTTATTAAAAGATTTAAATTTATAGCAAAAATATTGCGTTATAAGTTAGCAATATTTGGTCTGATGTTTTGATGAAAATATTTTTTAAATACATACTTTTTATGATATTGCACAATATCAGGCCGATACAAATTAATCAACCGATATTGATTGCAAACTGACTGTAAATAGCGATTTAATCGTATATTTTTATTTATTTGAGGACAGTAATATCAAACTCATAATTGATTTTTTAATCTAATAAAGTATTTACTTTGGTATTATAATATTTATTCTTGTGAATATGAAATGATGCTCATATTCTATGAAGTCACCTCACATATCACTAACTGTAGTATATTGAAACTTAAATGTAGTTTTGATTCTATTGTAAAAAACGTTGTCTTTTTTGATTAATTTGAGAAAAGCTCTCTTTTGAAAACCCTCTCGGGCTTAAAAATATTTTCAAGGTTGTTTACAAATAAAGTTTTTTTGCCTGAAAGCTCTTGTCCTTCGGTCGGCCGGCGCTTAAAATTTATGCTCGTACTTAAATGAGGTGTTAATTTGTGCGATAATAAAATCGTAATTCCCTTTACAGACACCCGAGGGCTTCCAAAGCTCCGAAGCTCCCGAAAGCCCCCCGACGAAAGCAACACTCGCTGTACCAGGTCTTACTTTCTGATTGAGATAAGCCGAACAATGAGGCTTTGGCGCTATCAAACAGTACACGAGACAGGCTAAGCCTTCTTTTGAGCCCCGAAATCTCCCAAGCTACAAAGTCAATTTTTTGCAACCGAAAAAAAAACAAAATCTAAAACATAATGGAGATGTAAACGTGTTTGTGTTTTGAAAAATACTTAAATTACATTGAAAATTTTGTTAGTATTTCTAGTAGCACCCAGAATGGTTCATGTAAATTGTCGTTCTTCAATATGAATCCCATATTTATTTAACCCTTTCAGACCTGGCGTGCAAAATTGTAGACATAAATATATATTTTTTTCTATTCTCTTTATTATATAATACTTTAGACACATGGAATTTACAAAATCCATCGGATGAAAAAAATAATTCATGTTTGAAAGAGTTAATGTACACATTATTTAATAGAAATGAACACAGTATTATCTAAAATGTCGGATGTTATTTAATATAGGTCCTTTTTACTTTATGATAATTTTTTTTCAAAGTAAAAAAAAGACATTTAAAATATTTTTTTCCCATAGAAAGACGTACGTTAACATCGAAGTTAATCGCTCTAGAAATATGTTTTTACATCAAAGATATTTTAAATTTAAAATAATAAATATCTCTTGAACAAATACTGCTAGTCCACTTTTTCATCGAAGATCTCATTTATCAGATATGTCTTTATTATTTCAGATTCTTTATTTCGATACTTTTTATGTATTGTGCGTCTTTATCATTGCTTTGGGGCTCCTAAAGAGACGCTGCTCACTCCTACCCCTTCGTCCACGAGATTCAATATCTCTTTGTTTTCATTCATCCCTTATACTCCCTCACCTGAGCTTATTATACTCCTGACATTTTCCGGAAATTTATTTCCCTTCTTGAGAAAGTTTCCACGGCAAATCATACGTTCGCAACTTATTTAGCAATTCGATAGATATATTTTATTCAGGCTTTTCAATTACGCACAATTGGATCGATAAAAATACGGCACAGCAACCGTCGGGTCACTCGAAATCTTCGGTTTCGTTTCCTTTTCGGCACTGTATCCGGTAGATGTATCCTCTCGAGGATACGAATGACATTTCCAAAGGAAAACGTCAACATTGGACGAGGACAACTTCCTTAAGTGACATGAGTTATCAGCACATGTAAATAATATATTTTTTTCGAAGGAAAATCATATGTACGCTTCCAAATAAACATTTACTCATGAAAAATATTATTAAGTATATTTTCCATATTGCCATAGCATAATATAAATCCGAATTACAGACACCTTCAATAATTTCCCTTATATAATAGGAATGGTCCGTGGTGTTTTTAGTTTTGATAACATTGGAAGCCCCCGAACACATTTTGAACCTAACTGAGCACTGTCTCACATCAACTTACTTTCTGTTTGATGGAGCGATCTATAATATAAACATACCAGTGGTGCACCAAAGGGATCTCCTCTATCTCCGGCTATTGCTAACATTTTTATGACTGAATTTGAGGAAAAATATCTAGAAGAAGCCTCCCTAAAACCAAAAGTTTGACTGAAATATGTGGATGACACTCTCGTCATTTGGCCACACGGACAAGCTGAGCTTCTTAAATTCTTCACTTACTTCAACTCCAGAAATAAGAACATACAATTCACCATAGAAGAAAACAATAAAATCCCATTTCTGGATACATGTGTTATAAAAAATCCTGACGGATCTTTCAGTCACACAATCTTCAGAAAAAGCACATACATCATCAGATATCTTCATGCCACTTCTCACTACCATCCTAGGCAGATCAAATCTGTCATAAAAGCACTCATAGATAGAGCGTTCAGATTGACAGACAGCAGCCACGAGGAATAAGAAATAAAAAAGTAAGCCAAGTTCTTGCAAAATATGTATATTCTCTGAGTCAAATGAAGAACACCGATACGGAAAAACACATCGTTCTTCCTTACGTAAAAGACACGACCAATTTATTTTACGATGATAGCAACTAGTCCTAAATTTAGAAAAATCAAGTTACCGTTCAAATCCAAATGATGACGTTGATTGTAAAAATTGAAACGAATTTCAATTGAATTTATTCGAAACAGAATCCATCTATAATTTGAAGCACCGAATGACCATGAAAATGTAAGAGCCTATTCGGGTCATAATTTAGGCTGCTCCTTGCTCTTTTATTAAAATTTTGTAAATACACGTATGTACAAAAAAGTAAAAAATACTCCCCAGCTTTTAATGTAAATTTAAATATGTTTAATTCAATTTTCCTTATTTAGATGATGAATATGAAGATTTAGCCCATTACCGCAAAAATCATAGACCCTTTTTCGGTAAATACTGTTGAAGCATTGAGCATTTTCCAAGAAGTTTCGTTTGATGATCAAGATCAAATGATAAGTACCGGTCGTATTCATGAATTAATAAGGAACTGTGCCTATTTTAAAGATTTACTTGGCCATATATTTGCTTTGACCGATTAGGACAAGGTTGACAGCCATGCCCGCAATAAAATCGAAATACATTTCCGTAGCGAGTATCGGTAATACAGTAATGTTTTGTCAATATTTGCCGTGCTTTCATTTTTTTTTGGTATTTTTACGAGCAATCTGAGGGCCAAAAGCAAATACACCATGTTGAGCATGTAAAAAAAGTCGTTTTCCTATTGTGCTGGAAATACTTGGAAAAATTCGCTTCAGTTAAATGTTTTCAAATTGAATTGTATCAAAACGTTGTTTGAAGTAGGCTTTCGGGCAAGGAAAGATTGAAATAATGTATAAGCACGCAGTGTGTGCGAGTGTGTGTGCAGGCTCGTAAAATAAGGACGATCAAAATGAACCTGGTACATCCTTGCAGGGAGTACCTATGTAAATTAATTTCAGAAAATAAATTGATCAAATATTGACAGCTATTATTATCTAATGTAAAATTGCTTTATGCTCACACACACATTTCGATACGAAATAAAAATAAGTAAAATCAGCTATTTAACCTGAAAAATCAATTGACTCAGACTCCGTAAATATGTCGAAATAATCTGGCATTTTTTGACTCGCGAATCGATTATAGTATACGAGAGTATATTAAATGATCCCAATTTTTAAAAAAATATATTTATGCACTTCGTTGCATTAGCATAAAGTACTTTTTGCCGTGAAATGTGGCATAGAATTATTTAAATATTGTCAATTTGTAAAAAAAAAGTGGAGAGTAAAAAATGGAATTTTCCAATTAACAGAAATTATTAGTTGTAAATAATTATGCTATGCTTGTGCAAATTTATAAATTTGACTATTTGGAATTCTGCATCAGTAAAAAGTCGGATATGAACCAGACAACAATGAAATAAAACCAATAGCCAAATGACCACCGATAAAATTTCGAAATTCTTATGTAACTGCTTAATGTATAGTAGAAAGTAATTTTTTTTTTTTTTTTTTGGGGAATTTTTTTTGCAATAATTCCTTCTATAAGTCAAAGTAATCCAAATATTTTTTTAAAGGTTATATAATATATTTTTCATTGTAAAAAAATCAACATCCATGGTTTGTATAACTTTTATTGATGGTCGAAATATTTTATCATTTATTGGGACTCATATTAAAAAAAGCTCCAATTTTTTTTGCTTTAGTTCCGAAAATAATATTTCATTAACAAAATATCGATTAGCAATGGATGAAATAGACTAACGAGTATCAAATCATATTAGAAATAGTTAATTCATCAGTCATCTACCTGTTGTTTGTGTGTCCGTAAGAACGCTTTAACTTTAAAATAAAATACGCGTCAACCAGACCAATACGCGCCAACATGGTGCATTCGCTAAATGTCTCGTAAAACGTGTATATAAACAATGCTACGGTTTATAGGCAAATATTGTTACGTTTAAAACCAGTTTTTTTTATCATGAAAATCTGTTTTTGTATATAAAAATTAAATTTTCATTATCTAAGAATTTTGTACGAAAATATTGAATCGTTCAATTGACAGCACGCGCTTGTGCACTTGGCATTACGGCATGTTGGTTTAGATTAATTAACCCTTTAAAGTAAATTCCATTGATTCAGAAAGAGCATTCTTACACTTTGAGCTCGGTGACAGATAGAGACAGAAAATGTCTTGCACGTTGAGTTTGGAAAGAAACAAAGACGGAGAGAGTATCTTGCAGTTCGGAGACTGTGAATGAGAAACAGAGACGGAGAGAGTATGTTGCGTATATCGTACGATTGTATAGATCGTTAACTCAACGAATATTGTGTGCAATCGAGAATGATTATTTATTTATATACAAGCTTCATACACGCTGCGACGGTCTTGACAAATAACTGGATTTGTACGGATGATAAATGGCGGACATACAAATACAGTCATTAAAATTTGTGTGAATCGATTAAGTTGATCTTGTCTCTCGAATGTTATTGTCAAAACATAACTATCGATTATAGGAGGGATTATATGAGGAAAATGTCAGAAAGAAAAAATGGTGATTATAGCAGGGTCGACTGTATAACGTCTATGTTTATGATGATTTAAAAGTAAAGGTACCCCTACACGTCTTAACATTCTCAATATATATATATATATATATATATATACATATATTTCTGTCATAAAATATAGGTATAATTGATATAAATTGCTATCATCGAATAAGCTATTGTGAACAGAATGAGTATTTTGAAGTCGAAGCTCGATTATTTGTGTTATCTTGCGAACAGGAGTTTGTTTTGATAATCAAGATACTCGCATAATTCTTATCGTTGACCAATTTTGTTATTCCCCTTTGACTATTCTGGAGTGGCGCCATTAACCAAATATCACCGCTCCCTTGCAAAATCTACTCCTTCAGAAGTAAACTGGCAGGCTTGCACGATAACCCTGTCCTTTTATTTTCGTAACACATAAATAGGCAAAAATAGCTGAACAACAGAAAGCAGATACCATGCAAATTGAACATTAATAAATATGGAAGTGTTAAGGTTCGTTTATTGAGCTTGTTTCTTTATCAGCTTGTTACACGCTGCGGCGGAGCTGATAGAAAAGTGAATTTACATTTGAGCATAGCATGTATGTTCTCCGATGTGAAAGGGTTAACTGAGTCTGATTTTCTATGCTCAACAATTCAGAGCTTAGAGCTTTCGCTCAATCTATACTATTCATCAGATATTACAAGTTTTGATAAGCATGAAAAAAATAAGTCCTTTTTTGCAGCATGTCTAGAATGTATGCGATGTAGATGGAGAGAAAAACTGCCGGTTTACATTTAAGCCCATTTGCCTTTTGAAGATTCATTTTAAAAATTGTCCAAAATTTGCATCTTGCTCTTATTGTAGGAAAAAAAAAGAAATGTTATTTCTCCGAGTACATGCGACAACTATTTAATAGGTTCTCGAAAGCATCTGATTCTGGCAATGCTCTTAGTTATGTCTCAAGACGATCTCACTTACGCCGTTTCTCTAAAGTCGACGTCAATTGAATGCTAAATTACGCCACTAATTCTTAAGTGTCCATATCGGCTTGGAAAGTGTCCAAAAGCGGACGGAAATAGCGTTTCGTTTACAAAAATAATCGACTGCATGAATGAAATACGTACCTTACAAAAACCAAATAAATTGTTGTTCTTGAGCCTAAGCACATATCGCTCGAGGAATTATTATATTTATTTTAAATTGAGATAGATTTATATGTAAAACCATCGCTCCTTCTCGTTTCAATGTATCCAGCCCCGATGAAACGGCACTATCCACAACAAAACATTGCATCCACAACTCATTATGATCCGCTGATATTTTATGAAAGATTTTGTTATAATTCGCATTTTTAAACGAAATAAAATTACGTATGAACTTCGGGTAAAATTTTCATAAAAACACAGCATATGTGTTGATGATTCATAAAGAGTGAATATACTCATTGATGCATTGCGGGAAAATAATAAAAAAAATGTCATCTCCGTGATGTGTTTTTTGATTTGTTTTCCAAAAATAAATAAAATGAACAACATACAATATCCACGTCGTGCTTTGTGTTTGGCATGCGAAATTCTGATATTTTGTCATATTTTTAGGCAAATCACGAAGCATGGGATGTGTATGGGGCTAAATGGGCTAATGAGTGCCTTGTTTTTACTCACTCAAGCGCTTTCTGTAGCGATGCTGGAAATGTGTCGTCTCGCTGCAAAAACAATGGATGCTTGGATTTTGAATACCTCATGAATGTCACATTTCAGCACTGCACCAAATAAAGCCCATTATTTCGCGATACTTAAACGCGCCAAATCGCATTAGGATTTCGAAATAATTTCATAGACTTGAGCGTTTGAATCGAATCATTTTGGAACTTGGGTCGAATTGAGGAGGTTTTTTTTTGGAATATCTGAATCTCCCTGAAGCAACATTCCGTTCGATCCAATTAAACAGGAACGGCAAAGGGACTTTTTTCATTTCGATTTTAATTGCTTTATATAGAAAATTATACGGATTATTTAACTTTAATCTCTTTTGTTACAAATGTATTTCGCAAAGGTATTTTTTGCACGAAAATATTTCCTAAATTAATTTCCGATTTTGCTACAATCTTTAAATCTTTTAATTAATGAATGAGAAATATTTTTAGAATTAAAAATAGCACTCTAATTGATTCTATTTTGAAATAGAGCTCCATTCGGATAAGAGTTGAAGTATTTTTTTGTTCAATTCAGTATGAAAAATCAACAACCCACAAAGAAATAATACTTGAGTGGCTTTCAGCAAGCCATTTTATGGGTATATTACCAACCACTTTTACATGATTTTTCATAGCAAATATACGTTTTAAAAATGTGGTCGCCAACCACAGCTCGTGTAAATTTAAACTCAAGACGATTGAGTTACGAGTCCAACCGCTTAATTGCGGTACAATAATGACAGGCAATATTTCACCAACAATTCATCGATGTATTTTATGATTGAATATGTCAATATCTAATAAATTAAAGATAGAATAGAGGAGAGGAGAGAATCTATGAGTGAGTAGCGAAATTTTCAATATTTTTAAATGATAGTTTAATTATTGTAGCAAATTAAATCACTCGCTCGTGGACGCTCTTGAATTATTTTATCAATCGCTCAGTATTAATATTTTCAAATCCAGGAAATCAGGATAAACCTGGATTGAGGCGACCATTCGGAAATATTGATAAATTCGATCTCTCAAATTTGTTGGTATAGTGAAATTTTTTCCCATAATCTGGACCTTCATAGTAAGAATCCAGGATTTAAACCACCATAACAACACTTGGTATTTCCGGTAACGCCCTATTTATAACTCTAAAAATTAATTATAATAACAATGTACTCTAACAGTCCGAATGATTGTTCTTTTCATCGATCAATCGATCAAATTCATATTCATTGGCCCCTTTAAGAGGTAAGATACAAGAGTTGTGTCCGAATTCCAGTGATTCATTATTACACGTTGAGACATACAGAGAGTTTGGAGAGAATCAGAGACGAAGAAAACGTCTTGCAGGTCGGAGATTGTGAATGGGAGACAGAGACGGAGAGAGTGTCTTGCGTACATCGTACGATTATATATATTGATAGTTCTAATTTATCGACTAATATTAACCCAAACGAATCGATTTCAAGTGTATTATTTATGTTACGCGAAGAAATGAACGAATATCGTGTGCTATCGACGATGTTTATTTATTTATATACAAGCTTTATACACGCTGCGCAGTCCTGACAGATAAGTGGATTTATACGGACGATAAGTGGCGGACATACAAGTTTATGATGATTTATCTAAATTATGTATTTTTCATCGTACTAACATATATGGAAAATAAAATATACGAGGGAGATTCAAATATAACCCGGAATTTTGCTGTACAAATTCAATACTGATATATAAACTTACAAATGAAGCATCTTATTTTTCTAAATAGTTTTTTTACATTTTTCTACACTAATATAGAGATCCCGATGTGCTCTTCGTTAATCACGAATACTGCAAAATTGAGGGTCTCACGTGGGTCCATTTACTATCGGATCGCAGAAGATGTAAAATATAAGAAAAAAAGATGGTCAATTGAAGATAAAAAGTTGTTCGTCCTGGTTAATATCTTTATCTTACTCAGAGAGAGATCCCAGCTGCAAAATTACAGGAGAGTTGGTGGAAAGAGACCGCTGTTAATTAACATTGGCATTCACGCAAAAGACTGTATCCTACGCTATTGCTATCTTTATATTCTCAGATTTTTCATAAGATTATATAAATTTTGTTCAAATTTATGATTAAGTCTTTTGAAAAAAAATATTGAAGGGTTGATGGACAATGCTTTTCCTTTCTACAATGAATGAATGATTGTGGCGTATTAGAAGAAAATGTTTTATTTTTAGATTTTATGACTGTCCATATGTTATGTGGTCTATACCTGTATTTTATTTTCCTTGCGGATGTCCCAATGTGTGTAACTTAAGGACAAAAGTTTTCTCATAGCAAAGGCTCGAGAGCGATTTATAGCTTTCGTTGGACGATAAAGCACAGACACAAAGGTCAAATTTGCCATTGCCTTTGAATCTGGAGGACTCACCGCCATTTTTACGAGCACACAGGGCATTTAATCAATGATCAATAAATATTCCAAGTATGCTACAATTGTGCCTTAAAAATAAATAAAAAACGAATGAGCTCTTGGCCTAAATGCCAATAGTACCGCGAAAGTTGCTCAACGGACGCATTATGCAACCGCCGAAATTGCATTGTTGCACCAAGCATTCAAGGTCTGTCTCTTGTCAAAGAAATTCACCGTGACATCGAGCCACTTTTACTTTTTTCCGTTGCCATTGAATCGGCGAGATTTTATTGATTTCTTGTCGTCTTTTTTCCCTACCAAAGAAATCCAATACGTAATGTTCAGAGCGCTGTAAATGTTGACACACAGCAAACACGATCATCATTTGGAAGGATCGTGACAAAATATCATGGGAGGATTGACATACATAGGAAATAATAAATATCATCCAAAAACACCATAGGAAATATAAGGTAATTTAACCAATACTGATTCGAAATTATGACGGAAGTAAACATCTTCATTTCCATCTCAACCTTCAGGGTGTAACCGATACAATGACATAACAATTCTAGCTTAAATTTGTTTATCTTTGGGTAATCCAAACAAATATTGAATTACATAATGTAAGTCCTTTGTTTCTCATCAAAGGATTTAAATGTATTTCATTCGATTTAAAAATATTATTCGGTCCATGAAAAAAGTAACATGACAAACTGTTAAATTTTATATGGACTCATGACGTTTAATGGAAGAGGTGTTAAAATGGGAAAATGATGAGAAAATAATCTGAAAAGACATCTCTCTTACCTATAAACGTTAGGAAAAAACCGAGATTCAACCAATCGAGTAATGTTCACCGATTTGCTCGATTGAAGACTCCATTGTCGAGCTAATGGAAAATCGAACCACCGACCGTCTCCTTCAAGATACGGTACATCCCCCGGGACCCCCTTAATTCGGAAACACTCTGTTTAATCTCCCAGAATTAAAGTTCAATACTTGACATCAATAGATTTCATTGAACGCCAAAGAATCGTTATTTAATTTTGATAATTTAAGAAAGCAATCTGTTCAAGATGATGATTAAATCTGATGTAAGCTAATGAAATAATGATTTAATCTGAATATTATTATAACATAAAAATACGTATTCGTAATTGGAGCGCAACACATGTATATTGTTAATATGATAGCTCATATTTTACATAGTATAAGAACATGGCAGCATTACCTAAACGATTAAGTATTGGCACATTGGGTAATTTTCTGTAAACTATTTTAATCAAACTTATTTTAATTTCTCCATATTGATATAAACGATTAATGAGACGATTAACAAACTCATTAAAATCGCCAATGGCTGTCTAGTAACTTTATCCTAGTTATATCAAATTAATAAGGCAACTCTTTGAACAGCTTGAAAGTAGATTCCAGCAATTTACCATTATCGAACCCGTGGCTACATTTTTTATAAATCCTTTAACTACACAAGCAGACATTACTGAAACTATTGAATTTATAGCAACATTTCGCAAAAAATTTAGATTTTCAAAATTACATCACATTAAAGTCTTACGATATGGATGAAAACTGTTGTAAATTATAAATTTATTACGATCGCTTCTTGTGCGTGCACCTTTGTCAGTTGGGTGGTAACGCGCAGGAGGCGGGAGTCGAGAAGGAGTCGGCGGTTGACCTTGGCTGCGGGAGAACGTCCTTTCCGCAGCCAGATCCTTCACTCACGTGCTGAATAAAAAGTTACCTAGAGAGTCTTTTCGTCGACGCCCGCCCACTCTGTCCATCCGTCCGGCTGTACATGATCCGATAGAAGAACGGACCCGTGTGTTAGCGCGGCTAACCCAACGAGCGCGTGGGAGCAGGGAGCCACCCGAGGGACTCTGCCCCGAGAACGCCCCCACTCCCAACGTGCATACGAAGCAGAGGTGACCAATTTGTGTGTGTATTTTCTTAACCCTGACCCTGGTAGGACCCTGGACTTGTTGAATGATTTGTATTATATAACATGTAGCATATCATTGGAAAAGGTATACTCTAGAAAACTTTTTAAAACTAAACTAGTTTCGTCGATTTCGTTTAGAGAATTTAGAAGTTGTCATTTCTCATTCGTTTTTGCACATTTTTTGTGAATTTGGAAGCTCAGAACCAGTTTTCTTTAAACTAATTGCACAAAATGTTGATTTATTTACATCAAAAATATATTGCAAAATATAAAAACAGCTATTTCTTGCTATTACGACGACAGATTAAAAAAATATGACGATTTAAAGGGGATTTTTTTTTTCAAAATGGACATAGGGTCTGTGTGTGAAACATAAAGAATAAAACCCCCAATCAAAAAAAAAAAAAAAATTGTCTATGTGTAAAACACCCAGTATATGTACTTTCATATATTTTACAATATCAGATCATTTTAAAAAATAATAATATGTAATTCATACAAACAAGTAAGCATCAATCTAAATAAAATTTAAAAACCTGGAAAAATAGA
This sequence comes from Stenopsyche tienmushanensis, assembly GCA_008973525.1. Classification (NCBI taxonomy): domain Eukaryota; kingdom Metazoa; phylum Arthropoda; class Insecta; order Trichoptera; family Stenopsychidae; genus Stenopsyche; species Stenopsyche tienmushanensis. Next base: position 45,894 of record WACJ01000232.1, on the reverse strand, counting down.
TTTATGAACTCGATGAACTCGAACCAATGACCTCTCACAGTCCGGGTGTCTGCTGTATAATTCAACAGAAATAGATAGCAAATGGACGGTGAAAGGCCATTGGTTCGAGTTCAATTACAGTAAATTATTTTTTATAGATTGATGCCAATTCGTTATTATAGTTCTTATAATGCATTCCTATCAGTAAAATGAACATTGCCAATAATATATGAAAACCTATAAAAAAAAAATACAGATATGCTCATATTAATCAAGATATTTTTTTGGATTTTCTTTTATGATATATTATTTAATGGTTTAACCTACGATATCGTCTGAGACACGTGATAGTAAATCGTGGTCGAATAACCACGAATGAGGGCTGAGATACGTTCATCAATACAGACATAAAATATAGTTTGACGGGTGACCAACCTTGATGTTTATTAGGGCATGCACTTTTGGGATTTGAATTGTAGAAGACGGGGTTAATAAAAATATATTTATGCAAATTTTCAGGATTAAAGTGATAATACGATATTATTTAAGAGAAATTATATAGAAGATATGAATGATCACTTCTTGTAATCTGTCGATTTCTTTGTATACTTTAATTAGCTTTTATTACTTTGTGATTCGTTTATGATATTTACCTTGAAGAATGGATCTATCGATAGAAAAAATATAATTTGAAAATAACAAAGACAGAAATATATGCGTTATACTTTATTTTCCTATTCAATATCTGAACTATAGAAGTGTTTGCTAATCGAGTGCGTATTGTATTACAATCTATGCGACAAGGTCGGATCGAACAATATATATTCAAAGATTCTCCAACGCCATAGAATTTTATTTTTCCACAAAAAAACCCCCACGTTTTTCTTATCTTCGATTCTTCATAGAATTTATGCTCGATGTGGTTTATAAAAAGGCGTATCAGCACAGAAATATGTCGGCCAAAGTAGTTGACCTCTGCCAAATTCAAGCCCAGACTTATGGTGTACTAAAGAGGCGATTTACCTCTCGTAGCAATGAACGGACTTTTTAACCCCCAGACGCCGACCTCTTCACCCCATGATGACCTACGCACCCCTTTGCCTCATTAAATTCCTGTTTCCAACATGCTCAGAGATAGTTGGGCCACACTGTTTATAAAGGACTATCTTTAGTGTTCCATTTCTAGTCTCATTTCGGTGTAATTTGCATATTTCAGTCTTGCCTCAACCGTAATTGAATTTAAGTAGAAAAAGGTCTACACAAATTTAATGCGGATACATATATATATATTTCGTTGTTAGTATTTCTATTAAAAGTATTTCTCAAACACAAGTTTATATTATATACAATATTTAAGTGGATTTTAAGGGTCATAACCTTTCAAAATCGCAAGCCAATGTCTCTAACTTCAATTTCAAACAAACAAGGTGGATGACCACAGTTTAAGTACGTGAACTCCATGAAAAGCAAGAATGAATCTTCTATCTTATTATACTTTTGATAGAACAATATTTTTTAAGTGTTTTGCACGAAAGACCAAAATGCAAATAAGATTTATTATAAAAGTGTATACACGAAAAGCTATGGATTATGAACATAAGGAATCACAAAACATTTATAATATATATTTCAATTCAAATGAAATATTTATACAATTATTAATATGTGCTTTGGGGTGTAGTTTGTGGGAATGAAACCGAATGTGGAACCATTATTTTTCTTCAAGTGCCATATCTAATATCGGATGTAAGCGATCTCCATAGGAGATCTTACTGAGGAAAAGATTTTTCATGTGGTGGTTTCCTATTTGCCTTCCACGCGTAATAAAGTAAGGATAGGATAGGAATTAAAATGTATGTAGAAGAGGAGAAAATCAATTAATTATCATTATTTTACATGAGAATTTAATTATTGTTGCAAATTAAATCACTTACTCACCGGTATCCCTATACGCCTTTATTCCCTTTACACAATATTACTATATCCGATCTCCCAAATTTGTTGGTACGGTGATTTTTTTTCCAGGTGAAATTAAATTTCAGAGCTTTTAAAATACCAATGCTAATCTAAAATATGTTCTTCCCGCTGGAATTATCTGTGGTGTCTCGTACATGAATTTACATAATAACGACCCGATAGCAAACGGACCCGCGTGGCGTCGTCTATCGAAGAGAGTAAGCATGAGGTGGGATATCTGTTCCCATGTTATAGTACAAAAAATACGACGAACATATATAAGCATTATTAGTACATGCTGCAAGATTTCAGTGGATTTTTATTTATATATATATATATTTAGTTATAAAAGTAAAATAATATAACATTTTAATCTCATATCTATTGAATGTATTTAAGAGATGCAACAGAAAATCTATGAGCGTTTATTAGGTCCAAATAAGTTGAATTAGAGAATATAAATTATGGTTTTTTTTTGCAATAAAATATATTTCTCAAATGTAAAATACGCAATATTTTTAATTGTTAGTCTTTTAACGCCTCTTGTTAAGCATTTTTGATATTAAATTTGAAAATATTTAAGGATCAGGTAAAAAAATAAGTCCTTGATATTACCACACTAATATTATCTATGGATACTTAAGGAATGTTATTATAGAGTCAATTATATTGTCTTATAACAAATATCGATTTTTAAATCATGATTCGCAATGCCCATGGTTGAATGGACGACTTAATTAAGTATAATGCATAACGACAAAGCTTTGATTCTATGAATCCAATTTCACGCTCGCATACTCTGTGGTTTTCCAAAAACAATGAAGGCAAAAAAGTTGAACTTTTTCAAATAAGAAAGACAAAGGACCCTCCGGCCTTTATTATCTCAAATCTTTATAGAGTAGTTTCTGTGAAAGTTTTACACAAAGACGCTCCCTACGCATGAAAAGCCCTGCTAAGGGCACCCTTCCTATTCGACATATATATTTATTGAAAAAATACACGCAGCCTATGTGTTTTGGGGCTCTTTGTGCGTATAAAATATTGAAATTTCGAGGTTTGAATATTTGAGAAGTCGTCCTTTGGTTTGTTTGCGACATATCCAAAGCTACGCTTGTTACTACTCAGCCTACATAGAAAGCCTTTTTGCGCCCGCACGGTATTTGCTAAACTGCACATGAACGAAATTCTACCCACTGGTGTTTTTCATTGAAGGACATTAAAATAATTTATCAGCAGAAATGTCTGCAGTTGTGCGAAAATATGTAGAAAAAGACCGCCTTTTTAATTTGGATAGTGTAGGAAAACCGGATAAAAATGTTTTTGCGAACGGGCTAAAACTTTTTTATTACATAAATGATGAATGGACGCTACGAGCTTTAATATTTTTAAGTGCAGTTAAATTTATGCATTGAAATTGGCAAATTCTTCTTTTAAATGCCTTTAATTACAAATACAAGTTTAAAACATATAATATTTACTCTATTTATATGATATATTTTTATGGATATCATACGATGAATTCAAAATAAAACCATCAGGATCATTAGTAATGAATATTATTCATTATTATAATATTTGTAATACATTTACCCTGATGATCCGTGGGAGAATTCACAAATTAAGTTCTGAGGTTCCTAAATATAACTTATGTCGTAACGAATCAGATGCGTTGATATAATAGTTTATTGGGTATTAATTAGCTCAACAATTGAATATATGTGATCATGATGTAAATTTATCAAATAACGAGATTATGCTTATGTAGATCGGATCATATCACGTAGGTCGAAAGTGGATGGGAAATATTGATCTTGGATAAACATATACGAACGCTGCAGATTTCAAGTATGCTACATTATTAGTTTGCTGCCACACATTGTTTGAAGTTGAAGTACATCGTAAAAATGATCAGTTTGAAAATTGAGTGAGATTGAAGACAATGGCTAACAAATCTTTCGGATGGATCTTCAATACGAACCTAAGACAAAATAATAATCCATATACGTAAACAATATATCGTTACTAATGCTGAAGCACAATAAGAAAGATATGCATCAACTATTAGAACTAAACAGATACGGATAATATTGAAGATAATCCAAGGAAATTAGGAATATAATCTAAAAGAACCTTTTATGAACTTATACTCATACATTTCTTTATATGATCATTGTATTGTTTTTTTGTCTACAACATCGTTTGGTTATATTTCATACAATTTATCAACATATTATGTTCTTAAAGCAGTATAAAAATGTTATTTACTCCTTAATGAATAGACTCATAAGTGAGCAATGACTCCACGGTGATTAGGGCTTATCGATTTCCAAAAACCGGATTTGAAAACCCGGTTTAAAGGCAAAAATTGAGACCTTCGAAAAACGTGAATCGTTCACTTGACAGCACGTGCTCGTGCACTTGGCGTTACGACAAGTTGATTTAGGTAAGAAAAGGTTCTTCTCGGAAGATAGTTTTGAACCTTTCTCGGAATTAATTCTTATCTTTACAATAGGCTGCAAAATTCAAAAAATATATCGAAAAAATAGTATGTTTGCACTTGCATAAAAAAAATGGAATTATTAAAATGAGTGAAATCATATAAACCCTTAAAGAGGTGAGATACAGAGTTGTATCTGAATTCCAATGATTGAGAAAGAGCATTCTTTCGGAGACGAAGCATGTCTTGCATGTTAAGTTTAGAGAAAAACAGAGACAGAGAGAGTATTTTGCGTACATTTTACGATTGTATAGATCGTTATCTCAAATTTATCGACTACTGATATGTGAATGATATCGATTTCAAGTATATTATTTATGTTTACTTGAAGAAATTACCGAATATATTGTGCTATCGATATTGTTTATTTATTTATGTACAAGCTTCATACACGCTGCGACAGTCCTGACAGATAAGTGGGTTTGTACGGGTGATAAATGGCGGACATACTCAGACCCAATATTTAAAAACAATTAAAGAATATATTACCTTTTTTCAATTTCAAATAGCCGAACTTATACCTCTATCATTTACGGTCGATCTTTGACTGATTGGAAAACACAGCACACTTCTTTACGAGAAAATCAATAAAATATTCCAATTTTTAGAATTACTTCCAAGCGGCTCATTTCCGAGAAATTTACTAATTCTAAGAATTCCATACTATTAATTTCAGATAAATTTACTAATTCTAAGAATTCCACACTATTCATTTCCGAGAAATTTACTAATTCCTAGAATTCCTTCTATACGGCTTATTTCCGAGATTTTTTAAATATTTAATAATAACTGGAAAAACCATACATATATTATTATGGGATATTTAGCACATTTTTAATGATTTTGTTCATATTTAAAATATGAAAAATAATTAGTTTAAATTAAGCTATCTGCATGTTGAGGATCATATATTATTATTTAGGCCAATTTTATTAATAACAAAATATAAATGTTAACTTATTAACATTCTTCAATGTTCAAGTAATTTTAAAGTATTTTCTAAATAGTAATTTGTTTGATATTTCATCTTTTATATGAGTTAAATGTATGAGTCATTCAAATTAATTCGTTTTAACTCCATGAATTATGCAGAAGTTGCGGTCATTGTATTTCAACTATTTGTAAATACGAGAGCCTTCCCTTGAAATTCACCTTCCTTCCTTTTATCGGCGATCATCTGCGGCGAATTCACCGGTCAAAAATTCCAAAAATTTCTTTCATAGGAATTTCTGAGAATTCCCGAAATGTTTCCCGAGAGTAATTATGACACATCCTTGGAAGTTCGATTCGTCATATTCGGGAAACGCAATCAACAGCATTCCGTTTCGTCACGGGGATCCCCGACATGAAGTACGAGCACAATACCTCGTTTAACGTCAATTCTGCACGATTTGACATTCATTGTTTTGCTCCCCACATCTTTATTGGAATTCGGCGTCTGAGATTGAATTTCCATTACTTATTATAGCAAATAATATTCCGATTTGCGTCATTTCCGGAAATGTTAAGTCGATGCAGAGCGAAGTATCGATGTGCGGAACGAAGGTCGTATAAGAATTTTATAGTCTTCCTGAACCCGATATAAGTTCGAAGCGGTACGATGTCGTATTTTATTGCACTTTTACATTTTTTAAATATCTTATTTCACCGGGTATCATGCCAATTTGTTACCGTTTCGTCACTTGGAAGGCTTCCAACTCTTCCAAAATTTAAGAATTAAAATTCACGATCAGTGGCTACAAACTGAACTAAATTTATGATTTAATTTATACAGACTTTCTACAACTCAATGCTGATATCAAACGTAATTAATATTCATTCATATTAACCGTTACTAATGCCTTGATTCATTTTAATGATAGATGAATCAATGACGGAAGCAGGCACTCGAATGATGAAATTGACGTTATCACCATCTATGAATCCCATGGAGCAACCGTATATAGTTTTGATTAGATTACGCAAATGTAATATTTGTGCATATATATTGAAATCAAAAATACACAATGTCACTCAGTATTAGCACTTAACGAATCCAGCAGCCATGTACAACGTTATAGCCGAGTGTTAAAACAGTCATTCAATAATAAAGGTGACTTTGAGTACTTCAATTGATTATAATTAATCGAGGATCAGTTAAAAAATGATGAATTCGATGATGAGTTTTACTATTTTCGATCAATTATTTTCATGAAGTTGGCCTAAATGCCAACATCTGAATAAATATAATATATAATGAGACGATCAATAAATAACGTTTTAAATATAGGGAACAATCGAATAAATTTTGTTTCGGAAGGTCGTTTTTCGATACTTTTCACGGTTATAACGACATTTTAATTTGAAATTATTTTAATTACAAACTATCCATCGCTGTACGACAATATTTGTTGCGATTTTCGATGACTCAAAATCTCTTTTCTTCGGTAGTTTTCACAAAATGACGAATTTTCAAGTTTATTTTTTTTTTTAAATAGTTAAAAATTAAATTTTGACTTTATTCTGGTAGGAACAATAAAAGGTTATATAGAAAAAAATGTCACTAAAACAGTTATAACTACGTAAATAATAGGGATTTTGGAAATTTCTTTGGAGAAAGTATTCAACTCGTTCAGAAATCAATACAATTCTTTGACCAACGCATCCAGTATGGAACCAAGTATGGAACTGATTTTTAATAAGTTATTTGCTGTATTTGTGGGTCTAACTTATAGTTTAAGTCTGCTGTTTAAAAAATCTAATGAATTATCAAAGTAGTATTTAAGAGAATTTCATTAAGAGAAAACCTAAATATATAAATTAAAAAATATAAACTTAAATCTAAATCATTTCCAATGCTTCAATCAATTGGTTTTTTTTATTAACGGTTTATAAATATTAATTATAATATTAATACTCGTTATAACCGAGCTCCGCTAATTAAGTACGTACTCATATTTAATGCATGAATGCTCAAGCTATTTAAGTGATTATATAAATGAGCGTATTATAAGGTCTTCATAACGCGTTTGTATGCTTGAGTATTTAAGACTAACCCTTACATTTGGTAATGCATAAATAAACCACTAACTTTTTAGATTAGACGCTTCCTTTTCAATTTGAACATAGTTTTTAGACCATGATTTGGGCTTTATTAAACACAATAATTATTTAAATTTCTCATCGTACACTAATGAGTCACTAATTTATATTTTAAATGAGAAAATTTGTGCGAGACGGGCACCCTAATGGCGCAAATGGAAAAAAGTTCATTGAAAAACATAAACACCCTCACAAAATTAATATTTTTATCCCAGGGGATATTAAATTTTTGTCTTTTGCTCTAAAAGGCGCCTAAGAATTTTAATCAACCTTGTATGAAAAAATGCATGTAAAATGAGCACTCAAAGAAATTGCAATAAAGAGCGCGTCATATTCTTGAAATTTTCGTTTTATTTTTTCGACGTTGTATCATTTTTCATATGTACGTTATTAGGATAAGAGTTTTATCTACAACAGAGTGCAATTATGCATGTGTTCTAAGCTAAATAGGTCAAACGATTATTGCGATATCACTATAAAAATATTAATAGCGATGTCCGAATATTAAAAAATCCATATACATTTATTAACGCTATTTACTTTTCGTCAAAGAGAATAATTCAGTGTTACGGAAGTGAGAATATTTAACAAGGTTGACTATGGCTGGGCGGAATTTAATACTTTATGTGTTTATACTTTCAACTTTAATATTATTTAAATATAAGATATTAAACATACAAAGCATACGAACTTAAATTTTAGCGTGTTTGTTTTCAATCCTTTATCGTTTATTTAATGAAGATATTATTAAAGGGTTTTCGACATTAAGCCTGTAGTTTGAAATTAGCCATGTTAAATAGGACGAAAGCTTAATTAATATATGGCAGGCAATCGTGCTGATATATCTCTAACAATGGCCGTAAAAATGTATTTGGGAGAAAATAATCTGGATGATAATAATCCTAATTTGTAAAATCAAAATAACGCATGGAAGGTACAATAGTTTAGTTAAAAATTAGGAACGCCAAACTTTTGTAACTTAAATTTTAAGCATTTTCTAACATCATTATGAAATATTTGTATTCTATAAATCCGGATTTTAGACGGGATAATTGCTCTGAGTTTGGGGATGAATGTGTCGCTTGCAAAAACAAGGTAGTATGTATTTTGATACATAATAAATACTATACATAAAATTATGCTTAAAATATAATATAATATTATGTAGCATGGTATTTATTAAAACAACTCAAACATATATGAGGTGATTTTAGACAATAAGGACAATATGTTGAGACCCTTTTTACATTTTTTCCCCGCTTCCTGGTGTTCGAGAATTTGTTTCATTTTTTTGTAACAAAGAGTACAATTACTTCTAATAGATTTTCCCTGTGGATTTTTATGAATTTCTAAACTGTGCATTTTCCGACCACAACAGAAGATCAACACCATCAACTCTTACTAGATGTTTCCGGAATTTTCTGATTTGGAGTCCCAACCGAATATTAAATATTCGAATATATTTGCCCTTTTTTCAATATTCGTAAATTCGAATATTTATAAATATAACTTATTTCAAATCTTGGATGTATTTTGGTTTTCAAACTAGTCATCGGAGACTCGGGGAGAAACTTTCGTCTACTTATTTTAGTATCAATAACTACTTTTTTATTTGAATTTATCAACGAAGAAAACACTTCCAAGCGGCTCAATTTTAGTCTTCTAACAGTTTGTGTGGAACCCACTTGTCTAGCATTTTTATATTCCATCTTTCGACAGTATTTTTGCCCTTTTTGAATTATTCTTTCACAAATCGAACTTCTCTGAATGCTCAGTTAATATTTTCACCTGCTTTTACTGCATTGTGTTCCAATTTGAACTCGTATAAAAAACTAGTGGATTTTTTTTATTTTATTTATTTATTTTATTTTATTTTATTCGGAATACCAACAGCTGATAATACAAAGTAGAAAAATACAATAAACAACTCAAAGCTAATAAAAGATATTCGCCAATAGAAACGAAGTACAAAAAGAGAGAAAAAAAAAGAGAACAGTCACTAAATACATCTTTACAAAAATAATAATGATAATAATAATAATAACAATTAATAATGTTTAATAATAGCTATTTTTTGTTAAATAGCTGAAATTACTCAATATTGAAAGGCAATTAAAGAATATATTACCTTTTTCAATTTCAAATAGTCTAACTTATCTCTCAATCACGGTCGATCTTTGACTAATTGGAAAACACAGCACACTTCTTTACGAGAAAGTCAATATAATATTCCAATTTTTAGAATTACTTCCAAGCGGCTCATTTCCGAGAAATTTACTGATTCTGAGAATTCCACACAATTCATTTCCAAGAAAACCAGGGAAATGTTCTAATTTTCAGAATTTCTTCCATATGGCACATTTCCGAGAATTTTTTTAATTTTTAAAATTCCCTATTGCTAAATTCTTATAAAATCAGCAAAATGTTCCAATTCCATTATTTTCTAGGAATATGGAATTTTCATATTGTTGTTTCTTATAGCTTCCACGCGTAGTTATATTAGGAGAATAATTCTTAAAATAATAGATTTTTCATAAGATTCAGAAAGTCAGAATAAACATGGATTGAGACGATTGGTTAAAAATAATATTACTATTATTTTTTTTGCATAATCTAAATTTGAACACAAACGTTTATAATAAGAGTCAAATAATAGTAACCTACAATATCAACAATTCGTTATTTAATTTCACATTTTTTTATTTATTGATTATGATTTTTCCATAAATATATCAATAATCAACTGATTTTTAAATAAAAATTAGCATTTTAACCTTCGGCATTATTTGAATCATCATAGATTGACGTGTGTTTTATACCAGCAAATTAAATGAGGTACGTTCATAAAAAGTCATTATTGGGAGCAATTTAAAAATAAATTATCTATGCAGTCAATCATTTCATTTAACATGTTTGTAACGGGTATTAATATTTCATACAATTCCCCCATGCATACAATATCTGGTTTGGTCGTTAATTTTAATCGAATCTTTTTTTTTTATACGCCATATCAAATATGCATTCATATCAGAAATATTAAAACCCAAAGTGGAAATAATTAATAGACATTTGCATTTGCGGATTTATTTACCCGGAAAATTATGCTTATAAATTTTAATATATATAATATGTTCAATTATATAAATCATTCTTAATTGATACGTCCAAAATATGGACAAATAAATTTGAAGATGATCCTATATATGAGTGGGTATATTATTTTTAGTTTTAAAGCAGAAAATCAGACTTAACCTATATTAAAAAGCTTGTTCATAAAGATTAATACTTTCCATCTTATAAGCTTGCAAACTCGATCTTTATAATAAGAATCGAAGAATGCCACAATTGATCTTAGTAAACTAAATATCAACATACTAATATTTTTACATTGCTATGAACACTTGCAAATTTAATTGGCTTGGAACAACAAAGACTACCGTAAAATATGGTCTTCATTCTTATTTGTATGTGTTTTTCAAACCCACAAGTGCAAACATTAGACATATTATTATGGAAGAATTATAAAATACCCCATGTAGTTAAATACAAGAATACAAGCTTTAATAGCGAATATCAAATAGAAGGGATGCATTTTATTTTTATTGCATATACAAGAAAGCAAGGCAATTCTTAGGATTTTTTTTTTTGAAGAATATGGAAATATATTACCACAGATAAAACGATTTAGGCGATGTTATTTTTGGGTTATGTAGTGAAGAAACTCACCAATAAATGTTTTATTGGGCTTAAATAATTACGATTTGCATAAAAGGAATAAAACAATAAAATGAGGATGAAAATGTGCACTGAAACATCGACATATCATCGTTTATGTTGGCGATGAATCAGAATAACTTCAAATTCTTCAATGCGCAAATTTATAATATGGATTTATAAATATATAAAGAAATAGAAAGCTTATACAAAAATTATTTTGTTATTATTGTAAATTTAACATACATATTAGGTCAAATTAATTTTTTCCGATCCGTGACAAAACATAATAAAAAATCATAAAAATAATTTTATGGATATAAGTTATATCATCTTATGATGTATAGCCTCATTCAATTCCCACTGGAAAATTAATTGAAAGCCACTGGCAATCAAAATAAACATGTTAAATTGAAAAGAAAATCCGCCATTGACTTGGAACAGTAAGTGACCATAATAAAATGAGTACCCACTCCGATCATGATTTGAGCATCATGTTTTTTGACCAATGCGTTAAAATATTCGTTGATACCATGGGTGTATGCAGATCTTGGGCATTTTAACAAGAATTAATTAAGGCGTAATATTTACATTCAACGTATTAATATATAATATTGCGTACGTTGTATTATTCCTCTATTGATTAATTATATAAGCTTATTTTATAGTAGACATTTTATATCTTTATTGTCACTTATGGAATATCATTGTGTGGCTTTCAAGTAAAAAATAAGATGCTTGATGATACTTTCATCATGCTATGCCAAATGTATGTGTAAGCAAATCGAATAAAATAAATGATAAGTATCGATTCTGATGGCACATTTCCGTATTTTTACTGCAGCACATGCATTATTTTCATGTGGATATTTAGACGTTGGGGAATGGTGTGAAACCAACGGAACCGGAAGTATCAGTTTTCAGGATGCGCAGATGTCCTGTACGAGGCCTTCCGCTACGGAGCATCGGAGACTTCAATGGTTTCACATCCAATTTGCCATCGACATCTTAGGTAACATTTTCAATAAGAGTACGTGTCAAGTTAACTTGAGCGTTATAGTGCAGAAGGCTGTTTCCATGTTAGACTCAATCTCGATATGATAACGACTTTGCGTTTTTTCGCGCCCGCGTACACAACATAAAACAAAATATCCATCTCGTCGAAATGCCCGAATAATCGCCTTACAGAACGGCAAAATTGAGCCCTATTTCGAATCGGGAGAAGAAATGATTTGACTTGCGTCGAATATTTCCGAAAAGGATATACACGTCTCATGTGGCGGAAATCTAAAGGTGATGCGATGATAGAAAAGGGATAATTTGTAAAAAAAGCCTCGCAAAAAGGGAACACAGTGGAAAGCGAATAAATCGTTCTGTTGTGTGAGTATTGTACAACGACCTACGATTTACTGTTCACCTTAAACGATTGGAACGTGCTATATTACTTATTCGTATTCAATGTCACGTATACGTGACTACAAATGTATATTTGTAGAGTACACACAAAATTGCACGATAAAATTTCATTTTAAAACGGGGTATTTTTCTGAGAAATAGTGAGGAAGCTTTGTAGTCCTTAAATGCTTGCATGGATATCAAATAGCAGCTTTGCGGCCTTTGGGGTTAGTCAATTGAAATAATAAATAAATTGATCTACCGACACTCACAAAACTTTTTAAATGGTCTGCAAATATAATTAAAAAATATAATCATTGGAGTTGTTAGTTTCAATTGAGTTAAATTTGCCAACTACGATAAAATGTTATGAATATTGCGAGAAAAAAGTATTATAGAAGTCGGGCAGGGCCACTTTTAAATAACTGATTTACAATTTTAGATATTGATAGACTCTTACCTAAAATTTGGTTCAGGATATTTGTAATCGGGAATTTCTTGGATGTGAAAAATTAAATTTAACCATGCGTTGAAGATCATGGCAAACCATCATATAAAACGCTTTAACCCTTAAAAAAGTCTCTTATGGAGATTGCCTTCTTCCGATAAAAAAATTAAAATCCATTATCAGTTTATATATTTATTAATATAGACAAGCTATATTTAAACATGACATACACTCGATATTAAAACCTATTTTTTATATAAATATATGTAAAATCGAAAGCTTTGTTTATATTCAAATATTTAGCTTTAATTTAGCTCTTGATATAAAGCATTAGTTGCTGAATATTAGATATTGATGAAATGTTGAGGAAAAAATGTGGTGAAAACGGAAAATTTATATTGGGACGGTCTGTATGTGAAAATGACGAGCATGTAGAACCGCAATGCGCAGACTTGAGTATGCATGCCGTTAGGGAAACCGAAACGTCACCACGTACTCCGCCCGAGGGATACTTCAAGACTGTTGCACTTGTTCATATTTTATACAACATAATAAAAAGCCTAGAAATAGGAACAGACGCTCCGTAGAATGGTCCTTTGTTAGAGCTCCATGACCGGCATCAATAAAGAAGCCGTATTTATTCCATAGGAAACATTTCATTTGTCAGTCGAAGACATATTGTGTAGTGATTTATATTCAAATGATCGATGTACAGCATCCCACAGGAGTCACGACGGCTTGTCGCGATTTGTCATAATAAAATTATAAACGTTACAAATCGTTTTCGGCGCACGACGTGTCTTGAAAGTTTTAAACAGTCAAGTGATTGTTTCAAACTTTAAGCCTTAGGCTTAAAACCTGTGCTTTGGTTTTGTCTTCATTTACCTATTCAAAAAGAAGCACTATATATCAAAGTAAAGTCGGAGCTTTCATGAAACTTTGAGTAAAATAAAGAAAGTTATTACTTAAGTTTCTTTAGCGCATTGCAGTGGAAGTGGTAAGCATGGGATATAATATATGAGAATATTACATATTTTCAATTTTGCATCTCGAAACACTAATGGCCACTTTATTATTTAATGCGATTTCCGATAGAGGCTTATTCAAAGTTTGCTCGATAAAATTGCATAATAAAACAACCCATTCATGCATTCATACACACATCCAAATGCTCTTCAATCAAATTTAATTAAGTCAATAAATTCTACCAGATGTAAATTATTTAGTTGCACCTAAAAATATTCTTTTTAGTCTATTTAGTCTTATGGTGCACGGTGTCCATAGACTTATTATTGAGAATTCGCACTGCCTAATTATTTTTATATAATCTGATAAAATTAATTGTTATTTTAGCTAACATATATTTGTGTTTAGTACAATAGGTATATCAATTACCCGGGCAATAGGAAGTTGTTGATTTGAGTTCAACTAGCGAACGTATTTTTCTGGCTTCAAGTTTTCAGGTTGGATTGATGAGAATAATGTTCATGAAACCTCAAACACTTCGTAGGAGGACTATTCATGCTACTACAAAACTGCATTAATTTTAATTAATTAATTTTCAATCCAAACACATGGCCAAATTCTTTGAATTTTTTTAAATATATTTATTTAAAAATATTGTTTTTGCAATGACGATTATTTGCATATGACTGGCTCCCCAGGAAGTTCTTTAATAAACGCGCTCATCCTGTTTTTGAACTGTCAGCACTTTTCATTTTATTTATAAATTTTGTAAATATTACTATTATTGGACATATTTGCAATATTTTACAGTTATTTTTATATGAAAGAATATATTTTTGTCCTTTCCTATAAAAAATATTTTTAAATTCAAAATAATAATATAAATTTTCTAGAGAGGGTGTATTTGTAGAGCAAGCAATGCAGTTATTGCACATTCGATGCAGTCGTGTGGGAACACTCCACTGCATTCTTTTATTTGACCAAAACATTTACCCTCGATTTTTATACCAACAGAAGTCTGCAATGCAAATTTTTGCAGTATAATAATTTTCATTTAAAGCCCAAGCCGAAACAAAAAAAAACACATGTGCATGAACGTTACTCTGAAGTGGATTTTTAAAAACCAAAATTTACATATTGCCCGATATCAACTATGAATAAGTTGAGCACATACGTACACGTGAATAGGACACGTGTCTGTATAGAATCTATTATGTTGTCGTACAAAGCAGTTTCCGCAGATCCCTACTACTAACCGCAGGGCACTCTAAACGTATTGGATTACCTCCGCCAGATCATAATTTTATACGATGGAATATGGATGGAAGAGCTCTTCCGATAAGAGCTTCGATATTAATTACATATACCGAAATCAGATTTCTAAGAAACGATTTCATTCATTGTGTTCTGCTTCCGTTTAAATAATATTCAGTCACACTCTTTCGCGAATGTGAACTAAGTAATGAATCTATATTGACAAATCATCATAAATCCATAGCTAGTAGGTCATAGATTGTTAACATCATCAATTACGTAGCCATTTAGAATAATCAATCTTGCAATCCATTTTTGACGACTTTCATATTGGCGGAATTTGCTACAAGTGAATTTTGCTGTAATTTAGATTAGGCTTTCGATGTTTAGCTTGCTGATTCAATAAAGACGTTCGAGTTGTCAAAAAAAATCAAATTCTATAAAATTTATAATCAATATTGATATCAAATCATCCGGTAATGAGCTATCAAAGTCACCCATGATTGGAATAAAAGGACCAAGAATACACGTAGTCGATTTACATATCGTTTTAAGGAATTGCATTGGACTCTGTTTTATGATTATTTTCCCATTGATAACATGATTAATTTAAATTCTCTCGAAATCTAAAAAGTCCAGTAAAATGAAATAATTTACTATTTTACATTATCGGTATTAAATACTGATTTCTTCTTATGAAAGTTGCATTCAAATCTAGATTATAGAAAAATATTTATCGTGCCAAACAATTTTGATGATCGAAAATGTTAATATTTCCGATCAATCGTCTTCTATGATATAATCCCGATTACTGACGTGTGTGACTGTTTTTGCAGTAATGCTTTGAATATCATATAAAAACAATAATGATTTCGCTTCTCATTCAGAGATCCTCACTTAAAATAATCCTATTCGAACTCATAAAGATCACATGCAAGAAAGCAATGGGAAAGCATCAAATGAAAAATAGTTTCTCTTGAAAAGTCTTTCATGTAGATCCCTCACATCGCATAACAGATATGGCACCATAAGGGACGTTTTACCTTGTTTTACCTAAAAATGATCGATTTTTATGCGAAAATAATTAAATTTAGAATTTTAATATAATATCGTGTATAGCTTAAACTATGATTAAGAAGAAATATTAGAAAATAAAAATAAAATAGTGAACGATCGAAGAAAAGTGTATATTTTTATCAACATTTTTTGTAGTTTTTTTTGTTCATTAAATAAAAACTTTTGAATATTTTTGAATAATTGTAGTCTATACGATAAAAACATTTATTATATACGTGTCTACCGAATTTCTTAAAGAATGCTCATCTAGGGCGTGTGGGAGCACTTCCATGAGCTTGGAAAATGTAGTTTCGGGAAAAATGCGTTTAAAGTTGAGCCGAAGTTTACGCGAATAAAATTAAATGTTTAATAGTTACACCTAACCTGTTGGACCAGAAACATAGAGGATACTTTTTATTTCTTCAAAAAAGTATTCTTCAGCAGACCGCTTCAGTCTTCGGGTCAATCTTGCCTCTTTTGATGCTGCGGAATGTGCAGCGTCAGCTTTTTTCGCGCGCACCATATCCCTTTGTTTGACAATTATTTTTGCTTGCGGTCCAATTATGATGCCCATCATTTCTATTATAAGCAGTAGGAAGGTGATACCTTTGTTAAAAATACATGCGGCTATTAAATTTACCCGTTTGATAGTTTTTTTCGAACAAAAAATATGTTTTGGAGCCAAATGCCAGAGGCCAGCGCTAAAATTTTCGTTATTATTTTGGATATGTCCGCCCAAACAGCGTTGCAATAGATCATCTAACGACAGATCTGAACATATAGAACGAAGGAGTTTCTGAAGCTCATTTTCAAGTGGTTGTTTGTGTTTGAAACCATGTGATTTGAAGTATTTCGTATCCCCGTCGCCGATGTAGTTGGCATTATTTAACACCGTGAAGCTCCTCGTATCGTGTATTCATTTCGATAATACCATCGGCTTTCATTTTTCCAGCACTTGCATGTATGTTTTCTTATGTGGTCAGGTTGCTAATTTTTTCTGCAACTAAATTTTCTTATTTTAAGCATTTTGCACCTCGGTTTTAGCTTTGAAAATCATCCGTTGCTCTTCGAGTACAATCGTTCTGATGACGCTTCTTGAGATAGTTACTTTCATAATAGATATTTTACTAGGCAATTAAATAGTTTTGGTGAATATAGATAATACAAATTCCTAAAATTTTGAAAAAAAAAGACGCGATCCTAGCCCGTATCTGTTGCGGCTTATAGCGCTCTAAATTTCATATCTGCTCCAGCTTCTCTTTGTCGGCCTATAACTTTGCGAATTTTATTTATATCGACTTGAAATTTACTGAATATATTATTAAACATTGGTTCTTTCTAATGAAAAAAAATTTTTTTTAAAAGGTAGAAACGTCCCTAAAGAAGAAAAATATTTTTTATACTACATGTAATATTTATTAGAATCAAATTGAATATAAATGTTGAATTCTTAAAATAAATTATTCTTTGTCTTTATAAACGCTTGGTTTTCATCTGTTTGCGATATTGTGTCTAAAGTTTTAAATGCTTCTTTGTTATAATACAAAGCCGAGCGCTATGTCGACCAACAGGAACGTCCTGTTGGTCAACATGGCATTATCCCGGATCCTCTTTATTGCAACACCAACGCACAGATATTAATTAAAAGCAGCTTAATCATAATCTGATGTAGTGCAATGGATGCAGCTATATGTACTGTGCCACGGCGCCGTCGCATTATTGCATTGCGGTTATTCAGCAAACAAAAGGCTGCGAGGGCCGTGGAGCTTTAAAAAGCTGCAATATTATATTCGCATGCAAGGAAATAAGTATTTTTATTGAGAATTGTTTGCTCGTTATGAAATTCCGCACACGTTTCCGCAAATGCAAATGTATGAATTATAACGTGAGCTTATATACTTTGTTCAAACAATCTCACTTTATTTGAAAGCTCCATTAAGCAAAAAAAAAGCTCGCAGCTATATCCCCTCGCACAATCTTTCAATATTTTGCCTCAAAAACTTAACTTATAAACAAGCATACTTTATTTTTATAGAGTTAGATTCTGTTTAAATGAAAGTTCGTTCATGTATGTTTTAATTTGTAAATATCACGCCAACCGATAAAAAGTGTAAGAACAAACATACCAAATTGCATCGATTTAATAAAATGTAATAACCATTATTCAGCCTAATATTTATATTAATATATAAAAAGGTGCAATCAATCACGTCCCACACTTTTGGCAAATTTATGCATAAAAGAAAGAATGAGCTTTGCACGCTGCTATGGATCGTTTTTATACAAACTTTCAGATGAAATCACTTGGTGCTCCTTTTTCTATAACACTCTGTTAAATTTTCTATTAAATATACAGACATAAATTATTATTAAGCGTTATAGAGTTTACATAATCCTTTTTTAATACAACCTCATTGTTTGAATATTCAAATTGGATTATATTGCACTTAATGTCGATGTAACATAAATTTCTGAGATTTATTGCGGAAATTATTCACACCATGTTGCAAATTGAGTGAATTTAAAGCTCATGTTATTTTTTTTATCTATCGTGGTTGTTTTATTGCTTTTTCGTGGTTATGCTATTTTTGAATGAAAATTACATGATTTCAAGTTGAAATCAAATTGGCACTCAAAAAGCAGTGGTTCACAAGTATCTTTCGTTTTATGACCAACCTGACTGCATGTGTGGCTATTTCGCATTCCTGGTTTTAAGACTATCTATTAAAAGCCTTGTATTATAAATGTTTCATTACATTTTTATGATTTTAAGTGTTCATTACATCTTGTAAAAAAATGCTTTGAATTCATTTGCCATTAAAAATAAATTAAATATAATATAACTGTGTTAATCGAAAGCGCTCTTGGAAGATTTCTAGTAAATTGATTTTCTTTAAGCTAGCTTTATAATAGCTAAAATATACTCTAAAAATGTCCATAAAATAATAGTTAAAGTATATCAAGACATTGAAAAATATACATGAGTATTTTCATCACAAGTTGGAGGCACAAAGGAATATGGATGACTTAATATTTCCTCTCACACGGTTGGATTAGTTCTCTTCTTTACATGGTAATATGAACTCCACATAGCTCTTTGCATCTGCGGATATGGCTTAATGACACCATTAGCTATGACATAAATTTCCCATGAAATATTTCAATACCACTCAATACCATTGTCGTGGAGAATTTTCGTCTAACGAGTCGTCTATTAAATTATACCCATTTACGACAGCACAGAAAATCGATTTACATCCAATTAAACTATGAACACTTCCTGGAATATGTGCGCAATAATTTACTACGAAATATGGTATGTTTGATTTCAACAGAATATTCAAAGGCTATTAGCGGGAATTCTGCGAGTAGTTTTATTCCCGTTTCCCGCCGACAAAATTAATTATACTTCTGAGTCGGGTTATTTTCTTGAGTAAACCCTCTTTATATGGTGAACGGGATTAAATAAAGTTTTCTTGGTTATTTTAAGTTTTGCTAATTGCATTTCCGCACCGCTTAATAATTGCATTTTCGGAAGCGATTATATTAGAACGATTAATTTTAAATTATTTAATTTTCTCAAAAAAATCATTGGCTTACGCTCAATTTCTATACATTAAATTATAAAACATTAGAATATATAATACAATCAATGCCAATAATTTTGCAAATCTTCTTCTTAAGATATCCTATCCATTATAACGCATAGGTCATTTACATAGGAGATTTTTCTAGGGATATAGGATTTTCATGTGGTGGTTTTCCATTGGTTAGAACATATTGTCAAGTTAAAGTAAAATTATTTGTGCAGGAATTTCATTGAGGCGAGGTTCACTTATAGATATAAGTGAGTGGAAACCTTAACAATAATTTCTATTGTAAATGATATTCTGATTAAAATTGATGAGGAATAATTTAATGGTGGTATGGTAAAGCATAACTGATGGGGTTTCAAATTTGATAGGATCAATAATAGTACCATTGTAATTTTCAAGAAAGGTATTGTATTCCCAGACTTGTGTTATTAATATATACGTATATAATATAATGGTGTCTTTAAGATGTACGCGATTCATCTTTATATTAAATACTTTTTTAATTATGTTAAAACATTAGAAACAAGTTTCTGATCGCGTTTTTTGGCAGTTTTAATATGCAAAACTAAAGCTATTTTTTTTACTGCTATCCGATATTTTGAACCTCTTATCGGGTCCATATTCGCGAATATTATACATAAATAACTAGATTTACAAAATAAAATGATTACATTTTATCTTGTAAATCTAGTCTAAAGACAATGAGTATTCTTCTGCTAACTATTCAACGCTATTCTTTGTATGAAAGACATTAAGACTCTTTTTATTGTGCTATAGTAATATCGCGAAAGATTTTCACTGCTATTCAAACACGCCATGTTTTACGCCGCAAATGATGTATATTTTACGATGTTATTAAATTGAAAGGGTATAAACCAAACCCAAAAAAACAAAACTTATCCTATAGCTTCGTCTAATTTTATTTTTATGAACTCCTTTCATATTTTTTAACTTATTTTAAAAATGTGATTAAGATATCTTAAAGCTTGAATACAAATAGTGAGATAATACTTCCCAATTAAATTCGATAATTCATTCCAGAACATTTTAGCTGTGTGAAGACGTGCATTGTTACGTTGAAATATGACTTGTTTTCTATTGATCAAACTTGGATTTTTTTTAATTGTGTGATTTCATTGGATTTCATGAACATAATGAGTAAACAAAATAAATTTCCTTAGGTTTAAACTGGATTCAAGAGTTGAAACGGTCTTTAAGAATAGCCACTGTATTTTACGTATTAAATATCCAACTTTATCGATCGTTTTCTTTTATGTAGAATATCACAGTGCTGGTAATTCATTGCGTAGAGAACTAGATATATTATGTAAAATACTGGAGCTTTGTTCTGTATCTATACTTGAGCTTGAAGGTGAAATTTCATTATTTAAAGTCAGCATTGTGTACGACATACAAACATATTCAAGCTCAAATGGCAGATACTTTGAATTTATGAACACACATAAGATTCTAGATGTATATTTACACAGGAATGGGTCACTCATTCCTTTCATATTTTAGTAAGCACACTGTAATGAAGTGTGAATTTGTTTAATAAATATTATTCAACTGAGGGAATTAAACCCTGCGGTGTAAAATATTCGCTTGTATGAAATAATGCCAAGGGTTGTTCCGGGAAAGGTAAAAATGGTTTAAGATTCATCCCTTCTGCATTTTCTTTGCTTCCTTGCGTCGTTTTCACTTTATTTCCCCACTTGTTTTTGCCCTTATGTCACATATGTATGGTTGTCTTAAGCTTTTCCGGAGAGACACCCTATCTATTACGCTCCCATTATCCTAGAAGACGGAGCTTCAAAGCCTAGCCCCTATGACTTAATGTTTATTAGATAATAATAATTTTATTTTGAATCAAATTATATCGGTTTCGATAAATCAATTTTATTTATCGACAAATTAGCAAATGCATAAAATTGCAAGAAATGCTCTAACTTTCAATATAAATCTGTTTATGTCATTTATAATTTCGATATCATTTATTGGTTTATTTATCAAGCCATAAGCGAAAAGGGTATGTCTCATATTTTCACCCCCTTAAAAAATGTAACACATTTATCAACATTAGTATGAGCTCAAGTAGTCTTTCTTTGACTCTTTTAGAGGTCTTTTTGAATCCCAAGGGTGCAGTTCTATATATTCTCGACCCATCTTAACCTGGAGTATTTTATTATGAACGCTGATGCATCATGTCTATTAGAGTTACATCTAACGTATATTTGTATTGTTTATTGTATTTAATATCCAAAGAGGGAAACATACAAATGATCCAAATCAAATTTAATTTTAATTAATATCTGAGCAAACTGATTTATTGTTCTTCTTATCATCTCATATCAGTTATCAGGCGTAAAGTTTTCTACATATTTAATTAGGATGAGATAAGATTATTTAAATGTAGATTTTAAGATAGGACATGATTCATGAGAGAATGATACAGTTATCCTTATTTTTAAACTGCTTATAGGAAGCTCTGCTCGATTTCATGAATAAATATGAAATTCACTCTTTTAGGGCCGGAAAATCAAGATAAATTTAAACTACGACAATATTTTTAATTTCAGTCCGTTTTAAGATGGATATACTCGCACATCTTATCATAATCTTTATTTTTTCGTAGAGGGATTCCAGTTACGAGACAACAGTTGATGTCAGCCAAATGAACACATATTCCCGCGACTAAGACTATCGGTCGATTTTCCACGTACTCGGACATGCTATTACAATCTGGATTTGAATCGAAAACATTTGGTAATTTTTCATAAAGTTCTCTTTCGTTTGCGAGATTCGTTGTATAAATACATCATTTGAAATCCTGAAAAGCCTTCTGTTGACATATACGATTAAGCCGCAGTATTATTTAGAACATTAGAGGCCTGAGAGGATGGAATTAAGCAGGGTGACGTGCAAAACTTTCTTAATTAGTTTCGACATCTAGCTATAAGACTGTAGCTATGAGCAGTTTCCTTGTATATTAATGGCTGTTGATATCATGAATAGTAAAACTTGTATGTTGACCGCTTCTCTGGCAACGAAGCGGAGTTCTTTTATGCAGATAAATTATTAAGAATTGTACGACTTGGCAATACATTCAGTCTGCAGTGGAGTGCACACGGAGGATGCAGATGTGTTAAAATTAAAGGCAGTTCAAAAATTTAGAAGCCTCCCGGACGTAAATTCGCTACGGGGTCAAGTAAACAAAAGGTTTGGCACTACTCTTACAACTTATATGAATTTTACACGAGCTTTGCAAGAAACATTTGTCGAGAAAACTCTACACACGGATCTCATTCCAAATGCTTTTCCCGCAACGTACCGTTTCAACTCGGAACAATGAGTTTTGAAATGTACACTTCGGAATACGTTTTATTAATACGCTTCGGTCACTGTTGTTCTTATTCATGCAAGCATTAATTTACGTAAGCCTTGTGAATTAATTTGTTGCTGAAGGGTAGTTAAACCTAATCAAATTAGATGGGAATGGATCGATTACGTAATCAAACATAACTGCGTTAAAATTGACCGCTTTCTATACTCGGTTCAATTGGTGCTCGCGTGCATCTTCACTTAACCTTTTAACCTCATCAACCATATGTCAACCCTTGATTGACCCCTGCTTTGGGCATGGAGATGCTTTAAATATATATATATATATCTTCCCAATTTAATGTTGTATTCTTCAAATATTTATTTTATTCTATATAACATCATCAATAATTATTGATTAAGAAAGTACAATTCTAATTAAGAGTTATAATACAATGCCTGTATTTATTTTTTCAGAAGTAGTACATTTTCTACCAAAAATATTTGTATCGGAATTAGACAATTAAAATGATTCATAAAATATAAGAAATAAAATAATGACTAAATAACCTAAAACTGATACGTGTCAATCTATTATTCAGTTGTATTTAATTTTAGCTAAACTGTCTTCATTATTGAATCCATAGCAAGTACGTAAATACTTGTATTTGAAACATTAAGTATAATTATGAATATCAAATATTAGACATATTCTCGACAAACCAATATTTCTAAATACAAAAACTGTCTGTAATTGATCCATTGTCAGTATTATAGGCTATAGGCTATAATTTGTGTGGTTTTCTTAAAATATTTGTATGATGTTAGTATTATAATCGCTCTCTCTCATATTAAAATATGCTCTCTATTAAATATATCAATGTGATGACTTTGTAGTGTATTTTTTGTAAATTTAATGTCGAAATTATTTTGCTTATACCGCAGAATATCTTGTGCCAAATTCAGAGGTACACTGCGTCACATGTTAGTATCGAATGGGGTCAAATTAGACGAGCGTCGTCGATGGACGGTTAGGCAAATGGAATTGACTGGTGACCATAGGAGGTCACTCTGCCCGCACTCCAACATATGTTATTAATTAGTGACCTATGTGGTCACATTAGATCCACTTAAGGCCAAAATGAATTTGTGGACGTCACATCTGCGTTTAGGGAGTTCTGCTCCAGCAGATCGAATTGCGCTAAACGTATCGAGTTCATTTAAAATGGCGCTAAAACTACCGCATGGTTACGTCACGATTCATATTAAATCGGAAACGATTCTGGATGTAAATCGCAGCTGTAAAAACACGTACGTGTTCATACGAAAAGAATAAATCAAAATCCCTGAGTCCCTTTATGCGTACTGCTTACCCTTAAGATGTTAACTTTTTATATTACATTCCATATTTATGGATAAGGCGAATCACATCTCTCCGCATCCATTTTTCGCCATGGAAAATCCCTTAAGAACCCGAAGGGCAGATACCGTATCATCATGCGATACTTTCGTGCTTATTTATAGAAAGACATAAACAATCCCTGGATATTGCCTTAGATACCTGCCGGTCTAGTTGACGTGAAAATGCAGACTTCAAATGCAGCATTTCCACATAAACGCGACAATGGCATGACCCGTTTGCCAGAAACCGTATCGCTTCTTATTAAATTTACATTCAGATATGTTCCAAATTTAGAAAACATTTTGTTCATACAAATGTATTCACGTCATTTGAACAATAATATTTATAAGGGCGTTCAAAAAGCAATGCATCCAAATTCATAAAAAAATTAAAGATATTTATACAATTAGTTAAAAATATTCGAGATACGCCAAGCCTGGAAAGTCTTCTTCGAGATATCCTTTAGAGCCGATGTAACATGGGGTTGTATAGTTTCAATTGTATCCCAATGTTTCCCTTTCAGGTCTCTTTTTAAGCAAAGACAACAAAAAAGTCTGTAGAAATCAGATCAGGGCTTGTATAAAAGCTGGGGTACCAATAAAGTATGGGTCTTGATCAGGAAATCAGTTGACAACGAAGACGACTATCGTATCGTTCCAGAGTGTGAATACACTCATTGTTTCTCGTGTAAGAATATTTGATTGGACCTGAGACCGGAGCGAGATCGAACCGTTACTGGCACCATAGTGTGGATCGGGCCTAAAGGATGCGTTTTAAAATAAATACTCCCCTCAATCTAACTTAAAATAAAGTTATTTTACTATATATGACTAATTTAAGTTATTGAAATGCTTTCATAGTGTTTTTTTAATAGCGCTCAAAGCAAATCTTTTCAATATGTTCCCATCGTTTAAAATCACAAACTGAATTTAAATAACATTTGATCTATTATTTTGCAATTTCAAATAAGTTGAATTCGTAATAGAAACATATATATGGGTATTAGTACATTTTTCTATGTATCCATCAGCCCATTATTGATGTTACAATATTCGTATGTTGTTGAGCTTTTAATAGACGATAATGCCCCATTTGCCATATGAAGATGCCTCTTATGAAGCTTCATGTTCACATTATTTTTAGTAGAATTTGAAGTAGAGAGCTCATTACCATCAAACGCAATTGGTATGGTATGGTATTGCTCAACAGTAAGTACTTCAAATTTCGCATCAAACCACTAAAAATTTCAACGCCCCCTTAATGCAAATAAACGCCCATTTTAGTTTTAAGTCACGTCACATCCCTGAGAGATTATAACGACCCATAGGAGGACGTTGAAAATTCACTTAAAAATCACTGGAATAGTCTGATCATCTTGCGATATAAAGTTGAATTGGATTTCCTGAATTGATTTCCTGATTATATCGTTTTTATGTAATAGAATTTGTATAACTTGTTCGTTCTGCAAGAGATCCCTTTTATGGCACTAATTTTATGTTATAAGATTTTTGTGTATGTTTGAAGTGATTTGTCAGAAACATATTTACTGTTCTGAATTTGGTTTACAAGAAATGCTCAAGTCGACAGTGATCAGAAGTCTAAGTGCAGTCGCAAGACATTAAAGGGAAACTCTGGACTGATTTAAGGAATGAAATGAATTGAGGTGTGATTGAAGTGAAATCTGAAATATATCTGTAGGACTTTTTATGCAAGGAATGTATAGGAAGAGAATCGGAGAGAGTATCGGAATACGGTCTATAAAAGACACGAGGATAAACAAAAATGACACTATGCAGA
Organism: Stenopsyche tienmushanensis; assembly: GCA_008973525.1. Classification (NCBI taxonomy): domain Eukaryota; kingdom Metazoa; phylum Arthropoda; class Insecta; order Trichoptera; family Stenopsychidae; genus Stenopsyche; species Stenopsyche tienmushanensis. The sequence continues at coordinate 19,432 of WACJ01000232.1, read as the reverse complement.
TATCATTTTCAATGTTGATCAATGCGCCGATTCAAACAATATGAATGGATTGAAAAGAAATACTCTCTAGACGAAATTAGAGTAGGTCACATACAAATTACATTTAAAAGATGAAACCTATGATCTTAATAACGTACATTTCAATGACAAATGGATCAATTTCTATGACTTGATGAATCAGAATTTAAGTATATAACATGGTAATAGTGAAAGACATTGATAATGAAAAAACAGTTTTTAAACAGTATTGACATGGATTTTAAATCCTACAAAGTGAGCTATTGATGATTAAGAACTATTTTTAAAAAGCGATTTATAGATCAAAATGTAAACGAGATCAAAGTACATGGGGTAAATTAGAAAACTCAATTATATTGAATTTTTGGGTGGTTTGACTTTAATTATATTTATCGCAGCTAAATAAAGGTACGAATTGGTAAATATTTAACTTTAAAGGACTTAAGTCGTTTTGATAATATAAAATTAGCTAGAAGCCGGTGAATCTGAGGCCACAAATGACTCTTTTAGAGTGCTTACTGAATAAATAAAAGATACTTCAAGCTGCCTACGTATATTATCCTTTATTTTAAAAAGGTTTCTGGGGTTTTCGCCTTCAATTTCTATAAAATTCGGGACTCGATACAAAATTATTCCGGGATGTATTCAACGGTAGCGTGGCCGAGCGGTCTAAGGCGCTGGTTTAAGGCACCAGTCTCTTCGGAGGCGTGGGTTCGAATCCCACCGCTGCCAAACTCTCTTATTATTATATTTTTTCGGTTTCCTTGTATATATTGACTTTCTTTGAAGTTGATTTTCAATTATACTTTAATCCTCTTTCGGGATGTGCGAATTTTGATAATTTACTTATTTAAAAAGTCATCATTGATAGACGTGTATTTCTTATGCACACATTACCTGCAGAGTTTCAAATAAATTATTCAGACCACAATAATTTGCTTGGTTTGATAGTCCCCGTCGTGGAATACAAACCTCGTATAACACGTATTTGTATTACACGAAGTTTTTGTGGAACCATATTACCGTGTTATATGTGGCCAAGGTGTATTATCTCATTCCCAAGTATGTACACAATTATGTTAACCCGCTCATTTCATTATTTGAAAACAGGGGTGGCTAAGTAATTTATAAACATGAAAGTATTTTTTTTTTGGTTCATTTATAATACAAAACTATTAATAATTGGCGACACTACCAATGGGAGATAATTTATTTAGTCACAAAGCTAATAAAAGCAAGCTAATTGTATTGCCGGGACAGTAGCTAAAAGAAAACAATCCCCTTAAGGGACGTTTAGCCTTGGACCTAATTTTTTATACACTCCGAACAACACGTAATTCTGTAAGTAAGTAATAATCACGAAAAATAAATTAAATATAAAAGCATACAACGCGATCGTAAAACTAATTTAAAGACGAGTTCTGCCCGGCGAAAAATGGTTATTGCGTGTTGATGTGCCACATAGGCGTGCATATTTTTTCCGTGAACCATCTAATGAACACGTGAGTGCTCGACTAAATTTAAAAAAAGGGGAAATCGGCCCAAACTACAGCTTAAGGCCGATTGCTTAATCTCGTGGAAAATTCGCAAAGAGCTCCGCTGAAAACGAGAGCATAATAAATACTTCAGTGCCACGCACTAAGTAATGAAAATATATAGTACTCAACCCAAGCGCCATGCTTACATATTTATATAAACTGTACATAATTAGTTTTCATCAAGGCTTATTTTTAATTTGCATTCTTATTTCAAGTCACGTAGCAATTTGAAAAAATCTTGTTGTCGTTTAGCAAAGAAAAACATGACGCAAAATCATTCGAGAAAATGTCAAACTGTGTGTTTTTGACATCTGATCATAGCAAGCAGGGATTGGTACATATTATGAATTAATATTTTAAAAATAAGCATAGAATAAGGTAGATAATACTTATACAAATTTTGATATACGTAAATAGGTTTACTACATCAAATAGTATATTTCTAATATCTTCTAAGTATGCAAAATACCTTTAACTATGTACAAAACTGTATTCAATTATAGTGAAAAGATGAGACATTGGAATTCACAATTAAAGACAAGTGATTGCATTTTTTTTATTATATGTAATCTCGACTTATGAGATGGATCTTGGAATCAAATTTAATTCTCAAGGAAATTTGGAGAGGATTGAACAACATTCAATCTTAGGAATAAAGAATGCAAATTTAAATGGATCATGGAGAGATCTTTCCCCGCAGATTGTTCCTGTTAATCAAGCTACAATGGAGCCTCTTGAACAAATTTCGAACAAAATTGTTGAATTTAGGATGCAATTAGTCCTGGAAATTAACGCAACAGACGCTGAGAAAGAAATTTCTCAACACTCTGAGAAATTTTCCAACGATGGATGTACATTTTCCATGCTAACAACATTAATCAATAAATACATTTTCAGTAAAAGATAGTAATGAATTTTGATCTAAAATTTTTGGGAATCTCTTGAATGAGATAATTTTGCAAGATTTTATATAAATTTAATTAAAATTTTTCATTCATTGAAAATTAATAAAAAAATCATCGCATGAAAATATAATATTTGACAAAATCACACAAAAATGATATCCAATTTCAAACTTAAGTAGAAATAAATAATGGTAATATAAATTGTTATTGGTAAGTAGGAATCAAAAATTAGAATGGTATCTAAATAATCCTTACAGGATAAACATTCTGGTGAAGAAGACGTTAACTCAGATCCAATTCTAACTATTATATAAACGCAATGTTAGCAACTAGTAAAACTAGCAAAATTATATGATAATAATGCAAACAAATGCGAAGAAGCTAATAATCTAATAAAATTAAGAATTTTACTTTGAAATGATGTCCAAGTCTGGTAATTTTAGCTGAGATTGAGTGGAACCGTATTTACTCAAAATTGTGTCTTCAAATCAAAAGATCCATTTTAAATTTGAACAAAAATGTCTCACTTTAGAAAAATAATATAATGTGAGTGAAAAAGTTTGGGGATAGTTTTATATGATTTTTTTATTCAGTGCTTTCAATTTGAAAGGAATTACCTCCGAAAAAATGAGGCTTTTGAAACTTTATCAGACTGTGATATTTCAGTCAATTTTCTGGAGATTTTTCCGAAAATTAAATTTAAGATATATTTACCGAAATAGGAGTGCTTCGAAAACTGGGCGTCGGGGGGGGGGGGGACTTTGAGGGGACGGTGAAAGAGAGTGACGTTTAAATGTACGTGTTTCCGAATATATTAAAATAAAAAGAAAACGTGAAAATAAGGACGCGAGCCTAGCAAATTGCGCTTGTCGACATTTTCACTGAAAAAATACAATTCTTGCTTTACGGCAGCTGGATAATCAGAAATATTGCTTCATTATGCGAGCACAAGACGTAGACGGGGATCATTCTTTTATTTTTTATGTCAAAATGAATTTAGCGCCCCCCTTATGATACAGCAAAGCTTAAATACAATCTAAATGTATCCGTGTATTAAAAATAAATATTTTGATTTTGCTTGGTAGTTTAAAAATAACAAGTCTTGACTATGAATGAACAGCACAGAAACTCTTATTAAGCAAATACTTCAAATCGAGGGTAGGTGCCTTTTCAAGTGACCCTTAGTTGAATGACATGTTTTAAAAAATATTTTTGTAGTGCTCTTCTTTTAAATTTTGAATCTATCTACCTGAATTTGTACTTATCATAATCACAAAATGCTTCAGTTTTTTTAAACAAAACAAAAAATATAGATCTTTTCATTAAAATAATCTAATATTGAAATGCTTTTATATAAAACTGGGTCTTTGAAGTGTTTAATTCATACATACCATTAAGTATTTCCATATGAAATGTCCGATTTTTAAACAAAATTAATCAAATACTCTATGGTATCTAATGTAGAGCTTTCGTTTATCTTAATCATAATATGTCACCGTCTTGGCCTTGAGAGGTTTTAATAAATTCTGACAAATATTTTCGCTGCTTAACCAACTTCAACTGACTTTTTTATGAAAGCGTAATTTAATTTGTGTTGATAAATGAATACAATAGAAGAAAATGGTAAATTAAAGATACAATGCAAAAGTTTAGGTTCATTTTAAAAATATATTATATTGACCAAAGATTGACCTAGTTAAGTGTCATTTATTATTTATTCTCCTTTTTTTTAAGATGCAATATTCACCATCAGATGTTAGCAATTTTCATCTTCGATTGTTTTGCAAATGAAGAATTTTCACGAGGGGCATTTCCAACGTCCGCTACATATTGTTAAATTAAATATAGATAAAATTATTATAAAAAAAAACGTTTTCAGAATCAAAAAATCATATTAACCCTGAATAGTAATGGTCGATTGGAAATATTTATACTTAGTCTTACCAATTCATCGGTTTGGTGATTTTTCTCCATTGTCTATATTTAAACCTGAATATTTAGAATTCAGGAACTCATTGCGTAATCTTATCACAGAAACCTCGAAATAATACAATAAATATTGCTTTTCAAGTTGCCTTTCTTTCGCTTGAATCGCATATTTTACAATTGATTGATCGAAGTCAGCATAAATAATTCTCGCTCACCATATTCATTTGAACTGAACTAATCGTTTTCCATTTTTTTCTGTAACTTTGATAGCTATATATAAAATAGATGTATGATAACTAATGTAAATTTTTAAGTTTAGCTTACGGAATAATACCTTTTCAATTATCGAGTTATTTCTTTGTTATACTTATGAAGCTCATATGTTAGCTAACTCTACTTAACATATATGAGTATATACAGTTTATTAATTAAAAAATAGATTTTTCCTAAAATAAAACAGTTGTGGACTTGTTATGTATTCATTATATAGGTAAGTACAGATTGTTGGTATAACAACACAATACAGTGTACGAGTATACAGCAGCTTCGGAGAGTGAGTTTACTTGTCGAGTAATATCGTTGTCATGTTGAAGGCAGAGCTTTTTTCATTAGAGACATTTTCCGAAATATTCGTCGTTTTTGGAGTATTCGTTAGCAACTCTTCGTCCCAAATTTGCCACTATTGTATCCAGCTTGACCCTAAAGCCTCCGCGTTATTTGGTCACGTAGAGCCTTTTATTATCACGGCTCGCTTCGGTGCAAAATGACCGAGGAGGACACGTCAGGATCGGTATGTCACACCAGCGGAAATGTGTGGAAAGAGGCGTAATGACATTTAGCTTCCGCGTCGAGACTTTATGATCTCTCTCCGAGGACACGCCGTAAAAGCTTATGTACAAAACACGCTTTGAAAACAAATTGTACTATTCTCGCTTTATATTACGTCTGCATTTTTAATGTTCGAGGAAATTCAAATCATTTTTATTTGGCGCCATCGCCGGAATACAAATGCGCGCGTTTATTTCGGGGGAATTCAATGAAATGAGGGTGAAACAGGGTGCATCGCAAATATTGATCATGATTAGATTTTATATGAATTATTTGCATGTTCTTAGCTGTGTGAGCATGGGAAACGAGAATTTGGGCCAGAGTGTGTCTGACATGTAAACTGCTTGTCGAGCAGGGTGAGGTGCTTTCAACCCATTCCACTCGAAAGAAACGTATTTGAATGTAAAGAGCTTTCAATGTGCACTGATCTATTTCAATCTTGAAAACAAGAAGAGCCATCAAAAGCTTTTATATGCAGATCAAAGTGAAAGACGACTAATCATAGATATGATCAACGTAAAACATATCTCGTTGATTGCAATTGATGCTGCCTGGAAAAATATTTGCATTTATATTACGAGTATATTCTTCCATATGCAGGAAATATTTAATTATTGAAAAAATATTTAAGCAATCTTCCAATATTTGACGTAAAATTTTAACATTTGTGAACTTTAATGTACCTCAGATGATAAGTAGAAATCTAGAGAATATATGCATGCGGTACGCTAGGAAGATAGTTGGTGCGGGTGGTGGCAGTATTACAGTTAAAATTTCGTTACAATATGCAATATTAATTATCGTTATTAAATATCGAAACACACATTTGTAAATGGAAATGGTATGTGGTTCTATGTATTCCAGAAAGCTTTTTTAAGCTAAATTATTCATTATTTTTCAAAAAAAAAACCCCAGGCTTTAAAAGCCGCCCATACTTTATATCGAAATGACCAGGAAAATGCTCTTCTATAAGCTTATTCAGGCAATTCGCAGAGTCAGAAATCATCAAATATTAGATAAAGTGGAAAGAAATGTCATTTTTTTGGTTGCGTCTTTTCCGTCAGTTTACCTCGGGTTGCTGTCGAGTGAATATATCAAAGTTGATGTCATTTTGAAGCTTTGTTGTTTGTCTTACTTTTTCACATATTTTTATATTTTTTTAGCCATAGTGAAAATGTCCAAGCCAGAAATTGATGAGACCCATTTGCGATCTTGTTTACTGTTTTTATTCAATAAAGGATTAAAAGCAAAATAAGCTACCCAAATCATATATGACACATATGGCAACATATTGAATATTCGAAAATGCCATAAATTATTCAAAAAATTAAAAAGTGGCGACAGAGATTTCAAAAATCAAATTTAAAAAAAAACTAAAATCAGGATGACTTTCGTAGAATCTGATCCTCGAAAAATAATAAAGGAATTATTGCTAGACATCGGTTGTTCGAATTTGGGTACCGCACGAGTTGTCATTAACGGTCTTGGAACAACAGATAACCATTTGTTCATCGCTATTGTCCAGGTATGAAATCGATCCATTTTTAAAAAGGATCGTTGCTGAGGATGGGAAGTGGGTCCTCTACAACAGTCCGAGAAGGAAAAAACAATAGCTTTCTTCAAATCAAGTACATGTTTCTACCCCTCGACCGTCATTATTCTTGAAAAGGGTTCTCCTTTGTGTTTGGTGGGATTTTTTGGCGTAATTCACTACGAATTATTAAAACCTGGCCAAACTGTCACAGCAGAGCCATACTGTGCACAATTAGATAGGTTAAAAGCGGAAATGCTCAAGAGCGATCAGTGCTAGTTAACAACCAAATAAGAATATTACAGCATGATAATGCAAGACCACACACAGCAAGGATTATGCAGAACAATATAAGGGAGCTGGATTTGGAAGTGCTGCAACATACTCCACCTTCAGACTGTCATCTTTTCAAGTCATTAGAACATTCGCTTCACAATTATAAATTCACTTTTGTGGAACAAGTGAAAAATCATTTGGATTCTTACTTTAGTGGAAACCGGCCGAATTTTACGAAAAAAGCATTAAAAAGCTACCTAATTTGTGGAGGGCGATTATAAATAACAATGCAAATTATTTAATTGAGTGATATTGTACAGTTTTTATTAAAATATTTTTTTTCTCCAAATAATAAAAAAATGACATTTCTTTCCGCTTTACCTAATATTTGAGAGATATGTATGGATACAATTCCCTTTTATTAATAAGAATTGAAGAGACCCACCCAGAAGAGACAATTCTACAATTGACTTTGTGAAAATAGATAGCAAATTGTTTATCATTAATAAAAAAAATTAATTGAATTTTATATTTTATTATAATTATAAGAAAAATCCTTTTTTACAAATTTATAGAAAATTAATTAAAAAGATGTGAAAGTGATGTATTATATTTTTGCAATTTTCAAGATGAATTTTAAAAATTAATGCCAAATAAAAAGCATTTTATTCATACATCAGTAATGCTTGGGACATATTTACGCTTCTGTTGTCTTCTAACTGACCCTCGTTCAGAAAATAAATCTTTAGGTAGAAGAAAACAACATATCCCTAACGAGCGATTTCCGATTAGCACTGTCCAACCCTTGGGTTTATTCAGCTATCTATTGTACTTCTTCGACGCAGGTTATAAGATAAGACCTCGAAAATAAGGAATGCTTCGTTCTTTTCAATCCGTAGGCGACAAGTAAAATTACATTAATTAATATATTATATTTTAAGCATTACTTTAAAAATATGTATGATCTTGGTAAAAATAAGATTTTATTTATAAACACGATACTGGCGTATTTCTTTCTTGTAAGAATGACGAGAGAGCATTAAATTAGATTTAGGTTTTCCGTTTCGCCATACATCCCTGAGGCTAAATGGTATCTCTGAATCTGAGCTGTCCAACTGCTTTTCGCAGCCGGCCACGTCTATTAGAGAAAAAATGCCAGAGGGACAAATTCTTTCAAAAATACTTTTGAAACCCTTTGAGGCGGAAAAATAAATTAGAAAAAAAATATTATCCGCTCCATTGACGGAAAAATAAAAAAATACACGCGAAAGCTTCGGCTTCTACAAGAGCGAAATGAGAAACCCGAAAGCACGCAAGACGCTGAAAAAATCATAATGGTGTGGATTTCACATAGGAATTCGAAATGAAAGAAGACTTTCGCCACATTAAAAAGTTTTTAGTACATTGCATATTTTTGGTTCTACTATACATTTTTGTAAGCACTTGACTGAAGTACTTTCTTCAGAAAATTTATTTATGTAAGCACAAAAGTTCGAAAGGTCAATCATTAAGTTAAATGAAAAAGCAAAAGTATTTTACTCTGCTGTAATTTATAACCAATATTTTAGGAATTCAACAAAGGTGAAATGCTGACATTGCTCTCCAAGAAAAACACGCATTAAGAGCTCTCCATTTTATACACATAAAGGCTATTATAACCATGGGATGGTGACTATAGCTCCCCATGGGGCTGTAACAAGCCACTTTTGAGAGTTATAATCATTACTTTGATATTACTGTTGTTTTTTCTTACTAGTATTTTGAATTTTATTTGTTCTATGTGTATTGAAAATAATTAATTTGATGCCATAATTAAAAGTATTTAATAAACCAAGAAAATGTAAAAAAAATATAATGATGTTCGAATGGTCTTCAATAACAAAAGTTGAATTTTTTTCAACCTAATTCACAATACTAACAAATTTGGGAGATGAGGGCTATTCATATATCTATTTCTGTCTTCAATTTCTACTAATAAAGAACTAAATACTGAGGAAATTAAATATAGTCATGATAATTTCTTCACGCATAGTCTCCTCGTCTCCTACTAAAGAAATCCTATTTAAAAACTTTAACTTAATTTATAAAAGGCAATGAGAGACCATTATTTAAAAAATCTCGTACAAACATCCTCTATTATATATTTCATAAAAGATACGACTTCGATTCAGTACGATTATTTATAAAAAAGAAGAAATACCGATTAAAAACATTCAGATATTTTTAGCAATAGCTAGATAAACAAGTATTTCGAAATCTTATAACCAAATAGTTTCGAGTAACAGAAGTTATAATTATCTTTGATTTCTCGGTCCATAGGCTCTACGTAGAATTCATGTATCTAATTTGAGATTTTATGTACAATCCAGTAATATTCAGATAGCTATGCCAAAACAAAATATTTACTTAATTTTTGAAATTGATCTATCTGATGATAACAATAAATTAGTGAATAATAGAAAATAAATTATAGTTTATATATAAAATAGACTAAAAGTTACTTACACATTGTTTTACAAATGAATTAAAATTTATGTCTCATAAATATAAGATTTGTTAGGTTTCCCCATAGAAAAGTGTCATCGATCATAAAGAATACCTAAACAAAAAAAGTTTTGTCCTGTCAAAACCAAGTCTTTCTGACGGTACTAAGATATGAAAAAGTTTTCTATCATCTCTCGATACTTTTATTATAAAATACTGTCTTGCAAATCTTTTTGTTCTTGTAGACATCGCACATCATAGCTTCTATTGCATACAAAAGCCATTTGTCTGCGTTTTGCAGATTAAAAACATCCCAAAAACATTAAATAGAATGGTGAACTTCTTCAATTATCAATACATTTTCAAGTTTCAAATGTCTACATCAATTTGCTGTTAGTTGGATCAAAGTCTGTATCCCTTTAAAATTAGAATCATAGCATTTTACATCGATCTTGAGACTTAATTTTTCAAACAAACAAACATTTCTTGGAAAAATATTGATCAACATAGATCTTCTTATATTTTTTTCTCTAAATAATTCCATGAAAATATCTTGTTCAAGTATAGATAAACGTTTTGTTATAATTTATTTTTGCGGACGCCAGTTTAAAAATCAGTGTTCTAAAGGATTGAAACTTGTACAAAAAATACATTTGCCTAATCAAGTTTAAAATTTGTAAACACATTTATTTTTATAATTCTCATGAATTTTGTACATAAAAAAATTCAGTCTATATAATACAGCCCTATTTTAGAGGGCTCTTTTTTATTACTTTTTATTCTAATTTCTTATTAATTCCTAAGATCTTCTATGGTTTTCCTGCAGAAGTTGATAATTTGTGTAAACTAAACGAGCAAAAAACCAGGATAATTTACAGTTGGTGTATATAATCATACAATATGATATTTTAAACAAAATAATATAAAATTACATTCCAAATTTTGATTTAATACGTTGGGTTTGTTACAATTTTAACGTGGTATTTTACAAAATTCAATATTTTTGTCCAAGTTCTTTCGAATTAGTGAATTTTATCCAATCTCTACCGGTATTCATTGGGTTAAAAGATAGAATTTCTAAAACTATAATTTACTTACTCTTTCATGATATTCAGTGACGACCAAAAGGCAAAGGCGACATATGAGGTGGAATTTAGTTTCGTGAATCTAAATTATATATTAATAATTTTATTGACCAATTTTATGAATTGCTTTATGAAAGCTTTGATCCGCGCTACAAAATAAATGTTTTTTTAAAAACTTTTATAACGATCATATTATGAATTAGATTCAATGGAGAGTGACTTTTGAGTCACCGTGTACAAATAATGACTAAATATATATATATAGGTTTAGAAGTTGGGAATGCTCGCTATGATGTTGCCACTGTCCGCAATAACTATCTGATCCGCATTATTAACACACCAAACTATTCTTTTGCTCTGCAATAATCCTGCTCTACCATTTCGTCCACATGCACTCTGTACTATTTTATTTGTTTAAAAAATGCAACAAAAATTATCCTTATTATTCTTTATCGTATATGTACAGATACATAGAAATGTTTTCTAAATATGGAAGCAGTGAACAAAGAATACCTGATTGGTTTAGCAGCGTAAATCATAATATAGTTCTCAGAATAACGTTTCTATAATACATTTCAGACATTTGATACTTGGAAATTGTTTACATAACAATCCCACTGTACGTAATACACAGCAAAAAAGAAGCGAATTCATTCGGGCCGAACAAACAATTTAATTATGATATCCGATTAAAAGTTAATTTCTTTCCGTCATTAGCACGAATAAAACAGCCCCCTTTGTGTCGTTTATCATCAAATTATAATAAATTTGGAATAAAACAACGAGCAATTTCACATAATCGGTTCATTCAGCGGCGATTTATCTGCACAATGGATTCATAAAGAGCATTTATCGAAGTGAATAAATAATCGAGCCGGGGAAAATTATACGTCGGCGTTATGTGAATTTTCCGAATAAGCACCGAATTCCTCGTTCACACGTGGAGAGATTTTCCACGGAGATTAAAAATCGCACCGGAATTGTTTGAAAAGCGACCTTTTTGCGCTTCGTATTATTACATACGTGTTATGTGTCTGGAAAGCGGGGGATAAAACGTAATTAAAAAATACTATATCATAATAAGCGGACCTGAAAGCTGTTGAAACATAATAAATTAAAACGTCAAATCAACAATCCATGTAACGGGAGCTTTGTACGCAAATATGCTACGAGCTCATATTTGCGAGAGCCGCTCATAAATTACATCGCCGAATTGATAGAATACAATCGACTCTGAACTCGCAAATAAAGTGTTCAATTGTAAAAATATGAATACATAGAATGTTTTTGTTTTTATTAAATCCGTCTAATATTTGTGATTGAATCATGATGAGGGTTGAATTTTCCAGCAAAATTTTCATCCCCTATTATTTATTATGCGCTCACCACTAATACAATATTTATATTGTCTTTTATTATAATTTAATACAATAATAAAGCAGTATCATGCAAACATATTTATTATTTTGCACTTGTTAGGCAAACAACCATAAATTTGTTGAATATGTAACTATGATCTTGTTCCTAAACATCAGAACACTAAGATTCGCTTTTCTTACAAATAGGACGTTAATACCAAGTTTTTAAAGGAATTTTATTGTTTCTACAAATTTTTTAAATCCAAATGACATTCATACATTTTATTTCCATTGCGATCAATCTTGTTGAAATGTTTTTTTGCATAAAGTTTGTTGTAAATTGATACAATATCATTAAATTGTCTAATATAAAAGCTATTGGATGCATGTAAAGCGTAAAACTCTCTCAAACTTCGAAACATATTCGTAATGTTAAACAGTATTTGTAGCATATTCTAATCTAATTTGCAAATCAACGTCCAAATTTAAGTCCGAATTCAAATATTTTTGCAAATGCCTTTTCGAAACTTTCTCGGCCATTTTATGTGAAGTCATGAATATCGTTTCGATTTAATTGAAAATTTAATAAAGTTCTGAAGCATGCAAATGTTATAAGCCTTTTTAGTTTGAAAGGAACAAAACTAATATACAAGTTCCTCATGAAGCACTAATTAGGTATTCAGGCGCACTGTGAAAGAGGTTTATAAAGTTTCCTCTTGAAGCCAGTTGTTACCAGTGTGGTGTTTGCGAGCACCGTCAGGCCTCATTTAGGTGCTTCCACTCATTTATGAGACTTTCCAATATTTACACTTCTTCAATTATTTCTTTATATTTTTTGTTCTAAAGTACCGTATAGAGCGGGTGATTAATATTGGATCAGCGTAGTCTATATAATTTTATAAGTTACAACTGTTTATAAGGAAACTTCCTATAAAGTAACTTGCCAACTTTACGAAAGCTTCCTCTTTGAAAGGGTAAACTGATTGGTTCTTTCTTTTTCTTCTCTTTTATCTCAAAATATAGAATATTCTTATTCAATTAAGTAATATTCAACAACGCTAAGCTCTTTTTTTGCACAAACTCATTACCGTTAATGCTTTGATCGAATTTTCACATTATGGTATTACAACATTGAATGGGCTGCGCTTTTAAGTTCTATTCAAAAGTTTGCTACCCCAAACTAGAAGTGCAATTTGTCATCTGCTATAACATTATAATCAGATTGGTACCGTTTTGCACGAGAGAAGACTTTAGATGATAAATGATGCACTGAATAATGCAAGCGTAAATGGGAAGCACATAAATACGAAACCACTTTAGATGTTTGTATGAGATGTATCAAAAATTTAAATAGACACAAATATCTATCATGCTAATCTAATAAATCATAGTTAAATGAAATACATGCCGTATGTATTCATTTATTCGTATGTCCGCCACTTATCGTCCGTTCAAATCCACTTATCTGTTAAGACCGCGCAGCGTGTATGAAGCTTGTATATAAATAAATAAATTCTGACTATAGCACACAATATTCGTTCATTTCGACATAAACAATACACTTGAAATCGATTTATTTGAGTTATTATTAGTCAATAAAATAGAGATATTGATTCATATAATCGTACGATGTACACAGGACACTCTCTTCGTCTCTGTCTCTATCCAAACTCAACATACAGTATACTTTCCGTCTTTGTCTCGCTCCGAGCTCAACATGTAAGAATACTCTTTCTGAATCGATGGAGTTCGATCGTAAATACGCGACTGAACTTCTAAAACGGTTAAAGACTCGTTCAGAACCGATTTACGACTCAAACTCAAGACTTGGCTATCCGTACTTCTTTTATACACGACCTAACCCTTTAGTGGAACGATTTATCTTTGGCCTCAAAATAGGCTTCGGTAGCAGCAGTCACTTTTTTATTGAAACCAAATCTCTTTTCCTGGAGATTTGTTTTAGAGCCAAGCATTCGTTTAAGGTCTGCAAACAGGTAGTATTCACTGGGAACCACGGTGCGATTTGCTTTGCATTTTGGTGAGAAAAAACTTTTTTCTCCTTCGTTTGGGATCGTTTTTTCGCAATTTCTTCCATCAAACACACCAATAATGCCATAAGATATATTTGCTATTAATGGTATTTCTTTTCTCAAGAATCGATGAATAAAATACTGCGCGCATCACAAAATACGGAGGCCTAAACCTTACCAGCTGATATTTGCGTTTTTGGTCGCATTGGGCGGCTTTTGCCGGTTGCTGTCCACTCAACTGGCTGCCTATTTAACTCTGGAATATAGTGAAGAATTCATATCTTATACAGTGTCACATACCGTATAAAAAAATCATTTTTATTGCGCTGTAACAGCTTCAGTAATCAGAGTTCGAACGACATTTGTTAAAACAAGCTTCACGTGGAAAATTATCGGTTTTTGTAAAATAACGTTAAATATTCCTCGTGTATGGAATAGCATTCCTCACTTATTGATTAAAATATTATCACATTCAAATTACCCTATTATAATTTGTGAAAGGCAAATAGAAACTTCCCAAATACAACAAATTCTTATGGAGATCACCTACATCCTAAAATAATAGATATGGTACTTCAAGAAGAATATATTATCTAAACACCATTATTTAAATCTATAAGTTGGATGACGCTCACAGCATAGGATCGTCCAGTCTACACGCAATAGATTCAAAATAAGGCTTCGTCATTTAAAAAGTATTTGCTTTATTCAAAATGATGTGTTAATCAATGATCCTCAAGAGAAAAACGGATAGGAAAATCACAACTTCACGATTCTGGATAGACTCGGCGGGTGAAATATCAGATGTTGTATTCATTTTGCGCAATTCTTTTTCGCAGAGAGAAATGGAGCTGAGTTTTAAGGGCTTAGGCTCGTAAGAGATCTTTCTCTCATCCCTCGGAGGACTTGGGCCCTATTTTCGTTTTTCCCGGCCTGCACTTGATTTACCTCCGTGACATTTGAATCTCGAGAGAACAGAAAAATCTACCCGTCCGTGGCTCGAGGCGGGCAAAATTTACAGTTTCGCCGAAAAAGATAAAGACTTAAATTCGCAAAACCCTAAACTTGTATGACTGCATATGTATTATCCACCTACTAACCCAACCCTTATTTGGATCAATGAAGTCGAGATGGGGTAATATCGTGAAATCATTTAAATATCGCGGCGTGATCTTTGCCATTCAGGAGCTCCCCTTCTCCAGGATCTCAGTATGAACTGTGACATTTGAACACGTAACATTCTGTTTGACCCATTTAAGGAATATCCCCCTGGACAGATGATATAGATATAGAATGTGGCGAAAAATAAAATAAAAAACAATCCAAAGAGAGAGAAAATCCTGTTTCCGTAATGAATATAGATATAATGTACGTTCATGATAGGAAACGCTTGATTACTTCGTCACACGGCGTGATTAGATTTTGAGTAAACCTCATTTGACACGCTCAAATTTAATTTTCCTTTACAAAGGCTTCCGACTTGCACACAGGATGTGATATATAAAAAGATTTTTAACCCTTGAAATACATGCTTATTTGACAATTTGTATGGAAAGTGGTTTAATTGACTAGTCGTTCCCTTCTTCTTTATTCCCGAATAACATTGTTTATTTTGTTCCTTTATAATGTTTTTAACTTGTATACAAGAAATTCACTTTAAAAAAAGATCCTCTTTTTTACATAGATGAGATTTGTGATTTTCCCTTTTAGATAAAATGATAATTTGAACATTCTGAAGCACAAAAAATTAAACATTTACATGTAAAATTAAAATTTAGGTTACAAATAAGGATGCAAGGATACAAGCGTCGATTTTCTTTTACCGACCAAAACGGTTGTCATCAATCTATTATATTCCTCCATTAAGGCAACATTAATCTCAGGAATATCATTCACTACTCGTATAGAATAGATCATTTTCTTTGCAGTCTTAAAATCATAGTCATCTTCCCAAGGTCAACATCTTTATTCAAAAACTGTGATGAGATACCCAGTGTCTGGAAAAATCGTAGAGTTGCTAGTCACAAAGTCTTCTATGCTTTTTTCGATGATGTGTTCGACATCAATGCTTTTGTTATCTTTAGACAGTCCTCTAAATCTTCGATTCTTAGTGCGTCTTCCATTTTTTTCTTATCTTGAACTGAAAGTTCGTCGACAAAAAATGCAAATGAACCCAACTCTTTCGACAAGTACCATAAACGACCCAATATTTTTTTCACGGTGGCTTTGGCCATTGTTTGGTTTATACTTTTACAGGATACAATCTCTTTTGATTATTGTAAGTCATTTCTCGTTGCTGAATATCCAACAGGGTCTTAAACTCAGTATATTATATATATATATTATTATTACAGTGAAAATACATATATCTTTCACTACTTTCTCTTCCTTTTTCATCAGTTTAAACTCATGTTTAGGTAGTAAAATCTTTAAGCAATACATAGCTTAAGCATCCATTTAGCACGGTGAAGATCAGCAAGCAATCTTTTTTCAGAAATTCCTCTCAAGTAAATGATGGAAAGATTCCGCAGCTCTTTATAGTAATCTCGGGGTTGATATACTTGAAAGTGTTTTTGAGCAAAATAAATCCTGTCTACAATAACATTTACTATAATATTTGAAGATATGGTATCATAAAATAATATTTTATAATCACTTTGATCAATTTTGTCCCAGTTCTTTTTAAATCTTTTTAACAATTGGAGCACTAGAAGAACCGAGTGATTGACTCACCACAGCTTTTAACTTAATTTCCATTATATGATGGTGACTTTAACCTATTCGTTTCAGCTATGTCTCTATATATTTTTTTCCAGTTACTCCCAGTCTGACCGATTAAATATTATTTGATTGTGCCCGGTAGACACTAAGCGTCAAAGTTCGAATACTGTGATGCGACATAACTACCCCTTGCTAATACAATTTGACTAATACTTTTGCGGCCTAACCACATTTGACTACTCCTAACTATTATACTTATACGATTTTATGTATTTTATCTATTGGCCACTTGACTAGTACTTTTTACAGAGTAGATACTTAAATACTCTTCTAACAGCAAGCTGATACCCAGTTTATATACTATTCATTGCTTTTTATACGAATCTTAACTTGCATGTCGCTCGTTGTCTCTTGCATGGTCTTCCCTACTTAGCAGTATGGAACTCGAGGAACCTCACCGGTTCGGATCCGAGAGACTCTAGGAACGGAGCAGGAACAAGAAGAACACCAAGAAGACGGCCTCGAGGAGATGCATTTGATGATCTTTACTTTGCAATGAAAAACAACATTGTCTTCCGTTGACTTCTATATCGTTTTGTAATCGCCGAACTGAGAGGGGCAACCTGAAAAAAATGGCGAAACCACTCAGTTTCGAATCCGCTCGGGTAAGTTGTACGGTGACGGGGAGACACCCTCAGTTGGTGTAGGAGCGAATCCGAGATGCACTTAAGCGTCTCGTATGTCTTCACCCTACCCCGGCAACGCCCTAGCGAGGAAAGGGGGGACTGGACTCCTTGTACTCCAGAAAGCCCTTTCCAGTAGAGTCAAAAAGGTCGTCTAGAGTAGTTTTCCACCATCTCCCTATGAAAACTACTCAGTCTTTACAAACACCCCAAACTCCTTATCGAGACGTTCGCGAAAGCGTTCGTCAATACGTTCACTCAGGATACCCGTTGGGTGAGCGTTCAAAATAAAACTCGGTGGTAATGCTACCTTCAATATCGAGCGAATGAGGAGGTGAATGTATGATACAGACGAAATGGATGTAACCCCTTTCCTATGAATGGATATTGAAGAGGCCCATAGTTCTGTAGTGGACTGTTAGTGGCTGCGCTATGATGATGATGATATGATGGTGACAAGCCAGGCGAAACATTTCTTTTCCCTTTTTTTACTCCAGAAGAACACAAGCTCTATGTTTTAAGCGGTGTTTACATAAGGACTACCCTAATGATTATACATTAATTAATGAACTAAAACTAATGTATGATATTTTTAAATTAATACTTGCAAAAATATAACGAATTAATAGTTCCACTTCGCATACTGTTTTGATTTAATTTTTCAATTTTTGGAGCGTTTATACAGAAATCAATCATCAAATCAACACATCAGATGTCAATAGTAAAACTTGAAGATTTCAATTGACGAATAAACTGATTTACTCACAGTTTTCATTTCCATTTAAGTTTCTTATCCCGACTGCAGTGTTTGAAAAATGGCTGGGCGTATTTTTACGTGTTCTTCAGAGATTTTCCCATAAAAGTAGCCTGAATAATTCAGCTAATGTATTTTTGAGTGTTTATGTGCACGTAGAAAACTGACACGCTTTCCTGTTCAATATTCTGCTCTGTTCGTATGCTACCTTCATAACGTGTACAACGAGAACAATTATGCAAATCACAGAATATTTTTCAGCCACATTTTCTTCAATATTCTCGAACATTATGCAAATAGTGAGAAAAAAACCGCGGAAAATTCATCACCCCGCGACGCTTTATTAACCGCAGCGAGAAAATGTAATTTTCCGATGACGCAACAAATTGAAGGCGCGTCGGCTCAAGTTGCGTCAACATGACATGACGCAAAAACCGAACAAATATGAGCGACATAAAAAAACAACGACTGCCGAAAAATATCACACTTCCGTCCGATTACATAAGAGATGACAATTAATCAAATTCATGTACGGCGGAAAAATAATTGGAAAGTTATTAGAGTGAAATTCGTTCTTTCTGGCGTGGCGTATCAAGTTGGCTGAAATTGTGACCTTAATCACCAAGGGAGGATTAATATTGCCGAATTATTTACGACCCGGACGGAATTGGACCCAGGGTCGTAATACCCAACAAGCCGTAACGTATCATACTGTGACGTACGGGTTTTAATGCGGTTATCGAAATAGATGATTACTATAAGTGGGTATAAAAGCACCCTATTCTTCGACGCAGTTTTAGTGCCGGAAATACATATTCTGATCTCCGAAATACCGAAAAGAAAATATGTTTGTCGTGTTGGTCTTAAGAATTTAATCTCCATTAGACTATTCGTGTAGCATAAACACGTGCTTGCCAATTTAATGAAGCGCTCACATTTAAGACAAAAAAATATTATAACAACCCCAACTTCTGCGAAGATGCAATACTGAGAATATCGATTGAAGCTGGAATTGATTTTAATAACAAGCGGGAACTTTTTCAGGGTTGCATTAAAACGGAAAGCTCCCAAAGTAATTCACAAAGCTCTATGCTTGATGATGATCATCCCTATACGAGGGCGATTATTTATACTTGTAATTTGTATTTTATATCTTACTAATAAATTTGTACAGAAAATTTTCGGGTTATATTTGAATCGCCCTCGTACAATAAAAAATTACGCTTAGGTATTCAAATTGAAGCTTATGTAAAATTATTTTATGCTTAATAAATACCATTGAATTTTTAAAC